>JARHVA010000263.1:1635000-2235000 GCA_037957365.1 Torreya grandis | reverse complement strand
GCTTTTAGTCTGTATATTCCATTAGAGAGTCACTTGATTTTATACCTTGGTTTTAGGTCCAATAGGTCCATCATTCTCATTACTATCCTCTTAAATAGGTTCTTGAACCTGGATAGAATCTTAGTTGGGCTCAAGGTTCTTTTCAAAGATCTCTCTATTCTCTCTTTCAGGCTTAAGGCCAATTTTTTCCATAAGCTACTTTTAGGTATCTTTAGAGGGTTTTGACCATGTTAGGTGTTCAAGAACCTTCACCCTATATCTTACTAACCTCCTCAATGGACTAGAACTCAGTTTAAGATCTTAAGTGGGCTCAATATCCTTCCAAACATTAATCTTCTCTTTTCCTTGAAAAAAATGATCCTCAAATAAGCCTATACATAGTTATTTAGGGTATTGACTACATACTTTATGTATTAGAACCTTACCACTTACCTTAGTGATACTCTTAAATACTTCATGGAATTGTTTGAGGTTATAATTGGGTTCAATTACCCTTCATACATATCTCAACACTTCTACTAACAATTCAAACAACTTATCCTTACTCATTCCATACAAGGTATTGTAGGTGCTTTCTTAGACTATCAACTCAGTCCATTTGACCTTCAGTAGATTTCAAGTGGTCTATTTACTTTTCTAGGACTTGTATCTTGTTTCATCTATCTCAGATTGGGTGTCACTATCAGAAGCTCATTTTAGTGTTGATCTTAGTCCAAAATGTAGAACTATAGGCCTAGGGCCTATAGGTCACCTTTTGACTATTTAGTGTTTCAAATCCATTTCTCAAAGAGGTCTTGAACTTATCAACATTATCAAAATAATTCACACCCCTTATCATTATTTTAAATTCCTAAAAATTCTTATGATAATGCATTCTTTTCTTCAACCTACATAAATTATCATGTATGGACTTGTATGCCACTCAACCATCTCTATAGAGTCTATGGGCCTCTTTTGTTTGTTCTAGGGATGAAAGAGACACTTAATGGGTTATTAAGTTTCTCAACCCTATAAAACCACTATACACCTTTATTTTTACATCATTAAAGGCTCTCAGCACTTCTAATCAAGTAACAAGTCACTCTTAATTAATCTTACAGTCTTGTACGGATTGCATACATAGTATACTAATGCATGAAGTATGTGAGTTGAAATTAGAACCTTTAGTCAATTTGAATCATCTTGATGATGGAAATAGGAAATGAAAAGCATGTGAATGAATTAATAAGTGTGTTATATTCTTTTATGATCAATGAACATCTTCAAACTATTCCTATAGTTTGTATAAGTTGATTGAAGAAAGAGATACCTGATCTTCATTAGAAAGTGTGCATATGGGATCTTTTATTGATTCTGTCATTATTTAAATATAAAAATACAATATAAATATCCTACACCATGGTATAATACTAATACCTATCCTAAATTATCAATCAAACTCTAGTAGACATGTTCAAACACTAACAATGTCCCAAGGAGCAAGTACACAAGATGAATATGGATAAGAAACATATCTTCAGGTAAAACATATGAAATAAATAAAATTGAGGTATATTACATGATTTATGAGTCATTAAAGAACCTCTAATAATGACCATGATGAATATAAAATAGAGACTTGTAGCATAATTCACTAAAATAACATGTACACTAAGACATTCTTCCTTCAAGTGAAATCACTTTATGGAGATGATTAAACTAATGAAACCACCATGAAAATGAGATTAAATACCTATAAAAACCACTCTCAAAATAATTCATCTCCATTGATTTATGAGATGGAGAAACATGTGCAAGAATAGACCCCTCTTGGATGGATAGACCATAGTGACCTGCTATCACTCTTAGTAATTTTTCATAAATAAGAGGCCACCATTATACAAAAAAATGATACTTATTTCAATATTACCAGGACCACTAACAATGACCAAAGTTTTAGATCCTCTCTCTCTCTCTCTCTCTCTCTCTCTCTCTCTCTCTCTCTCTCTCTCTCTCTCTCTCTCTCTCTCTCTCTCTCTCTCTCTCTCTCTCTCTCTCTCTCTCTCTCTCTCTCTCTCTCTCTCTCTCTCTCTCTCTCTCTCTCTCTCTCTCTCAGGGTCATACCATTGAATGCAAATTTGCCTTCCTAATCTTGTGAAGCTAGTGATGGAGGAGAAAAGGTGTTTGGAGTGTTAGTTAAACCTAAAACATGGTATAGATATATAAAATGATTTTATGGAGACTAAGGGACACTTATAAACTATTTAAAATTTAAAATTAATCTTGTAAGGCTGTACAAGTGCTTGTAAAGTGTCCTTTTGCTAAGGTTAGGCATTAAACTATAGATTATGTCAGTATTTGACTACCCATGAACATTATCTAAGCAAATTATGACATAAATGGCATTTGTAATCTTTCTGAAACATTTTCTTCTAGGAATGGCATGTTTAACTCTTCTATATGGGCCAAAAGGTGGCCAAAATGTGATTTTTTTCATATAGAAGCCAGATAAAGGTTAGAACATGATAATATGATATAAATAACATACAAATAACCATTTGAAATGAATTTATATCATAACAAACCTTTTATCATGTTTGACCATTCCAAGACTTTGCAATTGACCATGCAACTAAAAAATTGAACCTAAGACTAGAACTTGGGCAATGCTAGGTAAGGGAACATATGATCATATAAGACTATTTAAGACCACTTGAGACCATGAAAATACCATGAAAATCATTAGACACCTATATTAGTTTTCAACCTATAGGGGGTGACCAATTTTTACATGAAGTCAAAAATTGGTCAACATTCTTGGTGAATCATAGGGGTAGCAAGTCTAAAATGCTAATGGACTAGTATCATTCTCCTTCCATTGGGATATGGATTCACTCTTCTTCTCAATCTAAAATTGATATTCTTTCAAAAGATTTAAAACTCACAAAAAATTCATAAAAAATGCAAAAAAATAAGGAAACACACACTATGATGCAAAGCATTTAGGGAAAACCACACATAAAAGACTCAAACAACACACCTAACCTAATATATACATACCTCAAAACATGTTTGATGTGATATAACACTTTATCTTACTTTAAATAGGATAAAAAAGGATGTTTATTGAGTCACAACTACTCTATGAGAGTAAGTAACCATATTATGGATCCTTGTCCAAAAAAAAATTCATGTAAAGATGATCAAAAGACTTACCACTCATAGGACCTCTGTTATCTACAATTTTATCACTTCAAACTTCATTGAATGACCCTCTTAGCTACTCTTTAGGATTTTTTGATAGTGTATCTTGTTTTTCCTCCTTCATGATCATTTGGTGCTTCTCAACTTATTTGTTGGGAACCAATAAACATTAGTATACTTCCCCTTCATCTATATTATGATGTGCTTGATGTATAGGGTTTTCAAAATTATCTTCTTGTTTCTCAAACATGTCTAAAAATGACTCAACACTAGACTACTACCTAGGTTATTATTTGACCACATAAACATTTACCTTGGCTTGATTACACTCTTTCAATATTACATATTGCTTGATAGTGATTGGATACTTATATTTATGATCTTTAGGTCCACAAATGACCTCACTTTCAAGATCATGTTCTTTAGGAAGGAAATTTGGCTTACTCACTTGTTTAAACTCTTGAACTATGGCATGAGACTGCTGCCATAAATCATCTTCTTTTTCATGACTATCATATCTATGTATTTATTCATTTTGAGGAGGAAAAATTTCATTGTCTTACTTATCACCATGTTCTATCACACTTTTAAAATCATCATCATCATACATATGAATAAGATAGTTACCTTATGCAACATGTTGAAGAGGACCATCAAGGCTTACCTCAAAATGTTCATCACCTTCATCATAGATGATGTATGTGCCAAGACTTGTCTCTTCAATAAAACTATATGGATCATATTCATAAGTTTTAACACCATACTCATCTAAGAAAATATTAGAGATACACTTAAGTTTTGAAGATGATCCATCATTTATATCATGATCCTCTTGCTCATGGATAGTATAATTCAAATTACAGCTAGCTTCCACATATGGTTCAATATGGAACTTGGCCAATGGATGCATTGTAATTGTCACCTTATCTCCATACCCTATTTTTAAGAATGAAAAGTACTAATCAGTAGAAATATATCCTCCTATCTAAGCGGTGAAATATCTTGATAGACAAATAGAAAAATGTGTAGGCAGATCTACCACCACTATGTCTTGTAAAAATATAAAGTTTGGAAAATCATGCAAGAAAAAATTAAATTTTTTGATAATACATATTTAATTGGCTAGTTTCCCATAAATTTATATCAGCCATTTTCTATAAGGCTCATATTTAAATCTCAACTTGTCCACAACTACTTTGGGCGTAATTGAAGTGCTTACCCCACTATCCACAATGCAATTATGAACTAGCTTATCTCCCATAATGAGGGTAAGATAGAAAGGTTGGGGATTTTTATATTTTTTTGAGGGTTCAACAATATATTTAGGTGCATTTTTTAGGACTACACTACCATGTATTGATGGTTGAGGACTGATATGGATTTTGGACAACTACTCATGAAGTAATTCCTTTTGACCAGGCACGTGAAGTACTTCCCAAAGAAATATGTTTATTTTAGTTCTATTCAAAGATTTAATGATATTAAAAGAGGTAATATTAACCATTTATTACATCCTTGTAGGAAATGAATTACCTTGAGATTAAGGCACTAAATATTGAGTCACCCCTCCCAAGTTATGATTTTAAAGAGGTGAAGGACTTGTAAAGGCTTTCACATTTGCATTCACACTTTCTTGCATTGAAGGAATATTTTTGAACTTATATCCAAATATTGAACATCTAATAAGTCTCTTATCTTTGACCTTGTGTTTGATACAACTAAAGTAATCTGATTTAGGACAAGTGTATCTTCAAGTTGTAAGTTTATAAGGCTCACTCCTTGACTTGTTGGAAATGTAGACACCGAAATCGTGTCGACTCCCCTGGTCATTCCCCGTCTTATTCTTCTTCGCCTATTGAACCCTTGCCGATCACTTGTTTCACCAACCTTGACCCTGGCAGCATGTAAAAAGGAGCACAGAGCAAAAGGTAGACTCTATCCCAATTATGCATCTGCCGACGTCGGTCTTTACCCGACCGATGTCGCCGACGTCGGTCACCTATCGGCCGACGTCGGCAATCCTGCCGACGTCGGTCACCTTCCCCTTGTCCGTTATCAGTTACCATTCGGTTTCTCGAAATGGTTGACGAACCGTCTCTGGAACCGTCCCCGTCCCCCGCCTTCATCAACCTCTGCCAGCCATTCGAGCAAAGATCCGAAATGCTATTCGAAACGCTGAGCAACTAACCTGCGAATTCCTCCATCAACCTGCGAACTCCGAGAAATCATCAACACTACGACATCAACTAATTTGCACACCATGGCTTTCATCGCGTCTTCTACCAGGTGAGTCTTTATTCTGTTTATTTCATTTCTTTATTAGTTATTATTTATTTTCTGTCATCCCGACTCTATCCAAAACCCCCAGACTCTGTTCAGACCTCGTCCCGACCTTGCCCAGACCCTGTCCCGACTCTGTCCAAAACCCTACCCTGACCTTATCAGACCCTGTCCCGACTCTCCCAGACCTTGTCCCGACTGTTCAAACCCCCCAGACTCTCCCTGAACCTGTCCCAACTCTCTCAGACCCTGTCCCGAACCTTTTCCCAGAACTTGCCCCTACCGACGCCGGTCACTACCTCGACCGACGACGGCACCTTAACCGACGTCGGCACCTTCCCTAACCGACGCCAGCACCACAGAGACCGACGCCGGCGAATGTGCAGAACAGTGCCGCATATCAGGTACGCTCTTTATTTTTCTGTCATTTATTTCTGTCATTATCATCTACTTTCGTCCAATATTCTGCTCTTTTTTATCAGTGGGTTGATATCCTTCTAGGGAGTCTTCGTACTTTCGGGATCGGGCGTTCGCCTGACAGCCCACCATATCCTTTGACTAACGTTTTCCGTGTTTTAGCCTTTTCTTCGCAGGTGTCATTCCTCCACAGCAAAAGAGGAGAATCTTTCAACGTCTGATTTCGGTGCGCACGACTATATCAGGTACTTCTAGCCTTGACCATTTCATTAGTTTCTTATTTCTTCTTTGAATGTAGAAAGCAATTTTGCATTAGAAACATTCTGGCACGCCCGGTGGGACCCTAGGTCCTCCTTGGGTTCTTTCTTTCTTTCGTTCATTTAGGTGCATTAGGTTTCTTCCTTTTTGCCTCCTTTCGTCTCTTCTTAAACGACATCATAAGCAGAACTAAAACGAACATTTCTTTCTTTCTTGCATTTCTAGACTAGATAAAACTCATACTCTTCGACTCTTTCTCCATTCGTCTTCATACGAACAAACATTTCGACTTGGACATTAAAACACTTTGCATTCATCTCTGTTTGCCTGCATCTTTTAGACCACACATAGTAATTAAACCGCATATTGAATTAATCTAGTCACTTGATGTTACACGACCAAACCACTTGCACAAAACAAACATAAAACTTACCTGAGACAAGGCCCGACTGGGATTTCATCCCCCAGCAGATACCTTACCCGTCCCGGTGACCCTACTTGGATTTCATCACCAAGGGGGAAGCCCACTCCGTTCTCTGGCGGAGGATAAACTCTAGTGGAAGTATATTTTGGCTAAGCAAAACCAGCTAACCACTGGAATCGTGAAGTGAGGGGAGCTTGCTCCTTAGCACCAGGCCTGTACGGAAGCTAACACAGATTTCTTGAGCACCATAACAAAACCCGAAACCATCCATAGACTGCTTCTTCTAGGACCCGACTCACAAAGCCAATCTTCCTCTACACACACATTCTAAGGCATAAGCCACTATAATCCTAATAATTTACTTCTAGGGTTTTAGGATCTGTTTGTGTCTTCATCTTTTGGTTCTTATCTGCTTGTTTGAGCTTGTGAGGACGTTCTCCCTTGCCTTGAATGGTTCTGACTCGTAGCCAAGCCAAGGCTCTAGTCGATCACGCGAGGCATCATCCTCTTCCATCTACCCCGCCTACAACCAACCCTACAATGGAGTTCAACTTGGAAACCGAAAGAACTCCTACCAGACCATCTCCGCCCCAAACGCCTATTATTCCAGAAGGGGACCAAGACTTCGCATGATTCTTGGACCTCAATACCAAAGCCCTGCAACACTATCTCGCGAATAGCCAAACGCGAGACCCCTTTGGCAATCCAATTTATGGAATGCCGACTTCTCTCCTCGCAACTGCGGTCGTATCAACAACGTCTGTAGTCCAACCCTTAGACACCCAGGCTGTTGCCTCAACCAATGACCAACCTTTCACCAACCATCCAAGTGTGGCCTCTCCTTCTGTCGTTGGGCCCACTTTCACCAGGGTTTCGGCCCCCAATCAATCTCAGTCCACTCAACCACTTTCTACCCCCTTTCAAAACCTGGTCGTCTCTATTCCGTCCACCCTTACTCCTATCAACACTAGGGTGGCTACCCATCCGTTAGCCCATGTTACCTCTAACCAACCTCCCATGACAACATCAAACCTAGCCATGCCTTCCATCCAACCATCTTTAGTCACTTCTTCCGTCCCTACGACTAGTCATCCGTACGTTGCGCCCTTATTAGTACAACCGACTACGTCGTATACCTCTTCTAGCCTCTTTCAAGCGCCTCACAATCTAGGAGGTGCTCCACCTGCTAATCCGTCAGTAGATATTATCAAGATGATGATGGATAAAATGTCCAACCTAGAGACCTCCATTACCGGCTCACGTAACACTCTCTCGTACGAACAAATCTGTAACGAACCCATCCATCCTTCTGTCCCCATCAGACCATATCCCAACCAGTGGGAACTTCCTAAGTTTTCTCATTTCCAGAGTAAGGAAGACCCACAACAACATTTACGGGCATTCAGACATGCCTGTTACCTTATCGCCCACAACGATGCGTTGCTCTTACGCACGTTTCCCATGTCCCTCTCGGGTGCTGCACTTGACTGGTACAGCTCTCTTCCCAGCCATTCCATCCTCACATTTACTCAGTTGGCCCAGCTCTTCCTCGATCATTTCTCCATCAATATCACCAAGAAGGTCTCTATCACAGACCTCTATTCTATTCGCCAGTTTGAGGATGAATCTATTGCTGATTTTGTCGCTCGGTGGAGGAGCCTTATCAATCAACTTTCATTTTCTTTACCTCAGCCTGAGCTTATTGAACTTTTCTCTCAAGCCTGTGCTAAACATATTTCTTCTACCTTGAGGGTTCAAACCTTCCGCACTTTTGACGAAGCCTTCATGATGGCTCGTAAACTTGAGTTACGTGCCGTTGAGGAGAATAAAGTCAAGTTGCGGAGTAAGAATCCCAACTCCAAAACCAATGACCCTTCTTCTAAGCCCTCCTCATCCAATCCTAAATCTAAAGCTTCAGCAAATGCTGTGGTTGTTAGATCTTCCTCTTCTTCGCCTTCAACTAATCAACCTGAACCATCCACGTCCATGAGCGCCACTCGCCAATTTCAGCAGAGATACATACAGCGACAGTTTACTCCACTTGGAGAATCATATGCGTCTGTGCTGGAAAAACTCGTCAAACAAGGGGCCATCAATCTCCCTCAGATCTGACCTCCACCATAATTTGATCCCTCATGCGCCATCCCTGCGTGGTATAGGGAGAATGACTTCTGCCACTACCACCGTGTTAAAGGTCATGACACGGGCAACTGTAAAACCCTTAAAAACATAGTCCAAGACATGTTGGAAAAGGGTGATCTCATCCTCGACAATCCTAACGCCCCTCCTAATCAGGGTATCGATATCTTCAAACAACCATTCCCTAATCATCCACCAACCCAAAACAACGTCCAGACCTTGACTGACAATACCCATGAACATAATATTCGAACAATCAATACGGTCTCACCCCTCATTTCTAACTAACCCCAAGAGGTGAGTTCATCCATTAGTCCATCACATGTGGATGAACCTCTTTCTCCGGCTAGTTCTCCCTCAACTTCTCTCATTTTGGAGGATGCCTCGACCTTACCAGCACTGCCAGTTTCACCATCTTCCTTCTTGCTGCCCATGGAGGACCCAACCTTTCCTACTCCTCGGCCACAAGTGGAGGGCACTATCATCCCTGCCCTTTACCCGCTTGAGGAGCTTCATTCACCAGTTTCTTCTCCACCCAGAGAAGAACCTATCTCTCCTTCATCTCCAACCAAACATGAACCTGTCATAACTTCACCATGCTTTGAGCCCGAGACTACTACATCCGTCTCACCTTCAGTCCCACAACCATTGGCATCTTCTCAAGAGCCTAAACCTCATCCCGCATCTTCTCAGCCATTTTCTCGACTAGTGGAGAGACTCAAACTTCTCCCTTCTAGGAAAGTGGAACATCAGGGATTGTGGGACCGTCTCATAGCTCTTCAACAAGCCCGGGCCCTCTCATCTCATACCGCTAATCCACCCATGACGGAACCTCCTAAGACTATCAACAAAAATCTGATCTCCACTTCCAAACCGTCTACATCTTCATCAACCTCATCAAAACCAAAACCCTCATCTACTCCGCCTAAACCTATCAAATCACTTGGCGTTCGCCCCGTCTCCAACCTCACTCATCCACAAGTGAAGGTGGACTTAACCCAAACTTCAAACAATAGTAGTCTTCAACCCAAATCTCAAAAGACTGCCAAACCACAGAGGCGAATGCCTCCTCTTCCGTCACCATTGCCCTCCATTTTGGGCCCGCATCCTTCAACCTTAACCAGAGTCCTTCCCGCTTCAACCTCTAACCAAAACCGGTTGCCTCCTTTGCTTCCTTTACCTACCACTAGCCTACCCTCTCCCAAAAGGGCGATACCTCTCACGAAGAGTGTACCGTCTCCGCCTGTCATCGCACCATCAACCCAGAAGGTGGTACGAAAACCTCCTCCCATTTCGCCCAAGCAAAAGTCACCGACATTGCATACATCGATGAGCATGGACCCTTTAGTGGGCTCATACTCTTTGATCTTGCAACGACTTTTGCAAACTTCTAGCATAACTCTTCCACCCATCAAGCCCTTTCAACCTCTCGGGTCTAAACCTTCCTGGTTCGACGACACGAAGATTTGTTTATATCATCATACACCAGGACATGACACTGAGACTTGCTGTGCCCTCAAGGCTGTCATTCGCCGTTATCTGGAGAAAGACACTCTTCTCTTTGAGGATACTTTCGACCGCCCCTCGACTCCTTCTCATAACCCTTCAACCTCTTCAAACCCATCCACA
Organism: Torreya grandis; assembly: GCA_037957365.1. NCBI lineage: Eukaryota > Viridiplantae > Streptophyta > Pinopsida > Cupressales > Taxaceae > Torreya > Torreya grandis. The sequence goes on along the minus strand of JARHVA010000263.1, from coordinate 2,224,670 downwards.
TCTCATCAACCGGTTACAACCCCTTCATCATCTTCACCTCCCATCTTTGAAATCAATGCCATTCACATCACCACTAGGTCACAAAAGGATAAGGCGAAAGAAAAAGCTGCCATTCCTTGGACCTACCCTTTTGTCAATCCACCTCAACTGCCTAAGCCTAAGATTTCTATCCTTGGTGCGCCTCAACCCTCTTCTTCTTCTTCTTCCTCTTCTGGACCAATCCACGACTCCATGTTGAAACAGCTTCACCAGACGCCTGTGAAGATGTCCCTCTACGATCTCGTCCAAACCTCACCTCAACATCGTCAGGCCCTCATCCAAGCCTTGCAGGCAGCGGAGGTCCAACCTGAGGATCCTCAGCCACTTGCTGCCCTTGTCCACTCCTTAGCCCCTGTTGCCTCCATAACATTCAGCGATTCTGAGATTCCTACATCCAACACGGAAGATTAGGACGCCACCCTCTTCATCACTGCCTACATCGATCGGACACACATTAAACGCGTTATGATCGACGGGGGCACTAGCATCAACATCATCTCCACTCATGCCTTTGATCAGTTGGCTCTTCCCAAGAATTGCGTCTCCAAAACTGACGTGATCTTACGCTCTTTCAACGACACTACTTCCACGACCATTGGCACAGTCATCCTTCATATCCGCGTTGGTCCACGCACAGTCCCGGAGCTCTTCTACATCATCGAAGGAGAGTTCCAATACAACATCTTGCTGGGCCGACCCTGGATCCGCGCCATGGCCTGTGTCCCCTCCACCCTACACCGTTGTGTGAAGTTTGAGCATGACGGACAAGTCCACACCATTCCCGCTGACCCTTCGCCTTTCAAAACATGCAATACCACCTACCATCCAAACGATGTCCTCATTCCTATCAAGCCGTCAACCCCGACACTGCCTCCATCCGCGGAAGCTTCAACCAGTTCGCAACAGGTGGTCGCCCTTACACCTCCCCTTCAAGCGACAACCACAGACCCCATGGAAGACGTCTTCCAAAGACTTTCATTGGGAGAGTATCGCTTGCTGGCTTTAGACATGTTCCAAACTCCGCAAGAGTATGGACGCCTTCATCACAGCCCCAGCTACGACCATCGGATCGGGATGATCATACCTTATGGTCCCCCTCACCTCCGCACCAACCTCGTCTATGGAGGGCTTAATCAAGCTCCTACTGATGGTAATCCTCTTCCTTTACCCCAACCTTTCACATCAGATTTTTCATTTCTTGGCAACCCCGCCTTTGCACATACTTACCTTTACAGGTGTGCATGGAAGGGTTTTGGTTTCGGATGCTATGATCAGGGCTCCCATCAGCCTATCCAACCGCTCAATGATGACGACGCCAAGAAATGGTATGGTTTGGGATATCACGACCCCACTCAAGACCCTGTAGACCTTTATCCTGAACCAATCCTTGACCAATCTCCTCCACACTCGCCTATTTCGCCACCTTCATCTACAGAGTCAGTGGTTTCCATTCCTCCTAGTTTTTTTTTTTTCCATAAACACCATCCGCCTGGACCCCTTGACTTATCAGCTCAATGGGGTATCCAAGTCTCTCCCTCTCATTCTTCCCACCATGATCGAAGATGAGTCGGCAACCATTCACACTGTTCACTGCGTTGACGATGATGCCATTCTTTCCTACATGGGCGCTGACGATTCTTTCATCCAGCGCTCCCTTCTTTCTGAGACCCAGGTTATGTTAAATGAATCAACCATTGACATCAACCTTCCTTCTTCTGATGTTCCTCATGTCTTAAAGATCGGCCAATCTTTAGACGCTCAGGAGCAGCTTGACTATACCCAGTTCCTCTCTGACCATAGCAAGGCCTTTGCCTGGACTTACAGTGATATGCCTGGCATCGAACCCACCATCGTTACCCATAACATTGTCACCAAACCAGAGGCTAAGCCTGTCAGGCAAAATCTTTGAAAGATGCATCCTCGCGTTGCCCTCCTTGTCAAGGAGGAGCTTCAGCGTCTCCTTTCTGTCTCCTTCATCCAGCCCATCGATTATCCACAGTGGGTCTCTAACATCATCCCAGTCACCAAGGCAACTGGGGGGATTCAGATCTGCACAGATTATCGTGACCTTAATCTAGCCTTTCCTAAAGACGACTTTCCTCTTCCTAACATTGACCAGCTTGTTGATCTTACGGCCAGCCATGAGATGCTATCTCTTATGGACGGGTTTTCAGGATATAATCAAATCCTGATTGCTCCGAAAGATCAGCACAAGACTACTTTCATTACCCCATGGGGGACTTTTTGCTATCGATTCATGCCTTTCGGCTTGAAGAATGCAGGCACCACTTATCAGCGTGCCATGACCTACATTTTCCACGATCTCCTCCACAAAATCATGGAGGACTATGTGGATGACCTTCTCGGCAAATCCAAATTTCGCCGTGACCATCTGACCATTCTCAACATCATCTTTTCTCGTCTTCTTCAGTACAATGTCTGTCTTAACCCCAAGAAATGTGTCTTTGGGGTCCTCTCTGGCAAGCTTCTCAGCTTCATCGTTTCCTTCTGTGGCATCAAGATAGATCCCGCCAAGATTCGCGCTATCCTCAAAATGCCTCCCCCGACCAATCTCAAGCAGCTTCGCAGTTTGCAAGGCAAGCTCCAGTCCATTCGCCGCTTCATCTCGCAGCTTTCTGACCGCTGCCAACCTTTTCATCATCTCCTTAAGAAGGACGTCATTTTTACATGGGATAAGGACTGTCAAGAGGCTTTTGAAGCCTTAAAACGCTATCTGGTCTCTCCACCAGTTCTCATTCCACCTAAAGATGACCAACCCTTCTACCTTTATATCTCAGCCACTCACCATTCGTTAGGTGCCATGATCGCGCACCGAGACGAGCATCACCGTGAGCAAGCCATTTATTATATCAGCTGAACACTGGTCGACTATGAAACTCAGTATACACATCGAGAAACTCTGTTTGGCGTTAGTCTTTGCTGCTACTAAGCTTCGCCACTATCTTCTCAGTCACAAAACCTTTGTCATCACCCACACCGACCCTCTCAAATATATGCACTCCAAGCCATATCAGAATCAACGTATGGCTCGGTGGCTCATGCTGCTTGCTGAGTTCGATCTCGAATTCATCCAGCAGAAATCTATCAAGGGGCAAACCATCGCTGATCAACTAGCACATGCCCCTCTTCCCGACACTCAACCTTCACAGTGTGAATTCCCTGACGAGTCTATCGCTGCACTTTCCTCTGACGACACCACCTATCAGATGACTATGTTCTTTGACGGATCCAAATGTCAACTAGGTGGAGGTGCTGGGGTCATTCTCATCCCACTCGAAGGGGAGCCCATGCCTTTATCTTTCAAACTCGACTTTGATTGTACCAATAATATGGCTGAATATGAGGCCTTAATTTTGGGACTTCAGACTGCCCTCTCTCTCAGCATCAAGTCCATCAACATCTTCGGTGACTCGCAGCTCATCGTCAATCAGGTCAACGGTTCATACCTCTGTAAAAATGAAATTTTGCAAAGGTACAAAAATTGTGCTGACATTCTCCTTGCATCTTTCGACCATTTCCTCTTGCAGACTGTTCCTTGATCCACGAACAAGTTTGCTGACACTATGGCTTCTCTCGCTTCACATATCCCATCTTCCTCATCTGCGTCCAGACTTTTTGTCACGGTGCGTCGTGTGCTGTTACCTTCATATATCTCTCCTCACATTCATCATGTCAACACTGTAGACCCAAGCCCACAAGATGCTTGGTATAAGCAACTTGTGGACTTCTTATCTCTCTCTATCATTCCTCCCAACCTCTCTAGTAATGCACGACGAGCTTTTATCAAGCGTACTGCTCGCTATACCATGATAGGGGGTCTTCTCTATAAGCGAGGCTTCGACGGCCTCCTTCTTCGTTGTCTCACCTCCACTGAAGCATCTCATGCCATCCAGCAAGTCCACGACGGGATTTGTGGCGGGCATTTCAGTGGAAATTCGGTCACCAAACGCATCCTTCGTCTGGGCTATTATTGGCCTACCCTTCATCAAGACTGTAGCGATTATGTTCGATGTTGCATCAAGTGTCAGCAGCACTCTAACTTACTTCATCTCCCCAGTCACGCCTTACAAGTTGCTCAGGATTTCTGGCCTTTCTCTCAGTGGGGTTTAGATCTCATCGGTGAGATTAACCCTCATTCGTCTCTTCGTCATCAATCTATCATCACAGCCACTGAATATTTCACCAAATGGGTGGAAGCCATTCCTCTCATCTCCATAAAAGCCGACAAGATCGTCGACTTCATCAACACCCACATCATCTGTCATTTCGGTGTCCCTCATAAAATCATCACTGATAACGGCAAGTCCTTCAAAAACAAAACTATCCAAAAGCTATGCGACTCCTTCGGCATCAAACTCAGTTTCTCTTCGCCTTACTACCCACAAGCAAATGGACAGGCCGAGGCTTCCAACAAAATTCTTACCAAAATTCTCATGAAAGTGGTCAGTGACACAGGCAAGGATTGGCACATTCACATTCCCTTCGCTTTGTGGGCTTACCGCACTAGCATCTGAACCTCTACGGGTGCTACCCCTTTTTCTCTCGTGTACGGAACAGAGGCTGTTTTACCTCTCAAAGTACAGATCCCATCTCTCCGCATTTCTCTACATGATATCCTTTTCAATGATGACTTTCGTCAAGATCGCTTAGCTCAACTTGAGTTACTTGACGAACACCGTCTTGCTGCCCTTAATCATCTCCATGTCTATCAACATCGCATCAAGCACACCTATGACAAAAATCTGCGAGAATGAGATTTCAACATCAGAGACCTCGTCCTCAAAGAGAATCAACACGTGACCAATATGGAGCGAAGTAAACGAGGCAAGTTTGCTCCTAATTGGCTCGGACATTTTATTATCACGCACAAGTATGGATCAGGGACTTACCGTCTGTCTTCTCTTGATGGACGCCCAGAACCTGAGCCTCTTAATGCGTTGCATCTGCGACCGTTCTACTGCTAGTCGAGCATTCGTCCACTTGACACTTAACTTGAGCTCGTCCCTTGAGCAATCCCCGTCCTCTTCATCCTACTTCCTTTCAACCCTATTCCTCTTAACAATTCCTATAACCCTTTTATGATGTATGGATGCTTTGTCCTACTAAAAGGGAGCCCTTGACCTTCTACCGTCTTGTCCATGACTCAACTTATATCAAAACAAATCAAGATGTCAAAATATATCCATGGTCACTATATCAAGTCATATCAAAATCAAAAAAAAGATAGACTGATCCCTCGAAGGACAACTGTACTATCATTGCTGTATTACTAGACTGATCCCTTGAAGGACAGCTAGGCCAACTTATCAAACATTATTAAACAAAAATCTAGACCACTCCCTCGAAGGATGGCTATGACTACTCTGGCAATAAACAGCATTATTTTAGAAGCTTCCCGCATTGATCAGCTTCGCAACCTGACCACCAAGCAAATGACATCTCTATGCAGGCTTCCCGCATTGATCAGTCTGCGCCAAAAATATATATATATATATATATATATATATATATATATATATATATATATATATAAATAAAAAAAACGAGTCACGGACTTGGCTTGTAGTTGTCTCAGGGTCTCCTATAAAAAGGGGCAAAGTTATCTCTGCTCTTAAAACGGGTTACCCTCTTTCCTCCTCCTATTACCTGCTCAAGGGACTTCAAGCTCACTTTAATGTCTAAGTGATTCGATTACCGCTCTAACATAACTATGGTCAACGACGTCACGCATGAATGGGGCTCTTGGTTCTCATAACCCCTATCTATGCTATCTTTTTGGTCCTTGTCAATGAAAGAGCGATTCGCCTTTCATCTTTTCTCTGCACTTTGGTCACATTCACCCTCATCACTTGTCAATCAACTCAGCTCAACTCTCTTTTCAGACCATCAACATGACCTACCCTGTTCCCCCTAGTTTCTATGGACACCAATACACACGAAAACTATCGACTCGCCACAATTTATGTTCAGCATAAACCAATACTTGCTGAAGCATAAATAGACCTCAATTCATTTTTAGCATACATCCATCACGCATATGGGATATTGCTAGGGATGAAAAACCCCTCAACCAATGTTGCAGAATACACCATTTGGAAAAGGCTGCAACATCTTTTTTTTCCTTTCCATCCCTTTGACCCTTCCTCCCTTCTAGGGAGAACTACATCGGCCTGAGGCCCTATCACCAGGGCTATGTAGGCAGCACTCAGTTGACATGGGGTCTTCTAGGGTTAGCTCGGCCGCATCCTCCGCATCCTTTCATCCATTCATCCATCCCTCGACCACCAACCATTGGAGATCATGCCTATCTCCTCCGACCTCGACCACTTCCAAGATGTTGTTGCCTTGGTTGTTTTTGCATGTATGCTACCTCATGACTGGTTAGCAAAATTGTGCACAGACCTTTTTGGACCCTCACAAGTATAGGATCGCACACCAGTTGATCCACACTACTTGTGACTTTTTCATGTTTCTAGGAGCACTTCCTGAGCCTGGGATACCTGGAATGCGACGACCCATTTGGAGCTTCAGCTTAGATTGAGTGACCCGATCAGCAGACGACTAAATGCTGGGGCCCGGTTACTTCAATTTTGGCACTCCTCGACCCTTGACCTGCGACACTTTGGCCTGACCATCTCGTGTAGTGGTATACGTGCAATCACGACCTTTACAGCATTCACCCTCACCCCTTTTTTCATCTGCTCTTTATCAAATCAGCACCCGATTCCCGGTTCCCTTCCCTCGACTCCTGCTTTGAGGGGGAATACCTTATTCCTTACTCGGGGCATTTCGCTTCCTATTTTTGTCTTGCAGTTCATTCGAACAACCAACAAGACGAAATCAACCTTATCCCTCACCTGGGGCACTCACTCCTATTTTTGTCTTGCAGTTCATCCAGAACAACCAACAAGACAAAAAGGGGCAAATGTAGACACCAAAATTGTGTCGACTCCCCTGGTCATTCCCCGTCTTATTCTTCTTCGCCTATTGAACCCTTGTCGATCACTTGTTTCACCAACCTTGACCCTGGCAACATGTAAAAAGGAGCACAGAGCAAAAGGTAGACTCTATCCCCATTATGCATCTGCCGACGTCGGTCTTTACCCGACCGATGTCGCCGACGTCGGTCACCTATCGGCCGACGTCGGCAATCCTGCCGACGTTGGTCACCTTCCCCTTGTCCGTTATCAGTTACCATTCGGTTTCCCAAAACGGTTGATGAACCATCTCTGGAACCATCCCCATCCCCCGCCTTCATCAACCTCCGCTAGCCATTCGAGCAAAGATCCAGAACGCTATTTGAAACGCTGAGCAACTAATCTGCGAATTCCTCCATCAACCTGTGAACTCTGAGCAATCATCAACACTACGACATCAACTAATCTGCACACCATGGCTTTCATTGCGTCTTCTACCAGGTGAGTCTTTATTCTGTTTATTTCATTTCTTTCTTAGTTATTATTTATTTTCTGTCATCCCGACTCTGTCTAAAACCCCCAGACTCTGTTCAGACCTCGTCCCAACCTTGCCCAGACCCTGTCCCGACTCTGTCTAAAACCCTACCCTGACCTTATCAGACCCTATCCCGACTCTCCCAGACCTTGTCGTGACTATTCAAACCCCCCAGACTCTCCCTGAACCTGTCCCAACTCTCTCAGACCCTGTCCCGAACCTTTTCCCAGAACCTGCCCCTGCCGACGCCAGTCACTACCCCGACCGACGACGGCACCTTAACCGACGTCGGCACCTTCCCTAACTGACGCCGGCACCACAGAGACCGACGCCGGTGACTGTGCAGAACAGTGCCGCATATCAGGTATGCTCTTTACTTTTTTGTCATTTATTTTTGTCATTATCATCTACTTTCGTCTAATATTCTGCTCTTTTTTATCAGTGGGTTGATATCCTTCTAGGGAGTCTTCGTACTTCCGGGATCGGGCGTTCGCCTGACAGCCCACCATATCCTTTGACTAACATTTTCCGTGTTTTAGCCTTTTCTTCGCAGGTGTCATTCCTCCACAGCAAAAGAGGAGAATCTTTCAACGTCTGATTTCGGTGCGCACGACTATATCAGGTACTTCTAGCCTTGACCATTTCCTTAGTTTCTTATTTCTTCTTTGAATGTAGAAAGCAATTTTGCATTAGAAACAGGAAACATAATCACTAAGATAGGGGTAAATAAATGTCCTTAATATTATTAATTTAAATTCATCATTAATTCATTACCATTCATAAATAAATATCAAGACAATGTACATAATCATGAATAAATCATTAATTAAGCAAAGTAATGCATAAAAATCCATAACACATCATATAAATGGAAACCCCTCATGGGGAATAAAACCCACTAAAACAAAGCTTGGAAAAATAGTCCTATATATAAATGAATAAATATTTATATGAGAACAAAACTTTCAGGTAATACTAACCCCTAATTTACCAAGGACCCACATGGATTTATCAAGCACCAACTTGTTACGAGGCACCAACCCCCTTATTAATCAAGTGCCCACTCAATCAACACTTATGATGACTTAGCAACCACTCAACTACCAATGATTTTTACACCTTTTCCTTGATTATTGTTAACACCTAATGATGGTATTCTTATACTCTCTCTCTTTTTTATACTCTCTATGACATCAATGTCATACTCAATTTTCTATCTACTCTCTCTATACATCAACTACCTCATCATGGCCTTATCAACACATTAATTTCTATAATACACCTTTAATTATGTATTAAAACATCATATAATTATACTCTACTGCTCTCCTCATGAATTTTATCTTAATCACAATCCACCCTCATGGTCTACTCCTTGACACTCATGATCACATTTGAAACTACCTCTCACTCAAGTAAATCTGTCATTACTCAATAAGACCTATTTCACCTTGATTAGTTCATATGGGCATTGATATTCATATGAATACCTCCTATTATATATTCATGACACCCTTATTATGGTTCACATGACCTCATACTTTTCCTATTTGTGCTCATTTATTCTCTTGCACACATACTTAACTAACATGCATAAATAGGCCTAATTAGCCTTGTTTTTATACAAGTCACTTGCCTTCACACACCTTGGTTATATATTCACACTTTAATAATTTAAATAAACTTAAAATAGGTCATATAACACTTTTCAATAATGAATAAACCAATAAATTAATTTTTCCATAGCTTAATGGGCTACATTCCTTCTTTAGGTCTCATAGAGACCTATTAGGTCTTTTTTGTCACACATTAGTCTTGGATATTATTGGAGCATTTAAAAAATACATGTAAAGTAGGAAAATATCATATTAAATTAAAAAAAACCATATAAAAATTCATTCTAGGTCCATAAAACCTTTTAGGTCCAACCACCATTTGAACATCTTCTCAAAATACTGTTCACAATAGGCTTGTGCATACATAGAAAATTTGTCTTGAACAACTAAAGTATACACATACTTTCTATAAATAACTATGAAAAAAATTCATATATTCAAAAACATCATAACCTTATGGTTATCAAAAACTTCATTATATGCTTCAACTCAAGGTATATAGACTCAAACTCTTCTATGCAAGATGTTTACTCTAAATTGCCAACTAGCTTCAAAACACAGTTAAAAAAACATAAAATTTTAATGCATGAACATGATATTATAATATTATTATAAAAATATAAAATAAAATAATAATTTTCTCTAGTTAAAACTATTTTTCTTATAAACCAATCTGTTAACTTTCTCTCTCACAGACTTCACTCAACCAAACAAGCCATTTTGGATTCAATGTTCCAACCTCCTACACTAACTTTCAAGATATTGAAAAGGATTAATATGTCATTTAAGTCAAAAAAAAAAAATCATGTGAATTATATATATTTAATTTGGTAAAATATCCTCTAACACATCATTTTAGCTTCTATATACCCACTAGACCTTAGCATACAACATTCATGTTTGCATATAGTTCACTGTCAAGATTGTTAGACCAATAGACCATTAGAATCTTGTGATGTATTTATTATGTTTCATTATGGAATAAAATATAACTCACTATGATTCACATATTAAACATATTCTCATATAAAATATTTCTCTATTACTCATATTGGTCTTATAGACTAATATATCTTTCCAGACCAATCTATCTTTCCATATGTCTATGTTCCATATTAGGCCTTTTAGACACAACCCTATGCTCATAATTTCATTCCAAACACTTAAATCATGATCTTTACTATATAAAAATATGAAAAAAAAAACCAACTAATGTATTATAAGATACATAATCCACTATAAGTCCATTCTTTTCATGAAACCATCTAATAAGGTTTGTTGTCATATTGAGTCTTAAAACCCTCATATTTCTACCAGTCTATGTTTTTCCTAGTTATTTTTTTAAATAACCTTAAATTATCATGTTTAACATACATAAATTGAATTTAAGACCTTAATATCATTTAAAAACATTTAAATTACTCACATTTTATGATTAATAACACTTAACAACTCTATAACCAAACCTTGTCTACCATTATGCAAACCTTCAAGGTATATTCATGTTTTATAATTTTTTTATTACAAAAAATGTTCAAAAATATCACTCAATACATGGAATGTATCTTAAAGGAGTTAAAAACATCCCCCAATTCTTAAAACATCAATCTAAACACTCCAAATGAGTTTTTAAACCATTCTACTCAAATTGGGTTTACTGAGTTTTATCACAGTTTGTAATGGTCAACATGGACAAGTTATAAATTAAATTTTATTGATTTTCATGGATAAATTATACTATTAAGTTTTTCATCAAGGAGTTAATTCATCTTTGATTTTTATACCATGCTAAAATTCTCAATATCTTGGTCTCTACATGGATTTATTTTCTCACTAGTTTCTTTGGTTTTTACCATAGTCAACACCTTTGAGTTTAACCTACAATAAATGTAGTTTTAAATAAATTTATGACAAGCCACCACCTAGAATTTATTCCTCTCACTTTATAGAATAAATTTCCCTTTTTACACCATACTAAAATTCTCAATAGATTGGCCTCTAAAAACAATAATTTTCTCACTGATCTCTTTGGAAAGCATACTTATTTTGAAATCCAACAATTATATATTTGAAAACCAACATCTATTTCCTGAGACATACATTTTATGGGCTCTGACATGTATCCAATCTATAGACCAACTTGTGCAACTTATAACTTGAGATAGATAAGTTATCAAGACACAAAATTTGGAGGGCATGTTCTTGACACATATGACATCATCTCTATGCCACCCTTTGACCACATTTGACTTTTAGGTACATATAATAAATTTAAAAATTGATTATTTCTATATGAAATAGTAAATTCAACATAATATACAAATCAATCCTAGTTCAAAAAAGATAGATCCTACTTACACTTCTAATTAGGGATACATCACATAATCAGGGTCATGGTCAATATGGATATGCTAGACCTAATTAAGGGATATATTACCATAATAATATCACTAGGGAGGTTTCCAAATCCTACAGTCAAGTAAAACTATGCAATAACTATAACTAAGTCCTATATTTTCATGTTCACTATACTAATAACAAGTAAAAATATAATCTAGTGCTCACCAAAGCTTGTGGCACAAATGTGTGGGTTAGTAAACCTAAAGTAAAAATTCATAAGATATTCCTAATTAAGTTATGTATAGGTAAATCCATAATGCATTTAGAGAGATAATATTATTCAAAAGCCATTAATTATGCTACTTTTATTTACTAAAGAGGAACAAAGTTAGAGATACTTATATGGAAGATGAACCCATTGAGACTCGATCTCTACCTTGGCCAAAGGCACTTTTAAAAAGGTTTTTTGGCTTATAAGGATCACTAAGAAAGGCCAAAACATCCAATAATTCTCCACAAGATTAGATTATTCTCCAAATAGAAACCCTAAGCTAAGACTCCTTAAGTAGAATGGTGGAAGAGAAGATTATAAAAAAATGCAAATGAATAATAAATATTGTATATTATATAAGAATGGTGAAATAGATGTGTTTATATAAGTGTATCTAACCCTAAACCCTTAAAAAAAATTTAATTGAGAAGGTCGACCCAATCGACCTAGTATCATAATTGTAAAAACTCACTAGGTCATAGACTAGGTCAACCAAGGGCTGACCTAGACCCTTAATAAATTTTATCAATAAGAATACAAGGTCAAAATAGCCAACATAGTCATTTAAACTATCAAAGAAGGATTCAGGTTAGGATAATGGATAATGAAGGTGGAAAAAGACTAGAGGAGTATACAAAATGAGAGTCAAAGTTTAGGGGAATATTTTTAGGAGCTGTTTAGATTGATAACAAATGGTAATAAGGGACAATAATCTTGCAAAGCACCAATGGTCTATCCACCCCTTTCTCGATGTACCCCTTAGGGAATACAATCAAAGATATTGAGACTTGATAAGTTTTTATAGTATAAAAAACATCATTAATTGATAAAGTCTAAAAATAGTGTGTGTATACATATGACCCACTCAAAGCTCATCATGTATCACTCAGGTGTAATAAGGGATGGTGCTTTGAGAAAGAACATAGTAACACATAATGCTGAGGTTAAAAAAAATTGAAATACTTTAAAACATAAAAAAACTAAAAGTAAATGACTAAAAGGGGAAATATCTAAAAAATTAAATGTATGTGTACCTTGACTTACCTTTATCACTTGATGGTTGTCTGTTGTGTTTGTAGTTTTGATTATGGAGGGTGCAGAGACTAATTTCAAAAAACCCAAGAATATAAAACTAAAGAGAAAAAAACATAGGAAATATAATATAAATGGTGCTATGTGGATGGTATGTAATTGGGAATTTGGTAAGTTAAGGTGACAAGTGCTATATTAGACTAAATGACCATGTCAAAATTTAGAGTAAATTGAGTAACCAAAAATCAAATGCTATTAAAGACCAAAAAATGCAAACAAGTAAACCTTAAGTAATAAAGGAAAAATCACCAAGTCAAACCAAGGATGTGTGTCAAAAATGATGGCAATCAAAAATTAATGTGAAATTAGTAACAATCCTTACTTAAACAAAGATGGGAAAGTAAAAATGGTAAAATAACATTGATGAGTGAGAAGTAACAATCCTTACTCAATCATCAATGGAAAAAGTTGTATAAAAATGAAAAAAACATTGGTGAGTTAGAAGAACAATCCAACCTCACTCAGCAATGGAAAAATTACTTGAAAGTAGAAATGAACTCAGGTGTCTGCAAAAAGTTAGTACAAAAATGAAAAATGCTAAAAAGAATCAAGGCACATCTAGAAATGTAGAACCATGGTGTAAAGAAAGTAATCCATAGTTTCAAAAACATGTTGTTTTACTCTAAGGATAGATAAAAATAAAACAAAGTGGTGCTAGAATGTTTTTAAGATGTGGAGAATAAGGAAGTATAGAAGAGGTAAAATAGATTTAGAATCACATGTGTCTGTCAAGTGGGGAAATGAAATGGGTGGTGGGGAGAATGAAGGAAAAAAACCAAGGTATAGGAACTCTTTATCTAAGTCAAGACACTCAAATTATGTTTTATCAAACTAAGAGGACTTTCAACATTAAATAATTTGAAGAGCTTCACTTAGAAACACAAGTCTTATGTTAACAAATGAATTATTTATACATTAAATGAATGATATATGCATGAAAAGTAAAATGGACCTACCTTCCCAGAATATGTTCCCCATTCCTCAAGACCCCTTATAGATCCATTGGTTGTCATTTCCCCTTTTGATTTGACATGTTCAGAGTTGAGGATTAGCCTATTATGCGACCTTCGTAGGTTGATGGGATGGATAGAGGGTCTTGATGGAGCTGGGCTTGTTTTTTGTTCGGATTTTTTGGATATGAATTGAGGGAGATATTAATATTTGATTGATTTAATCAAATATTAATTATTTGGTCTCATTAATAATTAATAATTAATTATTAATTAGTTGGTCTAATTTTAAGACCCTAATTCTAATTTAAGAATTGGTCTAATTTTAGGACCCAAGTTCTAATTTGAGGAAATCTAATTTTAGCAAGCACACCTTTGGAGGGTATAAGGGTTTCTCATGGGAGAAAGTTGAGATAAGCCATTGATTATTGATTATTGATTTTGAAGAATTTATTCTGTGAAGACTGAGCCAAGGGTTCCAGGATTCCATTGCAGTGGAGAACGTCAACTCTTCATTGTGTGCGATTCAGAGGCTATGAGATATCAGCTGATTTATTGCCAAATTAAGAGATAGCTTCACCCAGAAGTTATCATAGTATTACAGGTATTTGAGAGATAACTTCACATAGAAGTTTATCACAGAGCTTTCCAGGTATTTCTTGATTTAGTTTATGTTTTGTTTCAATAAATCATACAGAGAGAGATCTGTTGTATTATATACCATAGATTTCTAGATCAAGGATCAAACAGATAGGTTGTGCTAAATTGGTAGCCGTACTAAGTCCATACAGATCCATGCAGATACTGAATTCAGAAGACAAAGATCCCCAGTGACCAACATCGGCCGTCTGAGGACCGACGTCGACAGATAAGGACCTACAGAGACCGACGTCGACAGTATATCGACCAACGCCAGCGACTGTGTGTTTGACACAGCAGACCGAGACTTCCAGATTCATATTTGTTTCCAGATTTACACAAGATCAGGGTTTTAAAACAATATTGTAATATTCTTTGAGGTGCATGACAGAGATCAATTGTAATAGTTTGAGCAAATAAATAAGAAATTATATTGTGGTAATTTGTTTATTTGAATTGATATTCTTCAAGTTTGTATCCAGATCGAAGCTTTGTGCAGAAAAAAAGAGCCCCTAAGTAAGGGACATCACATTGGTCTACTATGAAGATTGGGTACTTGTATGAGAAAGTAGGTAGCACCATAGATTTTATTGAATTCCCCTATTCTAATCTACTAGGATAATGTACCCCAATAGACTTTGACTCTATTTTGAGGTTAAATATGGAGTTTTAACTTCAATTATATATAGGAGATGTGCTTGTAATCATGACTTTTTGGTGTGATTTTGACTATTGAGATTTTTATGTTGCCTTTAGATCATTGCCTTTCATTTCAAATGATTTAGATTTTAACTTTTTTAATGGATTTTTCTATTCCTCCATCATACAAATTTGGAAAAACAAATGTGAGTGCTAAAGATGACTTTCATTTGAATACTTAGGACTTGGTTTCTAAGAGAGAGAATTTAGAGAGAATGGTGTCTAAGAGTCTCATAAATATAGGTGAAATAAAAGTGATATCTTGATTTTGACCTTGTTTTATCCAATATGGAGTGAAAAGAAAGGAAATTAAAAGGAGTGAAACATGAAACAATTTGAATTACTTCAAAGTGTAAAAAATGTGACATAGGGTGAAAAAAGGAAAAATGACAGTAAAGTGTGATTATTTATAATAAGAATGAGGGAAATGTATGAAAATATGATAACATAAGTTATTATGCAAATTTCATCTATCAAAAGAAGCAAAAACTAAAGTTAAGAATAAGGATCAAGAAATTATAACCATTGTTAAACACATTCTAGAAAATAATGAAAAATATGGTGATTTTGTGAGGAATACTAGGTCTTATCCATGGTCTTACACTAAAACTCATAAAATAGAAACCCACGAGGGTGCCAAAAAGTATTGGAAAACTAAATGTGATAAAGATGGTATTTGTGAGGAAGGCTAGGTCCTATCCATTGTCTTACACTACAAATCATAAAAGAGAAACTCAAGAGGTGTCAAAAAGTGGGTAAAAAGTATGAAAACAAAGAGAATAAAAGTACATCATGAAGAATATTGGGTCCTATCCATAGTTTTACAATGCAACTCATGAGAAAAAGGAGAAAAAAAAGATCAAAAGTAAGGATTAAGTTTTGTGAAAAGAGAACTTTTTTAGAGGGTGATACCCATGTAAGTATCATGTAAAAAGTGTTAGATATATATCATATAGAAAACAAGAAGAGAAGGGAAGGATTAGGAAATTTTTTTTTGAGGAATTGTGAATTGGTGGGTTCTTTAAAAATATGACCTTCAATGGTTTGAAGGTGATAAGTACTTGGACCAAGAATATCTTTGACTAAATAAGGGCCCCACAATTTTACCTTATTTATCATGAGTGTATTATAATTTAAGGACAAGATCACCAACATTAAAATTATGAACTTTTACTCATTTTTTATGTTATTTGGAAATACAGGCCTTGTATAAGTGATTATGTTACAAAGGAGACAGACACACCAAAACTTTGTGGGTTATAACATGTCCTCTATAGTGGCCACCACAAATACAACCATGTGCTTATTCAAGAAGAGTAGAACCTAATATTTTATAACATAATAGAGCAGGACACCTTTATAATTATGATAATAGAGGATGTTATATCAAAATACATACTTAAAATCTTGTTTGTGAATATGAGTATTTTCATGAGAATCTAAGTTAGGAGAATACGTTTGGTGTTCTAGAAATTGAATTATATATTTATACCATGGGATTTATCGAATGGTGATAGCCTCAATGTGGAAGATAATCAAATTTTGTGGTTGAATAAAATATTGAGATTTTCTTATTTGGATAAGAAAAGTGGGATCGATAAGAACTTGATGTGGATGAAAAAGAGATGTTGAAGAAGTGAGGGAATCAACAATAGAATTTTGATCTCGAGGGATAGGTTCGATGGTGAAATAAATGAAATATTTAGTGAGAGTAGTTGTAATTTGATGATAATAAATGAGATTATTGATTTTTCACTGGTAGTAACCATTTACTTGGTGGTAAATGAGTTGGGAATAACCTAAAGCATGCAAGTATTGGATATCTAAATCAAGGGTAGCTCTCATGCCTACAATCAAAGCTTTGTACTCTACCATATTTTTAGTGATATCAAATGTTAAGAAAAAAGATAACGGGATAGTTTTTACAAGAGGGCTTGTAATAATACAACCTACCCCATCTCGTTGAAGTAATTTACCACCATCAAAGTGATGTGTCCAAGTATCCTAATGTAAATTGACATTAATTTTAGGAAGTTCTTTGATAACTAGTTTTGGTTTATTAGTATCAGGGAGAATAGTGTATTCATCAAGATTACTTTCTTTAAGATCAGTAATGAAGTTATAGAAGTAATTTTTAAGAGATATGTCTTGGTTAAGACCTTCAATATAGAGGATATTGTCATCGGGAAGACTATCTTGAAGGTGGGAAATAGTGGGTATAGGAGTGGCAGTAAGTTGATCAATGATGATTTGTCATTTGACAAATTTTTAATTAATAATTTGAAAATAAAATTATATGAGGACCATCCACTTACCAATTTTGCCTCTAGGAAGAAAGGCTTTGGGAAAAAAGTGATGAAGAGGATTAAAATGTATGTTAACATAAGTGGTCTAATCAAGCATGTAATGTTAAAGTTTTTCAACTAGAAAATATATGGTGAAATAATCATGTTCTACTTTTGTGTAACATTTTTCATAATCAAAGAGGCTTTGACTGATATAGTAGATGGAACACTCTCTTGTAGTGTCATCTTATTGTGTGAGCATTACCCTAGCTAATATGGGTGTGGAAGAAGTATATAAGATCAAAGGTCAATCATTTGAAGGAGGACAAACAATAGGTGGGTGAAGTAATGATCCTTTCATATTATCAAATGCTTTTTGATAGGGATCCATCCATTCTAGGGTATTACCTTCCTTAATAAGATAAATGACAAAGTGGATATGATAAGCCATTTTGGGGATGAATCATCTAATTGCCCCAAGTTTACCAAGATAAGTGTGAATGACTAGAATGGATCAATGGATGGTCATGTTGATTATGGTGTTAATATTTGTAGGGTCAACATTGATGCCACAGAGAAAAACTAAGAATTCTAATAGTTTTCTAGATGTGACACCAAAGACACATTTGTAAGGATTTAGTCTAAATTTGTATTTAATAAAGTAGTCAAACATGATGGAAAGATCATAAATATGAGTCTTGTAACATTTAAACTTAGTAATGAGGCCATTCACATAGGTTTATAAAATTTTGTGAATAAGATCATGAAAGATATGGGTCATTTTTGTGAACTAGGAATTTGACTAAGAAGAGGAGATTAGTATGGTGTTAGTGAATGAAACCAAATAAATAACACACTAAGCTAACATCTGCATGCCTAGTTACTTGGGTGAGTTTGCTAATGAACAAAAATGACAAACATAACTAAAAATTAAGGAAAAACAACAAGAATTCCTTCACCATCCTTGGATGCTCCAAATGCCTTTGTAGTAGTGGCTTGCTCGACTTTGTGCTCATGAAGTCCTTGGCAATGAAAGCTTGGCTACCTCCATCTCTCCTTGGCACCTTTGGCTTATGGATTGGCCTAGATTTTAATCAATTTGGCATAGTAACACTAGTTTCATGAAGCTTTTGAAACCAATCCTTCATTATAAATTTGTAAAAATTAGACTTTTAAATGATGTAGTAAGGCCTCCTATTTATAGATTTTTGCAAATGTCTAGAATCAACCTGAACTGTCCATCTCAAAATTGAGATGTGTGGCTAAAGATTATTCTAATTTTATAATTAAAGTTGATAAATAGGCTCATCAATATTTGGGATAGAGGAATAATTAAGAAGCATGAAGGGCTTTGATGAGGCATGGGAGGCATGAATCTTGACATTTGTGGCATTTATGGCCTAGGGATGTCTTTCCAAGAAATAGGGTCACCTAATGACGTAGTTATTAAATATTAATATCTAAATTATTTTGTAATTTTCCATAGAATTATTAATTATTACTTGATTTGGGTTAATTATCTCTTAAGCATGTTTAAGCTCTTTGTGCACAAATTACTCAAATTGATCAGAATGCCTTGTTATTAGTCCAAAACTTGACTGGATTAAAATTGGAAGGCAATGTTAGATGTATTAGATCTATTATCCAATTTAGGATGTTACCAAAGACAAATAATGAAGGCACATGTCTTATGTAATAGATTTGATAGGAAAGATCAATCCAGAACACCTAGGTGAAAAATTGGTATTTTGACTCGAAATGACCTGATCAAATTTATCTGGCCCATAAATTGCATTACCCCATTTAGCAATACCCCAGCCAAAATTGGCATTTGAATATGTCAGTTTCAAATCTTTTAATGTGATTTAGTGTTTTTAGGCCAAATTATGAATTTTAGGTGTAAATTGGTGAAAATCCTAGTTGGAGGTCATTGGTGGCTAGATTTAGGTGTCTACAGTTTACCCCTATTTGGGAAGATGTTGCAAAATGTAGGTAAAGTAATGTCTTCTCAAATAATGATAAATGGAATTTATGCCAAAAGGAAGATGATGGTTAAAGAACAAAGCTCCAAATGGTTTTAGGAAGCCTGTGATGATGCCCCATCGAGGGAGTGGTCATCATATTTATTGATGGGTGGTCCCTCAGATAGAAATAAGAAGAAAGGTGGAATTAACTCATGGTTGAGATTAATCCAAATGATAAAATGCTTAATGCATTGATGTAAAAAGGATACTAATTTGTTGAAAGGTAGTTATAATCAGGAATAAAAGTTAAAATAATGATTTTCCCATATGCAGTTATAATCATTAAGAGGCCTAAATTGGCTAAAATTGATGGTTCCCCAGTTAGGGATGATTAACAAGAATAACTCAAGGATATAATATGGAATTCATATTAAATATGAGTGGGTGCAAAGTGATGACATAAATTAATAGAAAAATAAGATTCAATAGTGTGAATGATTCAGTTGTACCTACTAATGAGGAGATGTTCATCCTGATTAGCAATGATACAACTAGAATGGTCAATGGGTTAATATGATCAAGGATGGGATGGGAGGTATTTTCCCAAGGTGCTAGGGAAAAAATTCTATGTATCCATTGATTTTAGACCTTCTTGAAGCTGATTTTTTCTATAGCATGTGATGGTAGGCTTCATGATAGAACACCATGAAGACTTGGCCAAAATATGCATAAGGACTAACTCCTAATCCAATAAATACTCAAAAATAATACACCAATGATAAAAACCATGATGACACTATTGATGTATGAATATGGATGGACTCAAGAATAATGTGTGCAAGGAAATACCCAATGAACATATATAGACTGAGTCTAGGCAACAATGCTGAAAGCAAACAAATAGGTAAATGAATAAATAAACAAATAAACAAATAAATAAATAAAATAAACAAATGAATAATCTTAAATAAACAAACAAATAGAAATCTTGAAAACAAAATCAAAATAAAGCATCTTAGCAATGACCATGCATGAGCAAGGTAGATAGGACAAATGTTTTTAGATTTTTGAAATGTCATGAATGTTTTTGGAATTTTGAGGTATCTTAACTCGATCAAGAATGACAAGATAATTGATCACAAAATGGTGAGAGAATTTGGATTAGGTTTCTCACAAAATGGCAAGAGCATATGGAAATGGGGACTAAGGTGACCTCAACATGAATTTAGAATGACCCACATAGTCCTGAAATGACTTCAAGTCATAGTAATTTTATCCACACAAAAGGCAAGGAAAAACCAACTAGGTCCCAACAAGTTCTCAAATCTAGTAAATGGCCATTCAAATGAAAATAATAATGTCTAGGTGATGTGACAATGCATGATAAATAAATGTTTCCCATAGTTTTCCCATAGGTGGTTATAACTAGGATACAAAGGCATAGGTAAATGATATTAATTTTCCCACAAGCAATTATAATTAGTAGCAAGACTAGTGAGACATTGATTTGCCCATAGATGGTTATAATCAATTTCACATAAATAAATGTGGATATAGGATAAAAGATATCTTACTAGATCATCTATCATACTACTTTCATAGACTATCATTTAAACATGCACTTGATTTATTTTTGAAACTTGATTGGAATCCTCTCACAAAAGGTGTGGGAAGAACCAAATAAACAAAGAATAAAACATGATTAGGTAGGATGACTAAAATTAGGCTTTGGTCTAGATAGGAATGGAATCATAGGATGGTATAAAATGGTAAGAGGTTTTTTCCCCAGGTGATAGGGTGAATGGAAAGAATATGTAATAATGGAAAATGGATATGGAACAATGGCAATGTCATAGAAATGTGAAATAGTATGGTACATGTTTTTGGTCTAGGTGTAGTAAATGACATATGATTATGTTTTTCCTATTGAGATGGAGATGCATGTCTTAATCAATAAATGATGCAAAAAAAATACTCAATCATGTTAATTGCTATCACACACCTCATCTGAATAGTTGCTCTATTAAGTATTGGTTGTCAAGAATGATTTTGTGATCTTTATTGATTATTGATTCTAATTTTATCAAGCATCAAGACAAGGTATCTTTGTATCCTCTATAAAAGAAAGTGTGGTTGTGGATGGTAAACAAAGAAAAATAATGGATGGTAGGTCTGATTGTGAAATAGAATGCCAATGATAATGGAATGTGGAATGGTAGGGAAATAAATGAAGATTAGGACTTTCAGTCACACATAATGTTATTGATGCTATATTCAACATAACTTTGGTTGTGGTAGGGCTGAAGCTTATTCTCTTGATAGGACCACTAATTTGTTCTATTGTTTGATCTTGAGAGTAGCTACCATTTGATTAGGCTATAGATTGGAAGATATTTTGATTTGATATATGATTTTGTCTTCATCAAGCAGTGAAAAACTTTTATGCTCAGCTATTGGTGCATCAAATAGATTTTCAAAAATTATTTTATCTTGATTGTCTCATAACACCTTCAAGAAGGATTCACTAAGGAATGTTGAATTTTAAATTCAATTATCTTCTAGTGATTTTTAAAAAGTTTCACTAGAAGATACTGAGTTCTACTTTGATTATCCTCTAGTGCCTCTAAAAATATTTCACTAAGAGAGTGTTCTTTTGCTATATGAATGTGGTCTTGGTATCCTTAGTCTTATTTGAATGCTATGTTGCCATGGATGTAGCTCAACAAAGTATGATTTTATACATCCTAATCAACACTTTTGGGAGATGGAATGTCAATAATATGGCTATCTTGGTTGATGGTAATGGCCTTTGGAATCATAATGGAATAGGGAGAGGATACATAATTATCATAGAAGATAATAGGAAAACTTGTGTTGAAGCTAAAATATTCATCCTCAAAAACTATAGAAGGATCACA
Organism: Torreya grandis; assembly: GCA_037957365.1. Classification (NCBI taxonomy): domain Eukaryota; kingdom Viridiplantae; phylum Streptophyta; class Pinopsida; order Cupressales; family Taxaceae; genus Torreya; species Torreya grandis. Next base: position 2,202,384 of record JARHVA010000263.1, on the reverse strand, counting down.
AATGTATTCAAATTGATCTGTAAGGCATGCATAACCAATGTTATAACATCCACAAACATATTCTTCTTCTAAATTTGATTTTAACTCAAAGGACTCTGAATCCTATGTTGATACTAATGTTGATTAAGATTCTAATGGTAAATATGATGTCAATTTAAGAATAGAACCTAATTATAACTCTAATTCTTCATCTAATGGGTGCTTTGTTACTGTGATCTAGGAATTTGACTCAAGAGAGGATGGTTAGTATAGTGTTAGTTCCAAAATGAAAAGAAGATGAAATAAACACACTAATGGCATAACATCTATAGGCCTAGACACTAGGGATAGCTTAGTTAACAAACATAAATGGTAAACACAACTAAAAAGCAAGGAATCAAATACAAGAATTCCTTCACCTTCCTTGGATTCTCCAAATACCTTTGTAGTGGTGGCTTGCTTGGCTTGTGCTCATGAAATCTTCATCAAAGGAGGCTTGGCTATCTCCTCTTCTCCTTGGCACCTTTAGCTTGTGTCTTGGCTTGGCTTGGAATCAATTTGGCATTACAACACTATTTTCTTGAAGATTTTGGAACCAATTTGACATTATAACTTTGCATCAAAAAACCTTAGAAATGATGTTGTGAGGCCTCCTATTTATATATTTTTGGATTTCATTAAAATCAACCTGAACCATCCATCTCAAGATTGAGATGTGTGGTTGAAGATTAAATAAATTTTTGGAATTAAGTTTTTAATTATCCTCATCATGGTATTAGAAGAAGGGGAAATTAAGAGGCATGGAAGGCATTGATGAGGCATGAATCTTGATATTTGTGGCATTTATGGCCTAGGGATGTCTTCCCAATAAATGAGGTCACTTGATGATGTAGATATTAAATAATCATTTCTAAAAACAAGTATTCAAAAATTTTCCATGTAATTTTTTATTAGGCTCTAATTTGGATTAGTTAACTCTTAAGCATGATTAAGCACTTTGTGCACAAATTACTCAAATTGATCAAAATGCCTTGTTATTGGTTCAAAATTTGATTAGATTAGAATTTAGAAGGAACTATCAGATGCATTGGAACCATATTCCCATTTATAATTTTGCTAATAACAAACAACAAATTCACATGTCTCATGTAAAATATTTGATAGGAAAGAACAATCCAAAGCACTTGGTGCAAAATTGGCATTTTGACTCAAAATAAACTGATCAAAGTTAGCTAGCTCATAAATTACATTGCCCCATTTAGGGATACCCTAGCCTAAATCAGCACTTAAATCTTTTAGTTTCACATATTTTAATGTGTTTAAGTGTTTTTAGGCCAAATTGTGCATTTTGAGTGAAAATTGGCCAAAACACTGGTTAGAAGTTATCGATAGCCAGATTTAGGTGTTTAAAATTTGCCCCTATTTGGAAGGCATTACAAGCTATAATAATAGTAATGTCTTCTCAAAGAATGAAAAGGTACTATGGGCCTACAATGTCAATGATGATAAACTAACTGTATGATTCCCCCTTGAGGGAATGATTGGCATAAGTAGGTCAGTAAACAGTCCCTCAAAAATAAAGAAGAGAAATGAGGAGACCAAATAAAGGAATGGGGTGAAAACATAATGATATTTAAAAATTAGTCAAAATCATTGAGAATGCAAGTGGGATGGTGTACATTGGTTTGTCCAAAGATGGTTATAAGCATTATACCCTGATAGTGGTAATGTGGTATGATAACACAATGATTTGCCCAAAGATGGTTATAATAATTGAAAATATGGAACTCCCCTAGTTAAGATATACAAACAAGATAAAAACATGCCTTTGTATAGGCAAAAAAAGTAAAGTGGTGACAACACAATGATTTGCCCAAAGGTGGTTATAATCATTGAGAAATGTAGGTGGGACGTGTGAAATGATTTGCAAATAGGTGATTATATTCATTAGACCTCGATTATGGAAAAAATGATAAACTTGACCAAGAATGATGACAACTTAACATAGAGGGTCATGATGAATTAGAACAACCTACTAGTAGGGAGATGCTTGGCTTGACTAATAAAGGTTGAAATTCTTTCGTGGTTAATTACTCTCTTTGGGATATGATTGGGAGTAAATCAGGATATTCTTGAAGTTGAGGTTTTTTTTAGCATGTGATGGTAGGATTTATGATAGAACACCATAGAAACTTGGCCAAAATATACATGAGGACTGACTCCCACAATCCAATACTAAATCTAAATCAATGCACCTATGATAGAAATCATGATGACAATGTAAACATATGAATATGGATGGATTGAAGTGTAAGTGTGGGCAAGGAATCACCCAATAAACACACATACACTAAATCAAGGAAACAATGTTGAAAGTAAATAAATAAGTAGACAAATAAAACAATAAAGAAACAAACAAAGAAATATTCAAATAGAAACCCTATGAACATTTCCCCTAGAAAATAGGCAACAACTTAACACATAAACAAAATTAGAGAATATAAGAAAAGTAAGGGGGTGGCCGAGCTATCTCCATATGTACTAGGTAAGTGTATGCTACCTACATAGTTCCATGGATGTAATATCCAATAAAAAAAATTAGGCTAAATGTAGTTCTCCCAGGGAATGGGAAGAATGTGATAATCGAGGAAAACAAACATAATAGATGTGATAGAAGAATAGGAATGGTCTTGTAAAATGGAAAGTGCATGAGAGAAAAAGGCCAAAAAGGATGGCGAAACTAAATGAGAAGTGATTTGCTTGTAACTTAGTAAGGGTTCCCAGAATCCTTAAGGCAAAGAAGTGGTCAATGTTTTTATTCTTTTCTAAAAAAAAATTAATTATTTTTGAAAGTGTTTTGGAGTGTCTCAACTCAATTGAGAATGACAAGACACTAAATGGTTCAAGATCATAAAATGGTGAGAGCATTTAAACTAAGGTTTCTCTCAAAATGGTGAGAGCATGGCTTAAGTTACTCACAAAACTATGAGACCATGGCTTAGGTTGCTTGAAAAATGGTGAGAGCATGGATTAAGTTGCTTGGAAAATGGTGAGAGTATGGGAAAAAGGGTGATTGAGCTAACCTCAACAAGTATTGAGCACTACCTACATAGTCCTAGAGTAGGACCTCAAGTCATTGTAGTTCTACCTTTATAGTAGAGAAATTCAACTAGTGTAGTAGTCAATTCAAATAAAATAAGCACATCTGGTAGAAAGGCATAGTATGACATAGGAAGTGGTAAGTTGGTACTTCAAGGATTAATGTTGGCCCTAGTTTGCCTAGAGGCAGTTATAACTAGGACACAATGGCATAGATCAATGGTACTAATTTTCTCAAAGGTGGTTATAATTAGTAGCAAGACCGGTGGTAAAAAAGGAATTGTTTCTATACGATATTCACTTTCTACATTCAAAGAGAGAAATAAGAAACTAAGAAGAATGGTCTGAGGCTTGTATGTACCTGGATGAAGTCGTGCGCACCAAAATCAGTCGATAGCAAGAACTCCTCTTTGGTTGTGGAGGATGACACTTGAAAGAAAAAGAGACTAAAAAATGAAAAATGTTAGATGAGGAGATGGTGGGCTGCCAAGCAAAAGCTTGATCCCAGAAGTATGAAGACTTCCTTGAGGTATGTCAATCCACTGATTAAAAATAGAATATTTGATAGAAATAGAAATAATGAAAGACAGAATGAAAGAAATAAAAGACAAAAAGCAAAATTGTACCTGATATGCAGCAAACTACTTTGCACAGTCGCCAACGTCAGTCTCTATGCCGGTGTCGGTCAAGGAAGATCACCAACGTCGATTAAGATGCCGACGTCGGTAGGTTAATGACCAGCATCGGTCAGGGCAGTAGTTCTTGGATGGGGTCTGGTCAGGTCTGGATAGGATTTAGGACTGCAGAATGGTTTGAAGTTTTGTCTAAGGGTTAGGGAGCCTGTTTGGGAGTCAGAGGGATTGTTTGGGGGTCTGTGTAGGGATTTGGGTAGAGTTACAGACTGTATATTCTAGAAAGGGTGGATAGAGGTGATACAAGAGGAAGTCAAGTCAGGTCTGTGGTCTGAATCTAAATCTAGGTGGTGATATCAATTAAAAATAATAGCCAAAAAATAAAATAAAAGCACAGAATAAATGTTTACCTGTTACTTGCTGAAGATAGAGTAGGAGACATGATTGTTGTTGTCGGTGTGTTGTAGAAGTTTGATGTAGCAGACCTCCAGCAGGATGACTAAAGTAGAATACCTGTACCTGAGAGAGAGAGTGAGAGAGATTTTATTGCAGATTGATTGAATGAAAAGTTTGCTGATCCTCCTTGAAGGTCCAATGAAAGAATGTTTTGAAATAAGGTCTAATAACCGATCGAGAAACTGATTGAGAACTGAATAATGAATAACGGATAACGGATAACGGATAACGTATAACAGATCCTACATTTGGGTCGAGAATGCAGTGTTAAGGATAACTAACGCCAGCAGAACTGCCGACATCAGCCGAGTAGTGACCGATGTCGGTGACGTTGGCTAAGTAGTGACCGATGCCAGTAGATTCAGAATGGGGACAGAAGCTAATTTTAGACTTCTACTCATTCTTACATGCTGTCAGGGTTAAGGCTCGTGGGAAAATGGTTGAGAGGGGCTAAATAGGCATGGGAGAATAAAATAGGGGTCATAAATGGGTCATAGGGTAATGGCAAAGGGGAGAGAAGGGGAGGACGACCAAGGGTTAGACATGATTTCAATGTCTACATTTGCCCCTTTTTGTCTTGTTGGTTGTTTTGGATGAACTACAAGACAAAAATAAGAGTTGGTTGCCCCAGGTGTGGGATAAAGTCAATTTTATCCTATTGGTTGTTTGAATGAACTACAAGACAAAAATATGAGGTTGATTGCACTAGATGAGATGAGGTATTCCCCCTCAAAGTAGGAGTCGAGGGAAGGGAACCGAGAATCGGGTGCTGATTTGACAAAGAGTGGATGAAAAAATGGTGAGGGTGAATGCTGCAATAGTTTTAATTGCATGCATACCACTTCATGAGATGGTCAGGTTAAATTGTCATAGGTCAAGGGTCAAGGAGTGCCAAAATTCAAGTAACCGGGCCCCAACATGTGGTCGTAGTTGATCGGGTTACTCAATCGAAGCTATAACTCCAATGGGTCATCATGTTCTAGGTATCCCAGGCTCAAGAAGTGCTCCTGGAAACATGAAAATGTCACAAGTAGTAGAGATCAACTGGCTTACGATCTTATGCTTGTGAGGGTCAAAAATATGGGTTGCGCACAATTTTGTTAACCATACATGGGTAGCATACATGCAAAAACAACCAAGGTGAAGTCGTCTTAGAAGTGGTCAAGGTTAGAGGAGATAGGCATGATCTCCAAAGTGGTTAGTCAAGACGAGGCTGAGATAGATAACTGGTCGAATAGATGGGTAGATGAAAGAATGTGACCGAGCTAACCTCAGAACACTGAGTGCTACCTACAAAGCCCCTGTTGTAGAGCCTCAGGCTAATGTAGTTCTCCCTAAAAGAGAAGAAGGGTCAAAGGTAATGGATTGGTCTTGGTTGAGGGCAAGTCATGGTCAAAAGGAAGAAAGAAGGTTTGTCCATTAGAGAGATGAACAAATAAGGGTGGTTGAGCTAACCCCAGAAGACGTCGTGTCATCTGAGTGCTGCCTACATAGCCCAAATTGGAAGGGGCCTCACACCAATGTAGTTTAGACTAAGAGACAAAATGGTCGATGATGGGTGTGGTCATGTGTAGAAATGATGAGGAGAAAAAGATGTTACAGCCTTTTCTAAATGGTGTATGTTGTAACATTGGTCGAGGGGTCTTTCATCCCTAGCAATTTTCCATAGGCATGATGGATGTATGCTAAAAATGAATTGGGTCCATTTATGCTTCAACAAGTATTGGTTTATGCTTAACATAAATGGAGGCTGGTCGATAGTTTCCATGTGTATTGGTGTCTATAGAAACTATGTGAAATAGACTATGATGATGTTGGTGGTCTGAAAATGTTGAGGTCGGTTTGGTTTGAGAAAATAATTTAGTTGAATGTGACCAAAGTGTAAAAGAAGTGAAAGGCATATTTGCCCGTTCATTGACAAGGACCAGAAGGACAGCATAGATAGGGGTTATTAGAACCAAGATCCCCATTCATGCATGACGTCGTTGACCATAGGTTGTGTTAGAGAGGTAATCGAATCACTTTGACATTAAAGTGAGCTTGAAGTCCCTTGAGTAGGTGATAGGAGGAGGATAGTGTAACCCATTTTAGATCAGAGATAACTTTGCCCCTTTTTATAGGAGACCCTGAGACAACTACGAGCCAAGTCCATGACCCATTTTTTTTTTGGTGCAGACTGATCAATGCGGGAAGTCCACATAGAGATGTCATTTTCTTGGTGGTCATTTGTGAAGCTGATTGATGCGGGAGGCTTCTAAGAAAAGGTGTTATGTGTAGCAAGATTTAGTCATAGCCATCCTTCGAGGGAGTGGTCTATATTTTTGCTTTATATATAAAGGCTTTGAATAGCTATCCTTTGAGGGAGCAGTCTATTAGCTACAACAATGATAGTACAACTGTCCTTCGAGGGAGCAGTCTACTTTTTGAGTTGAGTTGGTGACCTTGGATATTTTGACATCTTGATTTGTTTTGATAGAAATGTGAGTCATGGAAAAGACTATAGAAGGTCAAGGGCTCCCTTTTATTAGGATAAAGCATCCATACTGTATAAAAGGGTTATATAGGATTTGTTAAGGGGAATAGGGTTGAAAGGAATGAGGACTAAGAGGATGGGAATTGGTCAAGGGATGAGCTCAAGGTAAATGTCAAGTGGATGAGTACTTGACTAATAGTAGAATGGTCACAGATGCAACGCATTAAGAGGCTCAGGTTTTGGCCATCCATCGAGAGAAGACAAACGATACGTCCCTGATCCATACTTGTGCGTGATGATGAAAGGTCTAAGCCAATTAGGGGCAAACTTGCCTCATTTACTTCACTCCATATTGGTCACGTGCTGATTCTCTTTGAGGACGAGATCTCTGATGTTGAAATCTCATTCTTGTAGATTTTTGTCATAGGCTCGCTTGATGCGATGTTGATAGACATGGAGATGGTTAAGGGTAGCAAGATGGCACTCATCAAGTAACTCAAGTTGAGCTAAGCAATCTTGATGAAAGTCATCGTTAGAGAGAATGTCATGCAGAGAGATGCAGAGAGACAGGATCTATACTTCGAGAGGTAGGATAACCTCTATTCCATACACTAGAGAGAAAGGGGTAGCACCCGTGACAGTTTGAATGCTAGTGCGGTAGGCCCATAAAGTGAAGGGAATGTGAATATGCCAATCCCTTCCAGTGTCGTTGACCACCTTCATGAGAATTTTAGTCAAGATTTTGTTAGAAGCCTCATCTTGCCCATTTGCTTGTGGGTAGTAAGGCGAAGAGAAACTGAGTTTGATGCCAAATGAGTCACAGAGTTTTTGGACGGTCTTGCTTTTAAAGGACTTGCCATTGTCGGTGATGATTTTGTGAGGGACACCGAAATGATAGATGATGTGGGTGCTGATGAAGTTGACAATCTTGTCAACTTTTGTGGAGACAAGAGGAATGGCTTCCACCCACTTGGTGAAATACTCAGTGGCAGTGATGATGGATTGATGATGAAGAGATGAATGAGGGTTAATCTCACTGATGAGATCTAAGCCCCACTGAGAAAAAGGCTAGAAATCCTGAGTGACTTGTAAGGCATGAATAAAAAGATGAAGCAAGTTAGAGTCCTACTGACACTTGATGCAATGCCGAACATAGTCGCTATAGTCTTGATGAAGGGTGGGCCAATAATAGCCCAGAGGAAGGATGCGCTTGGCAACTGAGTTCCCACTGAAGTGTCTACCACAAATTCCATCGTGGACTTGTTTAATGGCATGAGAGGCTTCAGTGGAGGGTAGACAACAAAGAAGGAGGCCGTCAAAGCTTCACTTATAGAGAAGACCCCCTATCATGGTATAGCGAGATGTGCATTTGATGAAAGCTCATCGTGCATTGCTAGAGAGATCAGGAGGGATGATAGAATGAGATAAGTAGTCCACAAGTTGTTTATACCAAACCTCCCATGGATTAGAGTCTATGGTGTTGACATTGTTAGAAGAAAGGTATGAAGGCAACGACAGACAATGCACTATGATGAAAATTCTAGATGACGATGATGAAGATGAAATATGTTAGGCGAGAGAAGCCATGGTGTCAACAAACTTATTCGTAGATCGAGGAATAGTCTGCAAGAGGTAATGGTCAAAAGAGGCTAGAAGAATGCCAACACGGTTTTTGTACCTTTGAAAAATTTCATTTTTATAGAGGTATGAACCATTGACCTGATTGACGACAAGCTATGAGTTGTTGAAGATGTTGATAGACTTGATGTTGAGAGAGAGGGCGGTCTGAAGTCCCAAAATTAAGGCCTCGTATTCAGCCATATTATTGGTACAATTAAAGTCGAGCTTGAAAGATAGAGGCATGGGCTCACCGTCGAGTGGGATGAGAATAACTCCTGTACCCCCACCAATTTGACATTTGGAGCTGTCAAAGAACATGGTCATTTGGTAGATAGTGTCATCGGTGGAAAGCATGGTGATAGACTCGTCAGGGAACTTGCACTACAAAGGTTGATTGTTGGGAAGAGGGGCATCTGCCAGTTGATCAGTGATGGTTTGCCCCTTGATGGATTTTTGCTAGATGAACTTGAGGTCGAATTCAGCAAGCAGCATGAGCCACCAAGCCATACGTTGATGTTGATATGGCTTGGAGTGCATAAACTTAAGAGGGTCGGTGTGAGTGATGACAAAGGTTTTTTGATTGAGAAGATAGTGGTGGAGCTTGGTAGTGGCAAAGACTAATGCCAAATAGAGTTTCTCAGTATGAGTATACCGAGTTTCATAATTAACCAGTGTTCAGCTAATATAGTAGATGGCTTGCTCACGGTGATGCTCGTATCGATGCACAATCATGGCACCTAACGAATGGTTGGTGATAGAGATGTAAAGGTAGAAGGGTTGGTCATATTTAGGTGGAATGAGGACTGGTGGAGAGACCAGATAGCATTTGAGGGATTTAAAAGCCTCTTGATAGTCCTTATCCCATTTAAAGGAGATGTCCTTCTTAAGGAGATGATGAAAAGGTTGGCAGTGGTTAGAAAGCTGTGAGATGAAATGGTGAATGGACTGGAGCTTCCCTTGTAGACTGCAAAGCTACTTCAGATTGGTCGGAGGCAGCATCTCGAGGATAGTGCGGATCTTGGCGGGATCTATCTCGATGCCACAGAAAGAAATGATAAAGCCTAAGAGCTTGCCGGAGAGGACCCCAAAGACGCATTTCTTGGGGTTAAGGTAGACATTGTATTGAAGAAGGCGAGAGAAGATGATTTTGAGAATGGTCAAATGGTCATGGTGAAGCTTGGACTTGCCGAGCAGGTCATCCACATAGTCCTCCATGATTTTGTGGAAGAGATCATAGAAATTGTAAGTCATGGCACGCTGATATGTGGCGCCTGCATTCTTCAAGCCAAAAGGCATGACTCGATAGTAGAGAGTCCCACATGGGGAGATAAAGGTAGTCTTATGCTGATCTTCCAGTGCAATTAGGATCTGATTGTATCTTGAAAACCCATCCATGAGAGATAACATCTCATGGCTGGCCATAAGATCAACAAGCTGGTCAATGTTGGGAAGAGGAAAGTCATCTTTAGGAAAGGCTAGGTTAAGGTCGTGATAGTCCGTGTAGATCCAGATCCCCCCAATCGCTTTGGTGATAGGGATGATGTTAGAGACCCACTACAGGTAATCAATGGGCTAGATGAAAGAGACAGAAAGGAAGCACTAAAGCTCCGTGAGGATGCATCTTTCAAAGATTTTACCTAACAGGCTTAGCCTCTAGTTTGGTGACTATGTTATGGGTAGTGATGGTGGGGTCGATGCCAGGCATGTCACGATAGGTCCAGGCAAAGGCCTTGTTATGGTTTGAGAGGAACTGGGTGTAGTCTAGCTGCTCCTGAGCGTCTAAAGATTGACCAATATTTAGGATGTGAGGAACATCAGAATAAGGGAGGTTAATGTTAATGGTTGATTCATTTAACATAACCTGGGTCTCATAAGGGAGAGAGCACTAGATGAAAGACTCATCGACGCCCATGTAAGAAAGAATGGCATCGTTGTCAATGCAGTGGACAGTGTGAATGGTCATCGACTCATCTTATATCATGTTGGGATAAATGAGAGGGAGAGACCTGGACACCCCATTTAGCTGATAGGTTAGGGGTTCCAGGCATATGGTGTTTATGCAAAAAAAAAACTAGGAGGGATGGAAACTATCAACTCCATAGGTGAAGATGGAAGAATGGGCGAGCTATGAAGAGATTGATCAATGGTGGGTTTGGGGCAAAGGTCTGTAGGGGCCTGAGTGGGGTCGTGGTATCCCAAGCCCCACCGTTTCTTGGCATCATCATCGTTGAGCAGTTTGATGGACTGATGGGAGCCTTGTTCATAGCGTCCGAAGCCAAAACCCTTCCATGCACACCTGTAAAGGTAGGTGTGTGCAAAGGTAGGGTTGCCAAGAAACGAGAAGTCTGATGTGAATGGTTGCAGTGAAGAGAGAGGATTGCCATCAATAGGAGCTTGATTGAGCCCCCCATAGACAAGATTGGTTCAGAGGTGAGGAGGACCATAAGGCACGACCATCTCAATCTGGTGATCATAACTGGGGCTATGGTGAAGGTGTCCATACTCTTGCAGAGTTTGGAAAATGTCTAAGGCTAGCAAGCGATATTCCCCAAGTGAAAGTCATTGGAAGATGTCTTCCATGGGGTCTTTGATTACTGCTTGAAGAGGAGGGGTGAGGTCGACCGTCGGTTGTGAACTGGTCAAAGCTTCTATGGATGGAGGTGGTGCCGGGGTTGATGGCTTGATAGGAATGAGGATGTCATTTGGCCAATAGGTTGTGTTACAAGTTTTGAAAGGTTATGGGTCAGTGGGAATAGTGTGGACTTGCTCGTCGTGCTCAAATTTCACACGACGGTGTAGGGTAGAGGGAACACAAGCCATGGCACGGATCCAGGGTCAGCCTAGCAAGATGTTATATTGAAACTCTCCTTCAATGATATAGAAGAGCTCTAGGACTGTGCGTGGGCCAATGCAGATGTGAAGGACGATGGTGCCAATGGTTGTGGTCATGGTGTCATTAAAGGAGTACAAGATTACGTTAGTTTTGGATACGCAATTCTTGGGAAGAGCCAACTGATCAAAGGCATGGGTGGCGATAATGTTAATTTTGGTGCCTCCATCAATCATAATGCACTTAATATGTGTCCAATCAACATAGGTAGTGATGAAGAGGGTGGCATCCTGATCTTCTGTGTTAGATGTAGGAATCTCAGAATCGCTGAAAGTGATGGAGGTGACAGGGTATAAAGAGTGGACCAGGGCAGTGAGTGGTTGGGGGTCTTTGGGTTGGACCTCTGCTGCCTACAAGGCTCGGATGAGGGCCTGACGATGCTAGGGTGAGGTTTGGATGAGGTCATAAAGGGACATCTTCACGAGCGTCTGGTGAAGCTGTTCTAACATGGAGTCATGAATTGCCCCTGAAGAGGAAGAAGAAGAGGGTTGAGGTGCGCCAAGGATAGAAATATTAGGCTTGGGTCGTTGAGGTGGCTGGATTAAAGGATAGGTCCAAAGAATGGTGGCTTTTTCTTTTACCTTGTCCTTTTGTGACCTAGTGGTTATGTGAATGGCATTGATTTCAAAGATAGGGGTGAAGGAGATGAAGGGATCATGTCCTGCTGATGAAATGTTGATGTGGTTGAAGAGGTTGGAGGAATGTGGGAAAGTGTCGGGGGTCGATTGGCGGTGTCCTCAAGAAGAAGAATTTCCTTCTCCATGTAGTGGTGAATGACGGCCTTGAGGGCACAGCAAGTCTTGGTATCATGTCCTGGCGTATGATGATATAGGCAAATCTTTGTATCATCGAACCAGGAGGGCTTAGACCTGAGAGGTTGGAAGGGCTTGATGGGTAGAAGGGTTATGTTGGAAGTCTATAAAATTTAGTGCAATATCAAAGAGTATGAGCCCACCAAAGGGTCTGTGCTCATTGATGTGTGCAATGCTAGTGACTTTTGCTTGGGCAGTGTTGGAGGAGACTTTCGTACCACCTTCTGGGTTGATGGTGCGGCGACAGATGAAGATGACACCTTCTTCGTGAGAGGTGCCAAAAATTTTGGAGAGGATAGGCTGGTGGTAGGCAAAGGAAGTAGAGGAGGCAACTGGTTTTGATTAGAGGTTGGAGTGGGGAGGATTTTGATCAAGGTCGAAGGATGAGGGCCCAAAATAGAGGGCAATAGTGACAGGGGAGGAGGAGTTTGCCTCTGTGGTTTGGCAGTCTTCTTGGATTTGATTTGAAGACTACTATTGGTCAAGGTCTGGTCTAAGTCCACCTTCACTTGCGGATGAGTGAGGTTGGAGACAGGGTGAACGCCGAGTGACTTAATTAGTTTAAACGGGGTAGATGAGGGTTTTGGTCTTGATGCGGTTGGTTGAGGTGTAGACGGTCTAGAAGTGGAAGTCTAGTTTTTGTTGAGAGTCTTAGGAGATTCTGCCATGGGAGGATTAGTAGCGTGAGATGAGAGGGCACGGGCATGTTGAAGAGCTGTGAGATTCTCCCACAAAACCTGATGCTCCACTTTCCTTGAAGGGAGAAGTTTGAGTTTCTCCACTAATCAGGAAAATGGCTGAGAAGATGTTGGATGAGGCTTGGGTCCTTGAGAGGATGTGGATAGTTGTGGGGTTGAAGATGAGACTGGTGTAGCGGTCTCAGACCCAAGGCATGATGAAGTCATGACAGGTTCATCTTTGGTTGGGGACAGAGGAGAGACAGGTTCTTCCCTGGGTGGAGAAAAAATTAGAGAATGAGGCTCCTCAAGAGGGTAAAGGGTAGGAATGATTGTGCCCTCCATTTGCGATTAAGGAGTAGGAAGGGTCGGGTCCTCCATAGGTAGCAAGAAGGAGGATGGTGAGACTTGTGGAGCTGGTATGGTCGAGGCATCCTCTAATATAAGAGAAGTTGATGGAGAACTAACTGGTGAGGGAGGTTCGTCCACATGCGATGGATTGAGGGGTGGACTAACTTCTTGAGTCTATGAAGGAGTCTAGTCGGGGATGAAGGGTGAGACCATATTGACTATTTGTACATTATGTTCATGAATGTTGTTAGTCATGGTCTGGACATTGTTTTGGGTCAGAGGATGATTGGGGAATGGTTGTTTAAAGATGTCGATGCCCTGATTAGATGGTGCATTGGGATTGTCGAGGACAAGGTCACCCTTTTCTAGCATGTCTTGGATGATGTTTTTAAGGGTCTTATAGTTGCCCATGTCATGGCCTTTAACACGATGGTAGTTACAGAAGTCATTTTCCCTATACCACGTAGGGATGGCACGTGAGGGATCAAATTATGGAGGTGGTTGGATTTGGTGGAGATTGAGAACCCCTTGTTTGACAAGTTTTTCCAGCGTAGATGTGTATGATTTTCCAAGTGGAGTATATTGTCGCTGTACGTATCTCTGCTAGAATTGGCGGGTGATGCTTTGGGATGTGGATGGCTCAGGCTGGTTGGTTGAAGGTGAAGAGGATGAAGGTCTAACGACCATAGCGTTTGCTAAAGCTTTAGACCTGGGGTTAGATGAATAAAGCTTAGAAGAAGAGGAGTCATTGGTCTTGGAGTTGGGATTCTTACTCCGCAACTTGACTTTGTTCTCATTGATGACACATAATTCAAGTTTGTGGGCCATCGTGAAGGCTTTGACAAAGGTGTAGAAGGTCTGAATCCACAAGGTAGAAGAAATATGCTTGGCATAGGCTTGGGAGAAAATTTCAATAAGTTTAGGTTGGGGTAAGGAAAATGAGAGCTGATTGATAAGGCTTCTCCAGCGAGCAATGAAATCAGCTATGGATTCGTCCTTGAACTGCCGGATAGAATAGAGATCTATGATTGAGACCTTTTTGGTGATGTTGATAGAAAAATGGTCGAGGAAGAGTTGGGCCAACTGAGTGAATGTGAAGAGAGAATGGCTGGTAAGGGAGCTGTACCAATCAAGAGCAGTGCCAGAGAGGGACATAGGAAATGTGCGTAAAAGCAATGCATCGTCGTGGGCAATGAGATAACAGGCATGTCTGAATGCCCGTAGGTGCTATTGCGGGTCTTCTTTGCTCTGGAAATGAGAGAATTTAGGAAGTTCCCACTGGTTGGGGTATGGTCGGATCAGGATGAAAGGATGAATGGGCTCATTACAAATTTGCTCATATGAGAGGGCATTGCGTGAACCAGAAATAGAGGTCTCGAGACTGGACATTTTGTCCATCAGCATTTTGATGATGTCTGCTGACAGATTGGTGGGTGGAGTGCCCCCTAGATTATAAGGCACTTGGAAGGTATTGAGAGGGGCGTATGACGTGGTTGGTTGCACTTGTGTAGGTGAAACATATGGGTATCTAGTTGTCATGGCGGAAGTTGAAGCCAAGGGCACTTGTGTTATGGGGTTGGTAGGCAAAAATTGGATAGGGGCTGTCAAAGATGGTTGAGGAATGGCCACACTTGTTGAAGGGTAGACAGCTACTCCTGTGTTGATAGGTGCAAGAGTAGGGGGGATAGAGACCACTAGGTTTTGGAAAGCTGTAGGATTTGGTTGAGTAATTTGAGGTTGAGGGGTGCCGAAACCCCTATGGAGGTAGGTCTAGAAGGAGAGGCTAAATTTTGAAGGTAGGACACGGTTGAGTTATTAGTCGAGGTGTTGGCTTGATTTTCTATAGGCTGAATTATAGATGTTGTTGATGTGATCATTGTCTCGACTAAGGAAGTCGGCATCCCATAGATTGGATTGCCTAAGGAGTTTCACGTTCGGCTTCACGCGAGATAATGTTGAAGGGCTCTGCCATTGAGGTCCAAGAATCTTTCAAAATCTTGGTCCCCTTCAGGGATAATGGGAGACTGGGTTGGGGTCGTTCGAGTAGGAGTTCTTTCAGTCTTCGAGTGGAACTCCATTATAGGACTGGTTATGGATGGGGAAGATGGAAGTGGTTGACGTCTCGCATGGTCGACAAGATCCTTGGTTTGACTGTGAGTCAGAACCATTCAAGGCAAGAAAGAATGTCCTCACAAGCTCAAACAAGTAGATAAGAATAGAAAAGATTAAGAACACAAGCAGACCCTAAACGTTAAATCCCTAGGAATAAATTATTAGGATCTTGGTGGCTTATGCCTTAGAATCTGTGAGGAAGATTGGCTTTTGAGACAGGTCCTAGAAGAAGTAGTCTAGAGCTGGTTTTAGGTTTATTTAGGTGCTCAAAAGTCTGGGTTAGGTTCCATACTTGGCCTGGTGCTAAGGAGCAAGCTCCCCTCACTTCACGAGTCCAGTGATAAGTTGGGCCTGCTTAGCCAAAATATACTTCCCCTAGAGATTATCCTCTGCCAGAGAATAGAGTGGGCTTTCCCCTTGGTGATGAAATCCAAGTAGGATCGTCGAGATGGGTAAGGTATCCGCTGGGGGATGAAATCCTAGTCGGGCCTTGTCTCAGGTGAGTTTTGATGTTTGATTTGTGCAAGTGGTTCGGTTGTGTAACATAAAGTGGACTACGATTAATTCAATATGTGGTTATTAATTACTAGGTGTGGACTAAGAAATGAAAACAAGAAGAAATGATATGCAATGTGTTTTAAGCCCAAGTCGAAATGTGAGTTCGAATGAAAACAAGTTGAGAAAGGGTTGAAGAATATGACTTTTGACTAGTTTGAAATGCAAGAAAACAAAGAAAGGTTCTTTTTAATCCTGCTTATGATGTCATTTAGAAGAGAAGAAAGAGGTGAAAAGGGAGAAACCTAATGCACCTATATGAACAGAAAGAAAAGAACCCAAGGAAGACCCTAAGGTCCCACCAGGCATGCCAGAATGTTTCTATACGATATTCGCTTTCTACATTCAAAGAGAGAAATAAGAAACTAAGAAGAATGGTCTGAGGCTTGTATGTACCTAGATGAAGTCGTGTGCACCAAAATCAGATGATAGCAAGAACTCCTCTTTGGTTGTGGAGGATGACACCTGAAAGAAAAAGAGACTAAATAATGAAAAATGTTAGATGAGGAGATGGTGGGCTGCCAAGCAAAAGCTTGATCCCAGAAGTATGAAGACTTCCTTGAAGGATGTCAATCCACTAATTAAAAATAGAATATTTGAAAGAAATAGAAATAATGAAAGATAGAATGAAAGAAATAAAAGACAAAAAGCAAAATGCGTACCTGATATGCAGCAAACTATTTTGCATAGTCACCGGCGTCAGTCTCTGTGCCGGTGTCGGTCAAGGAAGATCACCGACGTCGGTTAAGATGCTGATGTCGGTAGGGTAATGACTAGTGTCGTTCGGGGAAATATTTTTTAGATGGGGTCTGGTCGGGTCTGGATAGGGTTCAGGACTACAGAATGGTCTGAAGTTTTGTCTGAGGGTTAGGGAGCCTATTTGGGAGTCAGAGGGATTGTTTGGGGGTCTGTGCAGGGATCTGGGTAGAGTTATAGACTGTATATTCTGGAAAGGGTGGATAGAGGTGATATGGGAGGAAGTCAAGTTGGGTCTGTGGTCTGAATCTAAATCTGGGTGGTGATATCAATTAAAAACAATAGCTAGAAAACAAAATAAAAGCATAGAACAAATGATTACCTATTACCTGTTGAAGATAGAGTAGGAGACATGATTGATGTTGTCAGTGTGTTGTAAAAGTTTGATGTAGCAGACCTCCAGTGGGATGACTGAAGCAGAATACCTGTACCTGAGAGAGAGAGTGAGAGAGATTTTATTGTAGATTGATTGAATGAAAAGTTTGTTGATCCTCCTCGAAGGTCCAATGAAAGAATGTTTTGAAAGAAGGTCCAATAATCGATCGAGAAACTGATTGAGAACTGAATAATGAATAACGGATAACAGATAACGGATAACGGATCCTGCATTCAGGTCAAGAATGCAGTGTTAAGGATAACCGATGCCAGCAGAACCGCTGACGTCGGCCGAGTAGTGACCAACGCTGACAGATTTAGAATGGGAACAGAGGCTAATTTTAGCATTCTGCTCATTCTTACATGCTGTCAGGGTCAAGGCTCGTGGGAAAACGGTCGAGAGGGGCTAAATAGGTTTGGGAGAATAAAATGGGGGTCATAAATGGGTCATAGGGTAATGGCAAAGGGGAGAGAAGGGGAGGATGACCAAGGGTTAGACACGATTTCAGTGTCTACAGGAATAATAAACAAAGGATGCAAATGCTAAAAATTCTATCACACTATCCCAAAATATGATCTCTCTCTGAATTTATTGAACCAAATGATGAAATTGATCAGATACCTTAATGCTAAAAATGTAGAATGAATGAAAAAAACCAAGGTCAAATGGGCTAGGCTTTAGAACACACTAGGTTGGTAGGTCATAAAAAAAAAGTTGATACGATAAAGAGGATGGAAAGGATGGTATTTATAAAAATAAGAATAGTGATAAAAAGTCATAACTAAAACAATCCATATAAACAATACACCTTAGTGCTCAAGCATAGTACCACTTGAGATGAATATTCATAAGCTCTAGAAGTTCCTCTTCATTTGGTGTGGTGAGCCTGTATGATCCTAATCCATAATCTATAGTAATGATGAAAGGCCCTATCTAGTTTGGTTTGAATTTTCCATTATGATTTTTCTCAACCATGGTATTCTTTTGGTTTTCTTTAAGAACAAGATCACCAAGTTTAAATGTTCTATACTTAACATGCCAGTTATAATGGCCTTTAAGTCAATTATGATATGCTTGAAGGTTTTTGAGTGCGATTGTGCATTTCTCATCAAGTAGGTCTAGCTATTGCAAATGAGTTACTTGATAGTCATGATCATCTAAAACATGCTAGAAAGAGATACATAGTGAAGGTAATTCAACCTCAATGGGAAGGATTGATTCAGTACCATAAACAAATGAGTATGGAGTGGCTATTATGGGGGTATGATGATTGGTATGATATTCTCAAAGGGAAAGAAATATCTGGAGGTGCCAATCATGACCAACATCATTAAAAATATTTTTGAGAATATTGACAATGGTTTTGTTAGATACCTTAGCCTAGTCATTACCTTGAGGGTAATATGTTGTATAAAAGTGTTGTGTGATGTTATATTTAGTACATAGCTAGTTTACATCCTTGTTTTTGAATGATCCTCCATTATTAGATATAATGTCAAAGGGAATACCGTACCAGTAGATGAGATGGTTGAAGATGAATTTGGAAATTTGCTTTCTAGTCACATAAGTGAGGGGTATAACTTCAACCCACTTAGTGAAATATTTGGTGGCAGTAAGGATATGTTTATGGCCATTAGATGAAGTGGGGTTGATCTTCCCAATGAGGTTAAGTCCCCATGTAGAAAATGGCCATGGTGTCAACATTTATCTCATAGTTTTTATTGGGTCATGAATTAGATTAGCATGCCATTGACATACGTCACATGTTTTTACATATGTAGTGTCATATATGTTTATTATGGGCTAATAATAACTAGTACACAAGATATTTTTAGAGAGGACTGCCTTGCTAGAATGGGATCCACATACTCCTTCATAAAATTCTCTTAACAATAATGTAGACTATATCAAAGTTAAACAACAAAGAAAAGTTCCATCAAAACTATGATGGTAAAGGATGGATCTAAGTAGTGTATAAAAAGTGGAATGATGAATGAAGGTTTTGGTTTGTTTTCAAGATAGATTAGGTGGTATAACTTAGTCATGAAGGTAGTTATAAAGGTCTAAGTACCAAATAGAATTAGGACCAAAAATATCATAAATCATGGTGATGAGTGAAGGTTCATGAGCTGGTACTGATAAATTCTCAATAAGGAATTGATACTCTCTAGATTTATCTATTTGTTGAATCTAGAACCAATAGCAGCTATGGCATCTACAGTTTTGTTACTAGCCTTAGGTATATGCTCAAATTAAATGTTGGAAATTTGTTATTTAAGAGGGTTAACCATGTCTTTATATGGAACCAACTTGTCATATTTGGTCTAAAAATGATTAATAGCTTAATTAATGATTAACTGAGAATCACCATAAACTTGGAGATGAGATATATTCCATTAAACTACTTGTCGAAGTCCTACAACAAGTGTTTCATATTTGGCCATGTTATTTGTACAAAGAAAGTTAATTCTAAATGATTTAGGGATTCGATCCCCTATGGTGTAGTAAATAATAGGCTTACCCTCGATCCATGTGTAGTGAATGAACCATCAAAATATAGCTTCTAGGGATACTCCTTAAGGGGTTTATTAATGATGGTCATTATGGATTCATCAGGAAATTGGAATGTGAGTGGTTGTGTGTCCATGAGAGGTGCTTTAGCAAGTTTATCTACAAGAACTTGTCCCTTGATTTCTTTCTGATTGACATACTCTATGTCAAACTCACTGAGAAGCATATGTCAAACTGACTGAGAAGCATGATCCATTTATCCATTCTACCTTGTAAAGCTATTTTGGATAGTAGATACTTGAGTGGATCTACCCTTGAAATGCCCATGGTTTTATTATTCAACATGTAATGACATTGTTTTTGAGCTATAAAAACTATGGATAGACAATTTTTTTCAATAGGTGCATAGTTATGTTCATATGTAACCAAGCTACAGCTTAAGTAGTATACAACATGTTCTTTTCCATTATCATCATGTTGAGCCAACAGTGCCCCTAGGGCATGATCAGTAGCTGATAGGTATAACAAGAATGACTTTTCTAACATAGGAGGTAATAAAATAGGTGGATTAACAAGATAGTATTTGATTTGTTGAAAAGTTATTTGGTAGTGATCATCCTAATGAAATGAAACTCCTTTTTTAAACAGGTGTGTAAATGGATGGCACTTGTCTACTAACTGAGAGATGAAGCATCAATTTGATTGAATCTTACCCTAAAAACTATGGATTTATTTTAAATTGGTTGGTGGTGGTATCTTTGTTATAACATGGAATTTAGTTGGATCAACTTCAATACCTCTATGAGATATGATAAAGCTAAGTAATTTACTAGAAGTTACACCAAACACACATTTATTTAGATTGAGTCTGACATTGTACTCTCATAGTCTTTCAAATATTTTACATAGCACTGCTAGATGGTTTGATCTAGTTTTGGATTTTCCTAATATGTCATCGACATAGTCTTCAAAAATATCATGCATCATATCATATAATATGATATTCATGGCCTTTTGATATGTAGATCCCAAATTTTAAAGGCCAAATGTCATCACCTGATAATAAAATGTCCCCATGGAGTGGTGAACATTATTTTATGTTGATCTTCTAGTATTATTTTGATCTGATTGTATCTTGAAAAACCATCCATGAGTGAAATAATTTAATAACCTACCATGGAATTAACAATCATGTCGATATTAGGCAATGGAAAATCATATTTAGTAAAAGCTTTGTTGATGTCTTGAAAATATGTACAAATTCTGATCCATTTAGGATTTTTTCTAATAGATACTACATTAAAGATCCATTCTGAGTAGTCAATTGATTAGATACATCCTACTTCTAAGAGTTTTTCAAACTCTTTCTTTACTAATACAATAATGTAAGGATGCATCTTACGTATCTTTTTGTTGCTAGTTTGGCATCAGGATTAACCACAAGGTGGTGTAGAACTAAGGTGGAGTCCAAACCTGGCATGTCAAAATAAGCCCATGCAAAAATATCTACAAATTCTCTCAACAGAGATATCAAGATGTCATGTTATTCCTCAATGAGGGATGCACCTAATTTTATCCATTTTAGGTTTGATGGAGTCTTGATGTTTATCTCTATTATATCTTCAACTAGAAGGGTCAAACCATCTTCTAGGATAGTAGGCAATGACTTGAGCTATTGGATTATGTTAGGGTCCTCTGTTAGGACTTGCTCTTCAACTTATACTAGGCATGATGAATGTGAGTCCCCTAATGGGAGATCTAGCCATGTGATAAAAAAAGTTAGAAATTCTTGAATAATTTGATTAAATAATTGGTGTTGCTTAAAACTAAACTCAAATCCATAGGTAAGTTCATCATTGGTGGTCTCCTGGTCTAAATTCAAAGAAGAATGAACACCCCCATCTAATGGTGCCTGACACAAGTTTTCACCACTAGACTGACCTTTATCTTTACTTTTTCCCTAGTTAAAAAGCACCTCAAATATGTTTTCACTTTGGGACCTTAATGTTTTACTTATTTATTTTTGGCTAAGGGTGTTCACTTGCTCTCTAAATTAAGGTTATAAGATCTAATGTGATTGATAATCCTAATTTGTGATCTCCCAATGGAACATTGTCTCTAAGGCCTAAAAAGTCATAGAATGCCTCATCATTCTAGAAATCATCAATTGATAGACTAGATTTTTATTGGTCCCAATCTATCAGTTAGGGATAATATAATGGTAATGGGTTACAATGAATGTCTAGGGTAAGGGCACAAATGACATTGTTATCAAACATGTTAATTTTAGCTAGGTCATCAAAAGTGAGGCTATAATCAGAGTTTGCTTCACTATTATCATCATCATCACTAGTCACAAGTGATGGAATTTGAATAAGATATGTGGGGTCACCTCTAGGTGATTTAAATCCAAGTCCATAAGGTATTTCATACTTAGTCATGGAAATTGGCTCAATGGTTCCTTGTTGATTTAGTCTAAGGCCTCTTCCTTCATATTTGTGACACTCCATGATCCTATTGGGAATAGGATACTTTGTACTTTTATAAAAATCAAATTGGTTGTCATTATATAACCATGATTCATCTCTTTCAAGAGGGTCAGGTTCTAGGCCAGATGCTGGTAGAAATGTGTCAAGTCATTTATCTTTATTCTTTTGTTACCAATGCCTATGTGGAGTGACTTTAGGTCACCCAAAAAAATTTAGATTCTAAAGAAGATCAGTAATATGAAATGTATCATGGGTCACATACTCTCCTGGTCCATTATCTAGAAATGGTGAAATGATTAGAAGCTTTAGGAGGTGACATGTGAGAAAGGGAATCCAATGTATTAGGATCTATTTAATTATCTGATGAAGTATCAATAAGTATAGCCTTTATTTTATCCTGGTTAAAACTTGGATTCATGCCGTACTGATAATTATAGATTTGAAATTCAAACTCAAGATGCTTGAAGTGTTCACATGGGTGTAAATCTTCTAGAATATTCACTTCCATCCCTGAGTGGGAAAACTTGATACATTGGTGCAGTGTTGATGAGACTACATGAATCTCATGTAGCCGAGACCTACCTGAAATTATGTTATATGATAATTCAAGATAAATCATATGGCAAGGTGTATCATGGGTCAAAGGCCCAATGATAACTATAAAATTGATGGTGCCTTGTGATTCTCTTTCTTGATTATCATAGGCGTTGATAGTTATTGTTTATGGATAGAGATCTGTCATTGTGTAGCCAAGAAGCTTGATGAGATTTAGAGACAATATATTGATGCCAAATCCATTGTCTATAAGGACAAATTTCACTTTATGCCATCTTATATAAACTTCTATGTATAATGGACTGTTATGGAGTGAGCCAAGGGAAGACATATCACATTGGTTGAATGTGACTTGTTGGGTTGGAGCTAGGTGTCTAACCAAAGCTTGAAATTTATTAGGGGATATGTCACTAGCAATAGTGGATTAGGTCAAAAACTCATTCAAGATGTTCTTTTGGATTATTGATTTTTGTATCAAATCTAAAATAAAAATTTGTGCTGGTGTCTTCTACAATTATTCTACTATATCAAACTTCTTGTCTTGGTTAATAGTGAATGGTTTATTCTAAGGTTAAATGGTTGGTTAGATGATAGGCAAAGTGGTAGATGTTTGTGGGTCAAGGATAGTAATCTTTGACCTCTAAATTGTGATTACATAATCTAGATTAAATATTGGACCATTATTGCTAATTGCTATTAGAAATGGTGTGAGACCAGATATGACAAGTCTTAGTTTTTGGTGTACTTGCATGTGGTCACATGGCAAGAATGAGTTGTTGTTATAAGATCTAAAAGTGGAAGTCTTAGTTTGTTTGTTGGCCTGTATGCACTCCTATGTCAAAGAAGAATTATCCATGTAATTTGGTTGAATACTATTATTTAGCAATGGTCTAGGCTGGTTAGTGCTTGGTCTAGGATTAATGGAGATGGTATTAACAATACCCCTTGTAATATGACCTACAACCATATTGTAGTCATATGAAATTGCATGGTAGGTTTATTAGTTATTACCATTTTGACCTTGTTTTTTTTCATTATTTTGTCATTATGGATTTTGCTATTGATTTTGTTTATTCTGCTCGTTCAACCTTTGATTTTGATTATATTTTTTTTATAAATGTACTAGCCATGATTATTGTTGTTGATGATTATTTTTTTATTATTGATTTTCATGTCAATAAAAGGGGTTTTGATAAATCCCAAGAGTCTGGTTACAAGTGGAAGCACCATTATCTAATATTATTTCCCTATTCTCCAACATATTCTCAATTAAATGCTTGATTTAGACACATCTTCATAGATTATGCCTATTGACCTAATTATAGTCATAGAATTCATTTTCATGATACCAATCAAGGTGAATAATGCCTTGCAGATAATGCTTTGTTATAGGCCAACTAATCAGATTAGTAGTAGCAAGCTTGCAAAATATAGATTTAATAGGATCTCCTAGGTCACTAAAGACATGATGTGTAGGCATGGTTCTCTTAGCAGGAGGTGTTTGCAATGGTAAAGGCTACTATATTTTTTGTTCATGTTTTGGTTGTTGTAATTGAGGGATTGATTAGAGAGGTTTCTAGGTAGGATTAAGCTAAAAAGGTAGTGCGAATGAGGTTTACACAGTTTGCACATGATGAGATTCAATTACTCCATTTCCCATAGCATTCCTATTTCAATTGAATTGCTTTGGTATTTGTTAGTTATTGGCCTATGTTATTTTTAATGCTTACACTTGATTAAGATGTTACTATTAGCTATTTCCATGATTGGTAGAATTAAGTTTGATGACTCTTTTATTGATGCGTGCTCATTCGATCAACAAACCTTTATCAATGATCTCTTTAAATATATGTGCACATTGTAACTCTAGGTGGTAAGCTATCTGACTATGTAAATTTTTGGTAAACACAATGACTAATTGTTTATCTAGCAAATTATAAGTCAAATAGCTTGCAAGGGCTCTCCATCATTGTAAATAACTTGAAAACTCTCCCCAGCTTTTTATTTTACTTGTGTTAGGTCTAGTAATAAAATCTCATGCTTGAGATTGTAGGAAAAGTAATACAAAAATTTATCAGAAAAATCATCAAAGCCCATTACTAAATTCTTGGGAAAATTTAAAAACCACTCCAAGGCTTGTCTAGCCAATCTCCTTAGAAACAATAGCAAAAGGTATATGTCACTATATGCAACTAGTTGACATGTGATAAAGAATTTGATCAAATGAGCCTTAGGGTCACCTTTCCATTTGTATTTATCAAATTTGGGTGGTTCATATCTTAGAGGAAATGGTATCTAAAAATAATTCATTTTGAATGGATAGGAACACACATCATCCAATTTGAACTTTTTAGTCTACTTCCCCGCCTGAATAGTAGCAATTTCATCCTTCATTTGTTGCAATTCTCCGGATAAGAAACTAGAAGGGATATTGGTTTGAGGGTGAATGTTGGTTTAGGTAAATGGCTGAGAGGTCACATGTAGGACACTTTGACTAAAGTATGATGGAGACACTTTTTGAGGTATATTGGCTTGGTTGGGGAATGGACTAGGAATATGCATACATGGATTAGGATGTACATGAAATTACACATTTGGTTGTGGGATATTCTAGTTTGGGTTGGTGATAAAGGTTTGAATTAGAGGATTTTATGGTTGGGATAGAGGGATATAACTATATTGTGCCTTTTGTGGTTGTAAAGGGACATGCTAACGACTAATCGAATGATGATGTTGAGTGGGAACTTATGGACGAAGACCCTATATCTAAATTTGTGGCACATTTTAAACCAACAGTTGTCTAGTAGGTACTTGAGAAACATGAAGACCTACTTATTGCATGAATCTTTATGAGGAAGTGAAAGTAGGTTGCAAATTTGGCATCTATTGCTGACCAATATTTGTTTGTTGTTGACTAGTCACTACTTGGTTTTGAATTGGCATATTAGTCTATGACTGAAGAGGTATGTTTGTCATTACCTATCAAAGATGAACATTAATTTACCCTAATTGAGATGGCAATGTATTTTTCCTCTATTGCATTGATATACTAGACTATGTCTACTATTGTGGAATACTACTCATTACTTATTAATTAGGATTTGTCACATTCTATCATTGAGGTGTGACATTAGACATTGTTTGATTACCTAATCCCATAGGTTGTACACTTGAGGAAGCATCTGGTTGAGTACCACTTTGACAAGGATTGGACACTCTTTGCACATTGTTTGCTTCATTTAACTCATTATTCTATGTAGAGGCCAAAGACACTTATTAAATAACAAGTATCTGCATCAAGTTATCTATCCAAGAGGTTTGTAAAAATGGGTCAGAACTCAAATTCTCTTTTTCATTTTATTATATCAACACTCCTATTGAAGGTACTAGGTCAATGAGAGGCTTACTTACCATGTTCATATATTTGAAATCATGTGCTAAATTCAAGTAGGTTTGGTATGTTATTTTCATTTGGTTAAAGTGATCTTCTATGAAATTTTTGCCTTGATTAGATATATTAGGGTCTTGATACGTTGTTTAGACTAGAGCCATAAGAATGCTAGAAAAAGCCTATTGATCATAAATGATATTATGGGACACTCTTACTAGACTTGGTAAATTTTCATGGGGGAAGACTACCAAATATCTGTACCCTACTTCTATGGCTCTAACCAAAAGCTCATCCTTATTTTTTAACAAATATCACTCAAACAAAAACGGATCATACGTGGAAGCCCTATTGGTAGAGTATGACTATTGAAGAACTGGCTCATCCACATTGGGTATTGTAGTTATGTATTGTGTGATTTATTCTTGGTCATACTCTAAATAAGGTGGTGTGTTAACCAGATAGTTAGCTAATGGATCTTGGCTTTGTGCCCTTGATTGAGTATTATAATATGGATAAGAATCCATCTCATAAGCAATGTTATTTGCATAGGGGTCTTACACTATTTCTTCCTACACAACTACATTACTAATCCCTAGATTGTACATGATTCCACTATGAGTGTAATAATACATGTTGGGATCCATAGTCAATGCTTTAAAATAAAAGGTTAAAGAGTTATACAAACTTTAAAAAGGAGAGAATATAAAAAAATGATGCCTTCATCTTAGTCAAGATTTGTCAAAAGGATCAAAAGGTTTATGCAAAGATTTGTGAGGAAACAAGCTAGCATAAAATATCTAATGTTTCACTATTAAAAAAAAGATAAGAAAGTAAATGGACCAAAAAATCAAAATGCCAAAATCTAAAGTTAAAGTGTTTTAAATCAGTCTAATCTAAGAATTTAAAATTTACTAGGTCTTTTGGCCAAATGCATTATCAAAAGCTAAGCTCAAACAAGGAATGTACTAGGACTATTGGCTAAACAGTGTCAAAAGCTAGACTTTGAAAATAGATGAAAGTTTTAATCTAATGGATTTGAAACACTTCTAACAAACACTAGGCATTTTATTCTTGGTTATAAACTTGATCAACTAGGTATAAGGTATGAAACAAAAGGCACATTAGGAATAGTTTATTTTCTCATAAATAATGGTATAAAAATTGGTTATTTTGACAAACAAACTAGACAAAGGTGAATAGTATAACCATGCTTTAGATAAAGGATCAAAAGTACACTCATATTGGTATGAAAATGTAGGAACAAATTTGAAATTCTATGCAAAAGTGTCTATGAAACAAAGTTTTAAATGATTTGGGTAGTGTAATGATGTTATACTACCCAAAAAGTGTGACAAAAATATTATTTCAAAAACTCTCTAAGGTAAAGATAATTTCTCATAATTTTGATAGCATAACACTACCTTTCTTAACTCAAAATGTTGTGGAGTATAAACTCAAAGTTCAAGTATTTAGCACAAAATGGCTTAAGTATATCAAGTGATGATAATGATTATGAGTCTTAAATGGCCTTCAACCTAAATTGGAAATTAAACCTAAATTCCCTCAATTTTAGTGCAAATGGTGAACATATTTAACATATCATCCCTATGAACTTGTGAAGGTGTAATTATAAATTTAAATTATAAGTGAAGGACTTAAATAATGTTGGTAAAGGTATAGACTCAATTCGACATCATAACTATGCCAAAGTGGATGATATGACTCTCAAACATTTTTGATGAAATTTGAACAATGATAATAGATGATCTCACATAGGCAACATAATGCCTCTTTGTTAAAATAAAAATTTGGACTATTTGTTTGGTTTGGGATTATTTATTTACACTTTTTGACTCCAAACAAGACTTTAATCTAGGACAAGACCAACTAATTAATCTCCCTTAGATCCTAAATTGATAAGGTTTCTTGGTATTGTTAGAATCCATTAATAAATGTCATTTGAGAGGATTTTAAATGTTCATCCAAAAGTAAATGCACATTATATAGTAGGGTTTTTACACCCCCACTTCTCCCAAATGATAGTACTATGACATGGACCTTGAGGTACACCTTACACCAATAATATTTTTGTGATAAGTACGAATTTGTCTAAGATCTAACAAGTTTCAGAATGATCTAGGGGAATCAATTACATAATGACTTTCATGCTAAATAATACAAAATAAAAACATAGATTTTGGGTTTATATCACTTGGTTTATTGTAAAAAGGTCTAGTCTTTTTTACAACCACTACATCCTGCTATTCACACAGTGTAGTGCAATGTCTAAAGTTCCACTATGTCTCGTGTGCAACTCTAAAGGATCCAAATGAAGTCAATGTCGAGAGATGAAATGATGGGTCAAAGCTTCCCTAAATAACTTACAAGAGATGATGAAGTCCCCCTCACAAGCCAAGATGCATAAATAAATAAAGTATGAAAGTAGAAAGACTTTAGGGTCATTTTCAAGGTCACCCAAACTTTGACAAGTTTTTAGGGAATGATTTAGATGACTTTCTTTCTAAGCCTTGGACTAGGCTACTTGCAATAGGAATGGCACTTTTGATTCTAAAGGTTCCCTATAGTGGACAAATGGAAGAGAATACATGCAACATTCCTCTTTTTACCAGACAAATTTTGATTAAAAAACTATTTTAAATAATAATTGACAAGTTTATTTAATTTTAAAACCCAAATGAAATGTTTGGTGGTGCTCATTTGACCCCTGGTCTTAGTTGCAAACTTTAAAAACATTGATAAAAAACATCTAATTTTTTTGTTAAACACCCCAAAAAAAGGTTTTTAATTAATTTTTATGCATGCAAAGGTGATTTAAATTTTTTTTAAACAAATATCAAGCTTGGTCCTATAGCAAAATTGTTAGCATATCCTTTAGCTTTGAAACACTTTTTAGCTTGAAACAATAAACTTTTGAAAAGTAGCTCTTGGGTCTATGTTTTTTGAAAAAAATAGTGATCGACATCAGTTATTACCAATTATGTCAGTTACTCTGGCTAACTGAGATCTAACTAATGTCAATTTTGCTTATTGACATTAGTTAAGTTAGGTAATTGATGTCAATATTTCCTACTGATGTTAGTTACTGTGTAAAACTATGGTAAACAAAAATGGCAAAATAAAGTTAGAAAATCAATTTATAAGGGTTTTAAGAGCCCAAATAAATATTTTAGAGTTACAAAAGGATCTCCTTTAGGTGTGAGATGCGTCTAGTCCCACGAGGAATGCTGTTATGTGATCTAGGAATTTGACTCAAGAGAGGATGGTTAGTATGGTGTTAGTTTTAAAATAAAAACAAAATGAAATAAACACACTAATAGCATAACATCTCTAGGATTAGACACTAGGGAGAGCCTATTTAACAAACACAAATGGTAAACAAAACTAAAAATTAAGGAATCAAATACAAGAATTCCTTCACTTTCTTTGGATGATCTAAATTTCTTTGTAGTGGTGGCTTGCTCAGCTTATGGTAATGAAGTCTTCATCAAAGGAGGCTTGGCTATCTCCTCTTCTCCTTGGCACCTTTGGATTGTGGCTTGGCTTGGATTAGAATCAATTTGGCATTATAAAACTATTTTCTTGAATATTTTGGAGCCAATTTGGAATTATAAATTTGCATCAAAAATATTAGAAATGATATTGTGAGGCCTTCTATTTATAGATTTTTAGATTTGATCCAACCTGAACCATCCATCTCAAGATTGAGATGTGTGGTTGAGGATTAATTCAATTTTCTGAATTAATTTTGTAATTATCCTCATCATGGAATTAGAAGAAGGGGAAATTAAGAGGCATGGAGGGCATCATGGAAGGCATTGATGAGGCATGAGAGGCATGAATTCTGATATTTGTGGCATTTATGGCCTAGGGATGTCTTCCCAAGAAATGAGGTCACTTAATGATGTAGATATTCAATATTCATTTCTAAAAACAAGAATTCAACAAGTTTCCTTAGAATTATTGATTAGGATCTAATTTGGATTAATTATCTCTTAAGAATGATTAAGCACTTTATGCACAAATTACTCAAATTGATCAAAATGCCTTGTGATTGGTCTAAAATTTCACTGGATTAGAATTAGAAGGCATTATTAGATGCGTTGAAACCATATTCCCATTTAGGATGTTTCCAAAAAAAATAACAAAGGCTCATATCTTGTGCAAGATATTTGATAGGAAAGAGCAATCCAAAGCACCTAAGTGTAAAATTAGCATTATAACTCAGAATGAACTGAACCAAGTTAGCTGTCCCATAAATTACATTTCCCCATTTAGTGATACCCTAGCCAAAATTGACACTTGAATCTATTATTTTCACATCTTTTAATGTGTTTTAGTGTTTTTAGGACAAATTGTGCATTTTGGATGAAAATTAGCCAAAATCCTAGTTGGAGGTTATTGATGGCCAGATTTAGGTGTCTACAGTTACAGTGATGTCTTGTTGAATATTTTGTTTTGGACAAGTAATGGCTTGTGATGGCATAATAGGCTCCACAAAAACTAGTTTATCAAAGTGGGACTCCTCTAAGATGGGAAAAAGGTCAAGAGACAACTCCTTAGAGACTGGCTTATCAATAGGATGATCTTAAAAAATAGGCACATGGTCGAGGTAATGATTTGACCAAAAGTAGTTATAATCATTAAGAAGTGATTTGACAAAGACTAGATCATTAGTGTAAGACTCTTCGATAACTAGTATAAAATAAATAAGAAATTCATCACAGGATGACTTATCATAACTAGTTAGTTAAACAAAAATATCTTGGATTTATTGGTTATTTTGGCCTTGATTTCCAAATAGTTGGAAGATACCAATTTTGAACATATCTTAGTCTTCAAAGGATTAGATTGATAGAGTTTTAGATGGGATTGGCACTAGATGAGGAATGGTCTATGATTAGATAATGGTAGGGCCTTAAATAACATGATTTTTCACATGATCCAAAGGATGAATCCCTAAAATGGTAACAATAGGGCATTGTGGGGTTTGATTGCGCACACAAGCCAAAGGACTATGTCCTAAAATGATGAAGGGGTGTTGTGGAGCTTGATTGCTTGCACAAGCCAAAAGATGAGGTCTTGGAGTGGAAATGGTGTGATGTTTTAGTCTTAGAATAGAAAAGGTAAAA
The DNA here is from genome assembly GCA_037957365.1 of Torreya grandis. Taxonomy (NCBI): domain Eukaryota; kingdom Viridiplantae; phylum Streptophyta; class Pinopsida; order Cupressales; family Taxaceae; genus Torreya; species Torreya grandis. Next base: position 2,171,500 of record JARHVA010000263.1, on the reverse strand, counting down.
TGTGGTGGATCATGATTAATTTCACAATCCAAAGCATATAAGTCTTCCTCATAAACCATATCTTCCCAGTCATGAGTTGGCTCATAAGCTAGTTCTTGATTGTGTTTTATGTACTGATTATTGAAAAGAGGGTATGGATCCATATCCCAAACAACATTATCTATAGCTGGGTCTTCAAATTCTTCCTCAAAAGCCTCTTCATGCCAATCAAGGTTTCAATTTAGATTTTATGGATTTTGACTATGTTCCCCATATGGAGTATTGTTGGGAGAATAATAAAACTGCTTAGAAAATATTTCTCTATAAGGGTTCCTAGTAGGATTTTGTGAAACCATTCTATCATTATTTGGATTTTATGTGACTCCATCATAATTATATCTAGACATATCCATGTAAATGATGAAATATCTAAAATAAAAAGGCTTAGATTTCTACAAACTATGAAAAACTATGTCCAAAGGATAAATGGTTCAAGCTTAGTCTAAATTGGTCAAAAAGTGGAGATATATCTCTAAAATTATTTGTGCTAAGACTTGGCATAAAATAACCTAATATCAAATGCTTAATGTCAAATGTCATATGCATAAAAGGTCAAGTGTCTAAATAAAAATTGACATGTCAAAGGTCTAGGTCAAAGTTTTCCAAATAAGGTCCAAACTAGGAAAGGGAAAAGTTGATTTGCTAAGTCTTTCATCCAAAAATGGAATCAAATTCTAGGCTCAAAAAAATAGTCATATGCTAGGACTTTTGGCCAAATAACATCAAAATCTAGACTTAAAATAAAGGCTGATGTGATTGGATTTAATCTAACAAGTTTGGAAACAAATTTGACATAAACTTGACACATGAAATTAAAAATAATTATGATCAGTTGGCATAAGGCATAAGACAAAAGTCTCTTTGAGAAAGGTTGTGTTCTCTTAAATAAAGGCACAAACAATGATGAGGATAGGCATTAAACAAATAAACCATTAATAGTTTTCAAATTTTGGGTAATCGATTAAGCAAAGTTATGCAACCCAAAAGAGAAAGATCTATGTATCAATCCCACAAATTAAGGCCTAAATAGAAATTAATCAATGTTTAGATCCAAACTTGACAAGGGTAATTAAAAACTCAACATTGCAAACTACGATTCTACCAAATAAGATAGACAAGATTAGACAACATGATGTTACAAGACAAAGGTCTAAATGGTATACATGGCATGGTTTGAAACAAATGGTTTTTGATACAAGGTGAAACAAGTATTGAAATAAGTTGAGTATCCTAATAGCGTAAGCATGCTCAAATGATGTGATCTATGTTATGCTTCAAAAGACTCAAAGGCAAAATGATTTTAACATGTTTTATGCAGCATAATACTACCTTACTCAACTAAAATGCATTGTTTTGACATGGCTTATGAAAAATTAAAAAAAAAGTTTTAGTCTCAAAACATATCAAGAAAAAATTACCAAAACACACTAAGTATAATCATCCAAATCCTAACAAGGGTATGGTAATGTGGGGTTGAGTAAACTAGAAAGATTTTGAACATTTCTAGGGGAATTAATTACATAATGAATTTCATGTCAAACAATTTAAAAGAAAAGCATGTAAATTGGGTGACCATGGCATTGGCTACTTGTAAAAAGGTCTTGTCCTTTTTACAACCATTACATCTTTCTATCCACTTAGTGTAGTGCTATGTCCAAATGTAGATACATCTTGTGTGTATCTTAGAAGGAGCAAGTAAAGTCAATGCCAGGAAATGAAACCTCAAGTCAAAGCTTTCCTAAATAACTTGTGGGAGGTGATGAAGTCCCCCTTGCAAGCCATGTTTTAATGAAAACAAAATACTAAGAGAAAGACTTTAGGGTTGTTTTCAAGGTCACCCAAAATTTGATGAGTTTTTAGGGAGTACTTTAGATGACATTATTTCTAAGCCTTGTGCTAGGATTTTTATAATAGGAATGATGATTTTGATTCCAAGGGTTCCCTAAATGGGATGAATGGAAGAGCATAAATTAAACACCCCTCTCTTTATTAAACAAAATTATATCAAATAACTATTGAAGACAAAAATGACAAGTGTGTTCAATTTTAAGCTCAAATGAAAGATTTGGTGGTGTTCATTTGACCTCTTAGTATTAAGATTGTGAACTTTGAAAAAATTCATTTAAGCATATAAATTTTTCATTAATCACAAAAAAATGTTCCTAACTCATTTTAAAATCATGCCAAAAATGTCTTAAAATCATGTTTTAACAAGTTCTAAGTCCACTAGTTACCTGTCTACCCTTAAGGCATCACCCCAAAAGTAAATATGTTAGATTAGAAACATTTTAAATATATTTTCAAAAATTTTATGAAAATTGAATTTGAACTAATGTAAAATTTTGAAAATTAAGGAAAAAACACATGGTTTAAAAAAAAATAATCCAAAATGGAGTCCGTATGACCCCAAACCAGGCATTTTAAAATGGCCTATTAGCTCTCAGGTTTGTGTTTTTAAGAAAAACATAGTGACCAATGTTAGTTCTATAACTAACGATGGTTACACTTACTAACCAATGAATTTTATCTAACCAAAAATGGTTATACCAATAGTGAACAATGACAACTATGCCAATCGATGATGGTTTTACTAATCGATGATAGTTACTATGTAAACCAATGAGAAAGAAAAATGGTAAAACAAAGTTATAAAATCAAATTATAAGATTTTTAATGATCCAAATGAATATTTTAAAGTTTTATAATGATATTTTTCATGTGTGGGATGCATTTGGTCCCACCAGGCATGCCATTATGTGAACTAGGAATTCGACTAAGAAGAGGAGATTAGTATGATGTTAGTGAATTAAACTAAATAAAAAACACAATAACCTAACATATTCATGCCTAGTTTCTTGGATGAGATTAGTAACAAAAACAAATTACAAACACAACTAAAAATTAAGGAAAAATAACAATAATTCCTTCACTTTTCTTAGATTCTCCAAATGACATTGTAGTAGTTGCTTGCTCGGCTTTATGTTCATGAAGTCCTTGGCAATGGAAGCTTCGCTACCTTCATATATCCTTGATAAATTTGGATTATGGTTTGGATTTCCTTCAAATCAATTTGGCATGGTAACACTAGTTTCATGAAGCTTTTGGAAACAATCCTACATTATAAGTTTGCACAAATTAGACTTTTAAATGATGTGGTAAGGCCTCCTATTTATAGATTTTTGCAAATGTCTAAAATCAACCTAAACTATCCATCTCAGAATTGAGATGTGTGGCTAAGGATTATTCCAATTTATAATTAAAATGAATAAATAGGCTCATCAATATTTGGGATAGAGGAACAATTAAGAGGCATGGATGGTTTTGATGAGGCATGGGAGGCATGAATCTTGATATTTGTGGCATTTATGGCCTAGGGATGTCTTCCCAAGAAATGAGGTCACTTGATGATGTAGACATTAAATATTCATTTCCAAAAAAAATCATTCAACAAGATTTCATGGAATTATTAATTATGCCTTGATTTGGGGTAATTAGCTCTTAAGCATGTTTAAGCACTTTATGCACAAATTACTTAAATTAATTAGAATGACTTGTTATTGGTCTAAGGTTTGACTAGATTAGAATTAGAAGGAAATGCTAGATGCATTAGATCCATTATCCCATTTATAATGTTACCAACAAAAAATAATGAAGGCACATGTCTTGTGTAAGATATTTGATAGGAAAGATCAATTTAGAGCACTTAGGTGCAAAATTGGTATTTTGACTCAGAATGATCTGATCAAATTTAGTTGGCCCATAAATTGCATTACCCTATTAAGGGATACCCTAACCAAAATTGGCATTAAAATATGTCAGTTTCAAATATTTTGATGTGATTTAGTGTTCTTAGGCCAAATTATGCATTTTAGGTGAAATTGGTCAAAATCCTGGTTGGAGGTCATTGGTGGCCAGATTTAGGTGTCTACAATTTCTTGTTGATAAGTATCTCTAGAATGTTTTAGTTGAAATGGCATTTTAACATAGTAATAGGTGCCCCATTATATGTTGAAAGTTGTCTTTAGTTGGTCTTTGGGGGCAATGTGAATTTGGTTATATCTAGAGAAACTATCCATAAGATATAGCATTTTGTAACCAGTTGTAAAATCAATAATGGCATATATTGAAGGTAAATGGAAATTGTCCTTAGGACAAGCAATATTAAGATTATGGAAATCAATGAAAATTTGAATGACCATGGTGACCTTTTTATGAATATAAACTATGTTATAAACCCATTTAGAATATTCAATTGGATCGATAAACTTAGCATCAAGAAGTTTGATAATTTCTTTGTGACATAAGGTGGAAACCTCAAATGGAAATTTTCATTTCTTTTGAAGCATAAATTAGGTGTTAGGATAAGTGATGATATTATGCACCACAATGCTAGGGTCAATACCAAGTATGAAATCATATGACCAAATAAATATCTAATGGTATTTATCAAAAAATAAGTTGAAGTGATCATGTTCAATAGGTATGAGTTCATGAGAAATGGTAATAGGTCTAGGGTATGATGAAGTACCATATTCAATGTGAGTAGTTTATTCAATAAGCATAGAATTGCCATCTTGGAAATGATATGGTATATTTGGTAAATAATAAATTAGATTAGCTTTAGGTTCGATGCTAGTGATGAAGTTATTGAAACAAGGGGCTTTATTTTTGAAATTATTGAGTTTTTGATGTTGCTAAATAATTTGAGATACTCAGGCATGAAGTAATTCAAGGATAGCTTCATTGATAGGAAAATTTGGAAGATGGTCATAACAATCAACATCTAATTTAAGATCAATAATTTTATTACCATGGATATCATATTTAGAATGTATCTAATTGACATCTATGGCCTTGGAATCTAATGTATTCTATGGAGTAGAAGGAGTAGATTGATCAGATAAGATTAAGAGAGAATCAAATGTAATGACGGGATCTATAAGTCATAGATAAGATGCAAGAATTTTTGGAAGTTTGGAAGGTAGGATTTTTTTACCACCCAAAGAGTATCAAGAAGTGGAGAATTAGTATTAGATGCATGACCTTTGGGAACTAATTCAATATCTATGGAAATGGTGTGAACATCCCAGTTGAAAGCATGTATTTGAGCTAAAGTTTTCTGATAATTTTGAACATCTAAGTCTCGAGATTGAGCTTGGGCCATGATGTAGTTATCATCATAGGTTGAAGAAATGGTACATGCTTGAGATTCAGGGGGAGTTTTAGAAGGTAAATTTTGAGGTCACTAAACTTTCATGAAGACATGATTAGAGGATCTTGGAAAAAAATTTCCAATCCATAATCATTACATGTGAAGGCATATTTTGTGTAAGAAGGTTACTAAGTATTATATTGAGGGGGAAAATTAGTGATCTCATCAATGAGAGGAATAATGTGACCACAAGGTAATAAAGACGGAGGAAACCACTCTGATATATAGGGAGGTAGCTTAGTAGTGTTGCAAATATGTTGAAAGTCTTTAGGTTCATCATCATTTGAATCAATGAGAGTGACCTCTAAGTCTAGATTGATGTTTATGAACTCAGGAAAGGGAGCACTATTGATGGTAGGAGTGGTAGTAATGTGATATTGAGATTTTGGATTAGGAAGTTGAATACTCCAGGGGTTGGGATTGGCCTCATGATTCTACCATTTATTGTTATGTAGGAATTTGATGCATTGGTTATCATAAGAGGCAATGACCCTCATTATATGAGTCTAAGGGTGATTGAGGAGTATGCTATAATATACGGTAAAATTAAGGACCATAAATTTAGTTCAAACGGTCTTAGGTCCTAATATTAAGGGAATCTAAATAAAACCAAATGGCTTGTGATTAATTTTATCAAATCCATGATAGGTAAGGTGGGTTTTCTTAATATGATCCTTATTATAACCAAGTTATTGGATGAGCCATAAATATGTCACATTAGTATCAGACCCTTCATCAACTAAGACATTATGAATAAGGGTAGTATTAATGAATATTTTAATGAATAGTAGTGGATCATCAACATGAAAAATGATCTCATCATTAATCATGTCCTCTTAAATAAATTCAATAGATGGTTTGGAAGGACACATAGATTCAATGGTATGTACATTGGTAGGTGGAGGTTCCATAAAGGGTGGTTATTCATCTAGAGAAGATGGATATTAAATTTCTTGTAATTTTTGCATGAGTATCTTGTGATAATAAGGAAAATTATGAACTAACTCCATAAGTGAAATATTACAAGGCATGGAGTTAAGTTATTTGATAAAGTTCCAATGGGATTTAGAAGAAGAACCAGTGCGAGGTTTAGAAGATAAGGTATATTTTGAAGGAATGGAAGTTTTTGAGGGTTTGGAAGAAGGAGATGGTTCCTAATGGGCTTTTGAAGCTAAATGAGTGGTTGTAGTATCTTTGAGAATTTGTTACTCCAAAGATGTTTTTTTAGGATTTGTGATGGGATCTTTGTGAGTTGGTTTATGATAATAATTGACCTTAGTTGCATTGACATATTGATAATTTTTATAATATTGGTCATAATAGACATTAATAGCACAAAAATCCATGGTATTTTGTTAATGATTAGATGTGGAAAAAGATTTTTGGTTATTAGAAGAAGAATCTTTGGAAGCTTGCCATTTTTGAGAAGCAGTGTTGTACTCTTGATGATAGAGTTGGATCATGGCTTCATGATTGAAGGAATCACCAAGTGTGTGAGAGACAAAAAAAATTAGTAAGACCTTGATGAGTTTCATGGGAATGACCAATGTTAGCATGAAACCAACATAATTGATTAGGGTCATACCACTTAGGAGGATTATTAGGATAAGAAAAGGGTTTTAAGGGAGGTAAGAGTTATTTCATTTGATGTGTAGTTAGTGGTATGTGAGAAGATGGGGGATTGTTGGCTTTAACAACTCATGATTTGGTTTGATTAGTATTGTCGATCATGGCATTAGTATAATTTTTTAAATATACATTGAGGAATTTTATATTGGGTTCAAATTGATTCATGAGGAAGTCTTAACATTTAGCTCGGTCAAGAGCTTTGTTAAGTATTTGAGGAGAAAATGTTTGAACCTTATATTGAAGAAAAAGAGTTAAAGTAGTGATAAAGAGTTTGAAAAAACTACCATAATTCATGTTATGGTTAGCCTTATGGGATAGATATTTCCATCGTTTAATAAAATCATGAGTTGTTTCAGTGGGAGATTGCTTAGCATTGATGAAATGGCTAAGGAAATTTTTTGGAAGATCATTATGTTGACACTTTTTATCTAGAGGATTGACTAAATATTCAAGCTATAAAATTGAATTTTTGGGAAGTTGGTTATACCATTCTAATACATCACCATTAAATATTTTAACTATTAGTTTAGTTGTGGCAAAATTATTGGTTTGGATCCACTCTTTATAAACATTTCCAAAGGATTTGAGAAAGGATACAGTGTCTTTAGTCACATCATACTTGATAATTGGAGATGTATTACTAGTATCAATGGACATGATGAAAGGATCTAAAGGATCATTTTGGATATTTTGAAGCATTTTGTTATTCATAATAGGTTGAGGAATAACATTCCATGAGGCATCTCTAAGAGGTGGAGGAATAAAATTTTGATTGGATTGAGGATTGAGAACTAGAGGTTGATTAGCCATGATGATCAAATGACATTGTAGTTGCATAATTTAATATGTGTTATAAGTTTACATTATTTTCATTTGTTGTATGACTTATGGAAGAAGTTGAGTCATATCAATTGGTGGGTTGGTGTTTGTAGGGGAGCTCCCTAAATTGGTATTAGGGGGAGGGTTATTAGAAGGTAGATTATCAATGAGATTGTTGAATAGACTTGTGTTTATTGCTTCCACATTATGTTAAAAATATTAAAGGTGATAATAATATTGATAGGTAAAAAAATGATCAGATCCACCTACTTCATCTTGTCGTGTGATTTTAACCATATTAAAATCCACAAATAAAGGAGGGGATGAAGTGCTCCAAGAATGAGGGTTCTCTTGGGAGGAAAAGAGAGGGAGAAATGATTATCCCATATAGTGTCTAAATATATTTAAGTTTTCTAAGAAGATTCTAATATGGGACTTCTTGATGATTTGAGGAAATGAACATAATGCAAAGGAAAGAGGAATATAAAACTAAGATAGATAGGAGATCTAAGAAAAGCAAAGTGAAGGCAATAATAAGAGTACATAGTCAACTAGGTTGACCTAGTACTAATGGATAGGGCCTAAGAAGAGCACAAAGTCAACTAGGTTGACTTAGTACTATAAGTACAAAAAACATAGTCTGATAAATATAAAGAGTTGACTAGGGTAGCTTAGTATTGTAGGTAAGGAGAAATATAGTCTGTAAGAGATCATTTTGAAAATAATGACAATGTAATAAAAATAGAGAAAAAAATTTCAATTTAATTGAATAAAGAAGTGAAATAAAACACAAAAACAATTGGGTCAATGATAATGATCCAATTTGGGCACACAACATAAAACCTTACACCAACACTAGCCAACGCATGTTTTTTCAATACAACATATAATGAGAAAATAAAAAATAGTCAACTAAAAAGTAAATACTAAGTGGTCATTTTGAATGTTGTTTAGATAATTATAAAATATTATTTTAAGTTTTATAGGGAAGTTGGTTGCAAATAAGGAACTAAAAATCAATCTCTGGATAGTTTCAGGATGTTTAGGATGAAAGGGATCTTATTTTGGCTGTGATACTAGCTTGGTATTAGGGCCTACCCCCTCAATTCATAATCCCATAATGATAATGGTGACGGGTGATTTACCAATGTATACCATTAACCATGTATTTATACTTGGCCAAAAAACCATGTTAGCTTCCCCCTTTGTGATGAAATCCAAGTAGGTAGGACTTGGGTAGATAAATGTTAAATATATTTTGAAATTATGTGATTTAGTAGTGTGTGTAAGAAGATAAAAATAGGGAAACTAAATGGTATATTGAAAAAACACCTAATTATACTATGTGAGATACTCTAAACATGCACAAATTTAAAAAATAAAGTGTGAATTAATTACTAGAATATAGTTGTTAATTCCCCAATTAAGAATGGGACATATTCAGTTTAAATGACACTATATGCAAATATTATAGAATAGATTTGACATGGTCACTTTTGTAATATATAAGTAATAATATTTAAGAACTACATCAATCAGGTTGACTTAGTCTTTTAGATAGAAGATAGAGTATAAAGCTAAGTCAACCAGGTCTACATAGTTTATTTTAGAATTTTAGTTTTGAAGACTACAAACTTACCCAATATAGAACTATAATGAAGTATTGAATTGGAAAAGAGAGAAAGATAAGAAACTTGGTGGGTTAGAAGATGTCAAGGATTGAAATATATATATTAAAGTGCCTTTAATGCTACTTTCAATTTTTTCCAACTATGTTCATTGGGTTGACCTAGTTCTATGAAACCCTATTTGCTAAAACCTATTAAGATGACCGAGATAACCTGATCAACCTAGTTTTTTATATGGATGATGATTGTAATACTAAGTTTACTTACATGACTTAGTTTATTGTTCTAGATGCTATCTAAGAGACTAAGTCAACCTATTTGACATAGTTTGTTATCGATGATTGAATAAGAGTACTGTATCAACCTATTCAATCTAGTAACTTGTATCTGATGAAGACTTTCATAGAAAGAATATAGTCATTTTGATGTGACTATGTGTTAAACTTATACACAGAAGTTAGAACTATGCTATCCTGGTCAACCTAGTATCGTAAATATATAAAAATAATAAAATGATAAAAATGAAAAGTGTGAAAGAAAACCTACAAAGGTTAGATTCATGCCAGGTTCAATAGAATGTATGCAATGGGAAATGAAATATAATCTAAAAATTAATCCTAGTTTAGAGAAGATAGATCCTACTTACACTTTTGATTGTGGATACATTAGATAATCAGGTTCATGACCAATATGGATCTTATAGACCTAATTTAGGGATATCCTACCATAATAATATCACTAGGGAAGGTTTCAAAGCCTCCAATCAAGTAAAACTATACAATAAACCTAACTAAGTCATATTTTTTCATGTTCACTATACTACTAACAAGTAAAGCAAAAATCTAATCTAGTTCTCACCAAATATTGTGGCATAATGTGTTGGTTAGTAAACATAAAGTAAAAATTCATAAGATAATACTAATTAAGCGATGTATAGGTAAAATCCTAATTCATGAAGAGAGAGAATATTATTCAAAATCCATTACTTATGATACTTCTATCTACTAAAGAGAGGAGCAAAGTTAGAGATACTTACCTGGAAGATGAACCCATAGAGATTCAATATCTCCCTTGGCTAAAGGTGATTCACAAGAGGTTGTTATGATTTTTAAGGATCAATAAGAAAGGCCAAATCATCCCAAACTTATCAACAATACTAGATTATTCTCTAAGTAGAAACCATAAAATAAAACTCCTTAATTATAATGGTGGAAGAGTAGATTGTAAAGAAGCGTAAATAAATAATAACTCTTGTCTATTCTATAATAATGGTGAAATGGATGTGTTTATATAGGTAGATCTAAATCTAAACCCTTTCAAAAAATTTGGCTAAAAAGGTTGGCCTGGTTAACCCAGTATCATAAATGATAAAATCTCACTAGGTCATGGACTAGGTTGGCTAGGGGCTGACCTAGATCCTTAATAAGTTTTGCCAATTAGAATACAAGGTTAAAACAATTGACATAGTCATGTAAAATTTCAGAGAAGGATTTAGGTTTGGAAAAGGGATAATAAGGGTTGTAAAATACTAGAGTGTGCAAAATGGGATTCAAATCTTAGGGGAATGTTTTTAGGAGTTGGTTGGATTGATAACAAGTGGTAATAAGGGACAACAATCTTATGAAGCACTAATGGTCTGGTCACCCCTTTCTCAGTGTACCCATTATGGCATACACTTAGATATATTGAGACTTGATGGGTTTCTAAAATATATAAATCATTAGTAATTTATAAAGTTTTAAAATATTATGTGTATACAAGTTCATCCATACCTTAATGACATGCAATGATGGTCTAGTTCTTCTAATCTATGAATGTGCATTTTTTTCTCTCCAAAGGATAAATTAGATCTTTAAAATATGATAAAAGGATTTATGAACCCCTCAAAACATCCTATTGGTCCTTAATGCTCTACACTCATGTTATACATCCTCTAATCCATAAAACTGACCTCTGTATCATTAATGCATCATGACATCATGCACCATGGACATTAATGGAAATTATAGCATTAATGATCATGATAAATAATATCCCCCTTAATAATTGATGGAAACTCACTCTTAAAATGTCTTCTTACTAATCTAAAATCCTTCATTCTGATCTTTCTCCCTTTTTGACACTAATGACAAACGATTTTCCACAATCTACCATTTAATATTTGGACCTAATCTTAACAAACCATGCCCACACATACCTGAAGCATCATATAGGCTCACCCTATCACCATGATCATCTCCATTTACTTGTTATTAACATGACTGATATTGAGTTTAAAATATATAACTATCAACCAACTTGATGTAGACCTTGATCCACTAGCTCATTATAACATCATACCTCTTTTGCTTAATGAGCCTTATACATCCATACATCTTGACTACCATATCTTTATTTGTGACATCCTTTCCCACACATAATCTACCTTTATTGACTGATTAACACACCTCTTCACTCATATTTAGCTCATAGCTACCTCAGGTCTTCTCATCATAATATTTGACTATCATCTTGAATCTTAGAGATAAAACCATGTCTACCTAATGTTTAAAACATCATGTCATCACCTTATTTGACTCAGACCTCTTTTCTCTCTAGGCCTTTGAATTATAAGTTATAATAGGTCTTGAAGCTCACCTTCTAACCACTATCAAAGATCTCAACACCTCATGTATAAACTCAAACAACCTCTCTCATGCTCAAACACTATCAAGTATTCTTCAAAGCTTCAACATAACATCTTAGTAGATCAACAAAGCATCTTTAGAGCTGCTTAAGTATATCTTCAAAGCTCGACTAAGGATATTTTTAGCTCATTGTATTTTATGCCAAGTCTTCAAAACTATTTCCAAAATTGTTGATGACTTTTCAAGCCTTGAAATTTTATCTCAACAAAGAGACATTAGGTTGCCTAGCTTCCTTATATCCCTTGATGTCTACAAAAAAGTCCATATATTTTTTTGTACTGATCTCTAGACATTAAAATTTCATATCTAGGGATTTTTTATATGCCCCCTCCTGCATAAAATATTTAAAATCATGACTCTTTTTATGTATGGTAGCTCCATCACAAATTAACCCTCTAATTATACCTAATTAGGTCTCCAAGTCACTTTCCAAATTTCCTATAATGGATCCATACATGTATAGAATCTCTAACCCATAAATCCTCATTCAATGCTAAGATATCAACATTTAATAGCTACTCACCAAATTTAGTGACTCAAGTCCATGTATAACTTGATTTATGGCCTTTATACTTGATTCTTTTTATTGATAAGTGTCTCCATGAAGCATAATAGAGACACCCCACTCCATAGGGCTCTAGAACAATACATACTCAAGAGATTCCGAGATCTCCATGTTCATTTTCTCTTCCTTGGTTATCATTCTTCCTTCCTTCAACACCCAACTAGGTTTGATATCATCCTTTTACTCTTTGATTACCTTTTTAGCTTTTATTATCATCTTACCTTTTAGAATACTTTTAATACATGATTTTAAAATTTGTTCCTATTCGATCCTTGTTCTACTATAATCAAACCATCTTAACTGATAGGTTGAATATGACTATTTATAACTACCTTTGGTCTCTTTATCCATGTTGGACCCTTCTTATGCACTCTAGGACAAAATATAGAAATATGTCCCATACTATTAAAGTTATAGAAAATAACATTACTAAACCTACCTTTGCTTTGATTTCTCCTTATTCCATGATCTTGTGACAAATCATTCCTTGAGGCCCTTCTAAAATCCTTTGCTCTATGACCAAACCTATGGCACATAAATCATTTACCAAACTTTATTTTCCATCCTATTGCCTTTGTCCTTCTTACTCTCACTAGAGTGACTATCACCCTTCCTAAGTTGAGATGACTCTTTAATTTTATCCTTTAGAACCACATTGATTTATTCAAAAGACTTCAACATGAAAATATCTTGTTCAACCTCCACCTTCAATAAACTCAACTCAGATTTCAACTTAGAACATTCATCCTTTTTTGAATTAAGACTTACCTTTAAATCCTTTAGTTAAGTCTTGATATCCTTGATGATATTATTATCTTCTTTGACCACTAATTTCAATTATTTATTATATTATTTAATTTATTATCCATATTTTGATTCTAGGATCACGTTTCAACTACTGGGCTTGTTCGAAAAGACCAAGCTCTGATAATAATTATTAGAAGTACAATCACTAATATGAGGGAGGGGTGGGGGGTGAATCAGTGTTATTAATAATCTTTTACTTTCAATTAATCATTCATTAATTAACATTAATAAATTAATATCAACCCAATATACATAAGCATTAAGAAAGCATTGATCAATCAAAGTAATGCATAAATAACCATAACACATCATATAAGTGGGAAACCCTCATGGGGAATAAAAACCATTGAAAAAAATCTTGGACAAATAGTCTTATAAATCAATGAATCAATCTTTAGCTGAGCACCAACCTATCAAGGATCACCAACCCCTAATTAACCAAGAACCTACATGGATTTATCAAGCACCAACTTGCTAGGAGGCACCAACCCCTTTGTTGATTAAGCACCCGCTCAATCAATACTTATGATGACTCATCAACCACTCATCAAAAAATTATTTGACCACATTTTCCTTGATTATTATCAACACCTAAATATTATATTCTTATAATCTCTCTCTTTCTTATTTTCTCTATGATATCAATGTCATACTCAATCTTCTATCTGCTATCTCTACACATCAACTACCTCATCATGGACTTATCTACATATTCAGGTCTCTAATACACCTATGATCATCTATGAAAATATCATACACTTATAATATTATTTTCTCCTCATGAAGGTTCTCTTAATAATAATCTACCCTCATGGTCTACTCCTTGACACTCATTATCACATTTAAAACTACCTCTGACTCAAACAAATATTTCATTGCTTAATAATCCTTTTATCACCTTGATTGGTTCACATAAACATAGATATTGATATGAAAAACTCTTATTAAATATTAATTACACCCATATTATGGTACACATGACTTCCTATTTCTCCTCTTTGTTCTCTTTTATTTGTTTGTACGCATACTTAACTAACATGTACAAATAGGCCTAATTAACCTTGATTTTATACAAATCACTTTCTCTCTCACACACATTGGTAAGAAATACACACTTGAATTAACCTTAAAATAGGTCATATAACATGTTATAATCATGAATCAACTAATACATTAGTTTTTCCATAGCTTAATGGGATACATTCCTTCTTTAGGTCTCATGGAGAACTATTAGGCCTTCTTAGTCACACATTACACCTGGATCTTCTTGGAACACTTCCAAAATCCACATACAATAGGAAAATATCATATTAAATTAAAATATACCATATATAACTTTAATTTATGTCCACAACACCTTTTATTTCCAACCATCATTTGAACCTCTTCTCAAAATATTGTTCACAATAGGCCTGTGCATACACAAAAAAATATGTCTTGAACAACTAAAGGATATACACAATTTTTCTAAACAACCATGAAAAAAAATCATATATTAAAAAAAATAATGACTTTATGGTCATCAAAAACTTAATTATATTATTCAACTCAAGGTATACAGGTTCAAACTCTTCTGTAAGATGCTTACATTGAATTGCCAACTGACTTCAAAACACAGTCAGGGAAACATGAACTTCTAATAACTGATTGAACATAATAAAGGGATTTAAATGAATAAAAAAGATCTTATAAAATATTTATAACAACATGAAACAAAAAATATTAATATTTAATGTAAAATATTAGTCTTTTAGACCAATCTATTGACTTTTTTTCTCACAAACTTCACTCAACCATACATGTCATTTTGGATTCAATGTTCCAACCTATTACACTAAATTATAATATTATAAAAGGGATGGATATGTAATTAAAGTCACAAAATATAAAATCATGTGTATTAAATATATTTAATTAGAGAAAAATTCCTCAAACTCATCACTACAACTGCTATATGCCCACTAGACCTTAGCATACAACATTCATGTTTAAATATAATTCACTATCAAGATTGATAGACCAACAAACCATTATACTCTTATGATGTATTTATGATGTCTCATTTTTTAATAATATATAATTCACTATTATTCACATATCAACCATATTTTCATAGATAATATTTCTCTATTGTTCATGTATGCATCTAAATTAGCTCGCTTCATTTATCATCACTAATATCACTATTAGTCAACACTAACTCTACTTATCTAGTTTATCTCCATTAATTACATCCTAATATTTCCCATTTAACCTAATAATATACATTTATCCTCATTCATTCATCTTCATTTACTAATCTTGGTCTTATCTCACTTTTTTATTAATTATCCTAAATTCCCATTATCCCATTCTAATCCCCACTTATCTATTATTTTGGAATTTTAAATTCCCATGGTCTACCAACTAGCCTATTCATAGGCCATCCTACAACCATAGTCCCTAATCACCTACCTAATCCATATATAAACCCCTACCTAGCCCTCATTAACCCCTTCTAATGTATTCTATAATTCTTTAATTCTAGAATCCTCTCTATTCTCATCCTTCTTCTCTAGAAGCCTCTAAATCTAGAGGCTTCCAAGGAATTTTAAATTACTTTTAATTTCCACCATATATCTCCATAAGACAACTTTGAATTTAATCCATTTATCCTTCCATCCTTTCTCTATTTAAATCCACTCCTCTTCCATGGCCAAATAAATAATGAGGAAGCAATCTAGCAAGTCCATAAAGTATTCATGTCCACATGATCATTTAGCAAATCACAAGGATCCAACATCCTTGATTAAACAACATAATGTAAAAATTATGAGTTTAAGGTAATCTCAATCCAATATTATTATTTTTGTATCTATTTAATCATGGTTTGGATCAATTAACTTTAGGATTAGAGTGTTGATTTGAATTGTATATTCATATATTTGCATCTGATCTTAATGGTTCCAGATCTTACCTAGGTAGTTGTATATTTTGGGTATTTGATTTAAATTGTGTAATAAAATCCATTGTGTCAAAATTTCCCACTATAGTTCATATTGGTCCTGCAAACCAATCTATCTTTTCATATGCCTTTGTTTCATATTAGTCTTTAAACACAACCCTATGTTTAGACTTGAATTCCACACTGTTCAATCATGATATCCACTATAGAACACTATGAATATAATCCATCAGATGTCTTCTAAGATCCATAATCCATTACAAGTCCATCTTCTTCATGAAACTATGAACTAGGAATTTAATTCAAGAAAGGTGATTAGTATTGTGTTAGTCCCAAAATGAAAACAAATTGACAAAAACACAATAAATAACATACATCTCTAGGCCTAGTTACTAGGAAGAGCTTAGTTAACAAAACAAGAATAAAACACATAAATAAAATGAAAAATAAACCTTCTTTTACCTTCCTTGGATACTCTAAAATGCTTGTTGTAGTGGCTTGCTCAGTTTTTGCTCATGAAGTCTGCATTAATGGAAGCTTGGCTATCTCCATCTCTCATTAACATCTTATGTC
This sequence comes from Torreya grandis, assembly GCA_037957365.1. Lineage (NCBI taxonomy): Eukaryota > Viridiplantae > Streptophyta > Pinopsida > Cupressales > Taxaceae > Torreya > Torreya grandis. Next base: position 2,154,597 of record JARHVA010000263.1, on the reverse strand, counting down.
TTTAGATTGGCTTGGATTGGATCAATATTTGGGCATAATAAAACTAATTTTCATGATTATTTGGACCCAATTCAACATTATAACTTTGCATTATCCAAGCTTAAAATTCATGTGGTAAGGCTTCCTATTTACAGACTTTTGGAATGGTTTGAGGATCAGCCATGACCATCCATCTCAAGATTGAGATGTGTGGTCATGGATAAATACAAATATTAAATTCGTTCTACAAATATCCCCATTAATATTTGTAATAGAGGGGCATTTAAGAGGCATGGGGGCTATGGAGTGGCTTGATTCAAATATTTGTGGCATTTATGGCCTAAGGATGCTGTCCTAAGGAATGAGGTCACCTGATGATGCAAATATTCAAAATTCATTTCTAAAAACAATTTTTCAACAAGTTTCCATGAAATTCTTAATTAGGCCTTAATTTGGTTTAATTATCTCTTAATCATGATTAAACACTTTGATGTAAACCTTACTTAAATTGACCAGAATGTCTTATTATTGGACTAAAATTTGATAGGATTATAATCAAAATGTGATGTCAAATGTATTAGGTCCACCATCCCATTTAGGATGTTTTAAACACAAAATAACAAAGCACATGTCTTGTGCAAGATATTTTGATAGAAAAGAGCAATCTAGAGCACCAAGGTGCAAAATTGGTATTTTGACTCAAAATGATCTAAGCAAAGTTAGCTAACCCATTAAATACATTTACCCATTTAATGATACCCTATAAAAACTTAACACTTGAATATAAGACTTTCAACTCTTTTAATGCATTTTAGTGTTTTAGAGCTAGATTATTTACTTTGGTAGAAATTGGTCAAAATCCTGATTGGAGGTTATCGATGGCCAAATTTAGGTGTTTACAGTTTGCCCATTTTTGGGAAGGCATTGTAAGATATAGGCATAATAAAATATTCTAAAATAATGAAAAGGTATTATGTGCCTATAACTACAATGATGATTAACTAACTGTATGATTCCCCCTCAAGGGAATGGTTAGCACAAGGAAAGGTTGATAAATGGTCCCTCAAAAAGAAGCAAAATGAGGGGACCAAAGAAGGGAAAATGATGGGGATAAAACACAATGAACTTGAAAAAATAGTCAAAATCATTGAGAATGCAAGTGGGATGGTGTATAATGGTTTGCCCAAAGGTAGTTATAAGCATTATACCCTGATAGTGGCAATGTGGTATGAAAACACAATGATTTGCCTAAAGGTGGTTATAATCATTGAGAAGATGGAGCTGCCCTAGTTAGGATAGACAAAAAAGATAAAAACATGCCCTTGTATGGGTAGAAATATTAAAGTGGTGCCAACACAATGATTTTCAAAGGTATTTATAATCATTAAGAAATGTAGGAGGGATGGTGTACAATGATTTTCCCATAGGCAATTATAATATTTGGACCCTAATTATGGAAAACATGATTGATTGGTTGATTGATGATGGTAATTTGATACAGAGGATAAAGATGAATTGGGATAACCTACCAGTAAGGAGATGCTCATCTAAACTAAAAAAAGTTGAAATTCTTTCATTTTTTAATTACTCTATTTGGGATATGATTGGGATTCAGTTCAGATGATAGTGTTGGAGAGATGCCAATGCCACCATTACTAAATAGACTTCTTGAAGCTAAAGTTTGTTGAACCACAAGTTTGTAGGCATCATGGTATAACATCATGGGACTTGGCCAAAATATGCATAAGGACTAACTTCCAAAATCTAATACTCAGTAGAAAACATTGTACTAATGATAGAAACCATGATGATAATGTAGATGTATGAATACAAATGGATTCAAATATAAGTACAGATAAGGAATCACATAATGAATGCACATATAATGAATCAAGGTAGTAGTACTAAAAGCAAAAAAATAGGCACACAAACAAACAAATAAACAAAAACAAACAAATAAATAACTTAATTTACACCATATGAAAATTGCCCCTAGAAAATAGGTGACAACTTAACAAACTAATAGAATGGGGGAAGAGAAGAAAAGGAAGGGGTGGCTAAGCTATCTCCATATGCACTAGGTAAGTGGATGATACCTACATAGTTCCATGGATGTAATATCCATCAAAAACTTCAAGCCAAATGTAGTTCTCCCAAGAAATGGGAAGAAAATTATAACTAATGAAAACAACATAATGGATGCAATATAAGAATAAGAATGTTCTTAAAAAATGGAAAGTGCATGGGATAAAAGGTAAAAAAAGATGGGGAAACTAAGGAACAAGTGATTTGTTTGTGACTTAGTAAGGGTTCCCAGAATCCTTAAGGCAAAGAAGTGGTAAGTGTTTTTGGTTTTTCTAATAGTTTTACCAATGTTTTTGGAAATTTTAGAGTATCTCAACTCGTTCAAGAATGATGAGACACTAAATGGTTTAAGCTCACAAAATAGTGAGATCATATCTTAGGTTGCTCACAAAATGGTGAGAATGTTCAAACTTAACAATTACTCATAAAATGGTGATATCATTAGTTAGATTACTCATAAAATGTTGAAAGCTTTCAAACTTAAAAATTGATTACAAAATAGTGAAAACATTACATAGATTGCTCATAAAATAGCAAGAACATTCAAATTTAACAATTACTTGCAAAATAGTGAGAACATTACTTAAATTACTCAAAAAATGGTGAGAGCATTCAAACTTAATAATTTCTCACAAAATGGTGAGAGCGTGGTTGAAAGGGTGATTGTGATGACCTCAAAAAGTATCGAGAACTTCCTACATAGTCCCAGAGTAGGACCTCAAGTCACTATAGTTCTACCTTACACTGGAAGAATATAACTATTGTAGTAGTCAATTCAAAAAAATAGGCATATTTGGAATAAAGGCATAACATGACTTAAGAAATAACAAGGTGGTATGTCAAGGCTCAATAAACAAGTATTTCATGTAGTTTTCCCATAGGTAGTTATAACTAAGACATAATGGCATAGATCAATGGTACTAATTTGCCTATAGGTAGTTATAATTAGTATCAAGATTAGTGATAAGAAAGGAATAAAAAATGAAGGATGTAACTGGTGAAACTTCTGTCATACTTCTCCAAAAGACTAACTCTATATGGAATTCTCAAAATAACTATTGAAATTGATTGGAATCACTGATGCTGAAAATGTATAACTAATGGTGAAATCAAGCTCAAACAGGCTAGGTAGATAGAGTTTAAAACATTCTTGGTTGATAAAATGAAATTGTAAGATGGATACATAATAGGATAAGAGGAATGATAAGAATGATATTCATATAAATAAGAATGGTAAGAAAATGGAATAACTAAAATGGTCCTTATAGACAATACATCATAACAATCAAGCATAGTACCACTTAAGGTGAATAATATTCATCAACTTAGGAAGTTCATCTCCATCTAGTATGGTGAGCTTATATGCTCCTAATCCATAATCTACAGTAATGATAAAAGGCCCTATCTAGTTTGGTTTTAATTTACCTTAATGTTTCTTCTCGATCATGGTATTATTTTATTTTAATTTAAGAATAAGATCACCAAGTTCAAAGGTTATATACTTGATACACTAATTTTAATGTCCTTTGAGTCAATTTTGATATGCCTAAATATTGTTGAGTGCAACTGTTTGATTTTCATCAAGTAGGTCTAGCTCTTGTAGGAAAGATACTCGATAGTCATGATCATCTAGGACATGTTTGAAAGATATGAATAGAGATGGTAACTCAACCTCAATAAGAAGTATGTCTTTAGTGCCATAAATAAGTATGGAGTGGATCATATGGGGGTATGTTGATTGGTATGATATGTCCAAAGGGTGCAAAATATCTGAAGGTGCCAGTCATGACTAACACCATTGACAATGTTTTTGATGATGTTAACATTTTTTTTGTTGGATGCCTTAGCCTAACCATTACTTTGAGGGTAATATCCCATAGAGAAATGTTGTCAGAAGTTGTATTCAACACATATCTTGTCAACATCTTTGTTCTTGAATGATCCTCCATTATCAAATATAATGTCAGAAGGGATACTATAGTGATAGATGAGATGGTTGAAAATGAATTTAGAAATATATCTTCTAGTCACATGAGGGGTATAGCTTTGAACCACTTAGTAAAATATTTAGTGGTGGTGAGGATTTATTTATGGCCATATAAATATGTAAGATTTATTTTTCTGATGAGGTCGAGTCCCCATGTATCAAATGGCCATGGTGTCAACATTGGTTTCAGAGTTTGGGCTAGGGCATGAATACAATTATCATGCCATTAACATTTGTTACACTTATTTACATATGAAGTTTCATCTATGTCCATTGTGGGCCAAGAATAACTAGTACAAAAGATATTTTTGGATAAGACTAGCTTTGTAGAGTGGGCTCCACATACCCCTTCGTGTACTTCTCATAACGCTAGTGTAGATTCTACTGAAGTTAAACAACAAAATAAATTTCTATCAAAACTATGGTTTATAAGGGTGGATCTTAGTAAGGTATATTGAGTGGTTTGGTGAATGAAGTATTTGGTTTGTTTTTAGAATAGGTTAGGTGATAAAAATTGGTCATGAAGGTAGTTATAAAGGTCTTAGTACTACATATAATTAGGACCAACAATATAACAAATTATTGCGATAGTAGGAGGTGCATGAGCTGGTGTAAAGAGGTTCTCGATGAGGAACTGATACTCTCTAGCTTTATCTATTTTTCAAATCAAAGATCCAATAGTGGACATAACATATGTAGTTCTATTACTTGCTCTTGGTAAATGGTCAAATTGGATATCTACAATTTTTTGTTTGAGAGTGTCAACCATAACTTTATAAGGAACTAACTTGTCATCTTTGGTTTGGAAATGGTGTATGACCTGATTGATGATTAAATAAGAATCACCATAAACCTTGAGATGAGATATGTTCTATTGTACTACCTACCAAAGTCTTGCAAAAAGTGCTTCATACTAAGCCATGGTGTTTATACAAGGAAAGCTAATTCTAAAAGACTTAGGCCTTAAATCCCCCTATGGTGTAATAAATAAGAGGCCTACCCCTAATCCATGTGTAGTAAATGACCCATCAAAATATATATTTTAATGCTACTCTTCAAGAGGTATGTCAATGACAGTCATTATGGATTCATCAAGAAAGTGAAATGTGAGTGGCTTTATGTCTGAAAGGGGTGATTCAATAAGTTGATCTATGAGGACCTATCCCTTGATTGCCTTCTGATTGACATACTCTATGTCAAAATCACTAAGAATCATGATCTATTTGGCCATTCTACCTTGTAAATATGTTTTAGGTAGTAGATACTTGGGTGGATCTACTTTTGAAATAACTATGGTCTTATTATTCAACATGTAGTGTCATAATTTTTGAGTTGTGAACACCATGGATAGACATGATTTTTCAATAGGCATATAGTTTTGTTCATACGTGACCAATGTAAAACTTAAGTAGTAGAATACATGCTCTTTCCCATTGTCATCATATTGAGCTAGAAGTTCCCCCAAGACACTATCTATAGATGATAGGTACAACAAAAATGGTTTTCCTGGCATAAGGGGTAATAAAATAGGTAGATGCACTAGATAATCCTCTAGCTGATGGGAAGATATTTGAAAATTATTATCCCAATGGAACATAACTCCATTCTTCAGAATATGTGTAAATGGATAGAAATTGTCTACTAACTGAGATATGAAGCATCATATCGACTGGAACTTGCCTTACAAATTATGGAGCTACTTCAAATTGGTGGGTGGTGGCATCTATATTATAGTTTGGACTTTGGCTAGATCGACTTCAATGCCTCTATGAGAGATGATGAAGCTAAGTATTTTTCCTAATGTTACACCAAATACACACTTATTTAGATTCAAGTAGACTTTATACTCACGTAGTCTTTCAGATATCCAATGTAGCACTGCTAGATGGTCGGCCCTAGTTTTAGATTTGCCTAGTATGTCATTGATGTTGTCTTCAATAATATCATGCATCATATCATGGAATATGATGGTCATTTATCTTTGATATGTGGATCCAACATTATTAAGACCAAACGACATTACCTGATAATAGAATGTTCCCCATGGAGTGGTGAACACTATCTTATGTTGGTCTTTTGGTGCTATTCTGATCTACTTGTATCTTGAAAAGTCATCCATTAATGAAAGAATTTCATAACCCACTATGGAGTCAATGATATTGTCAATTTTTATAAATTAAAAGTTATCCTAAGGGCAAACTTTGTTTATATGCTATAAATTAGTATAGATTATGATTCCTTCTAGCTTTTTTCTAATAGGTAAAACATTAAATGTCCACTCTGAGTAGTCAATAGATTGAATACATCTTGATTCTAAGAGTTTTTACAAATATTTATTTACTAATAAAATAATGCAAAGATGAATCTTACGTAACTTTTACTTAATATGTTTAGCATCAAGACTCACCATAAGGTGATGTAAAACTAAGGTGCGGTCCAAACCTGGCATGTCATAATAAGCCCATGCAAAGATATCTACATATTCTCTTAGTAGAGCTATAAATACTTCACATCCATCCTCAATGAGAGACACACCTAATTTTATCCATTTGAGTTATATTGTATTCCTAATGTTTACCTCTATTATATCTTCAAATAGAAGGGTCAAACCATCTTCTAGGATAGTAGGCAAAGACTTGAATTGTTGGACTATATTAGGGTACCTATTAAGACTTGTTATTTAACTTCTCCTAGGCATGATGAATCTATGTCCCCCAAAGGGAGATATAGCCAAGTGATGAAAATAGTCAAAAATTCTTGAATAATTTGATCAAACACTTGTTGCTCAAAAATAAATTTAGATCCATACGCAAGTTCATCATTGGTGGCCTCCTAGTCTAAATTTGAAGAAGAATGAACACCCCCATTTAATGGCACCTAAAACATGTTTTCACCATTAGATTGACCTTTTTATTTACTTTTTCCCTGGTCATAAAGCATCTCAAAGAGTTTTTCATTTTGAGACCTCAATGTTTTACTTATTTGTTTTTGGCTAAGGGTGTTCACCTGCTCCTTCAAGATCTAATGTGATTAAGAATCCTAATTTATGATCTCCCAACAAAACATTATCTCTAAGGCCTAGAAAATCATAAAAAGCCTCATCATTTTAAATCTCATCAATTAGTAGACTGTATTCTTGTTGGTCCCAATATATCAATTAGGGATAGTATAATGGTAATGGGTTGTGATGAATGATCGAGGTAAGGGTAAAAATAATATTATGATTAAACATGATAGTCTTGATTAGGTTATCAAAGATAAGGATATGATTAGACTCTACTTCAATATCAACCTCATCATCACTAGTCACTAGTGATGGAACTTGAATAAGATATGTGGTATCACCCCTAGGAGATTTAAATCTAAGTCTATAGTGCCTTTTATACTTGGTCATGGAAATTGGCTCCAACATTCCTTGTTGGTTTGGTTTGAGGCCTCATCCTTTATAGTCTTGACTCTACATGATCCTAATGGGAATAGGATACTTTGCACTTTTATAAAAATCAGCTTGGTTGTCATTGTACAATCATGATTCATCCCCTTCAAGAGGGTCTAGTTCTAGGTCAGATGTTGGTACAAACATGATAGGTGCCTTATCTTTGTTATTTTGTTACCAATGCATGTGTGGGGTTACTTTAGGTCATCTAAAGGTCTTTAGACTTTGAGAAAGATTATAAATATGAAAGGTATCATGGGTCACATATTCCCTTGGGCCATTATCTGAAATGGTGAAATGATTAGAAGATTCAAGAGGTGGCATGTGGGAAAGGGAATCTAGGGTATTAGGATCTATAAAATTATTGTATGGAGGATAAATAAGTATGGCCTTTATTTTATCCTTCTTGGAACTTGGATTCATGTTGTATTGGTAATTGTAGATTTGAAACTTGGCCTCAAGGTGTTTGCAGTGCTCGTATGGGTGCAAATATCTAAGAATATTTACTTCCATCCCTGAAAGAGAGAACTTGATACATTGGTGCAACATTGATGGGACTACATGAATATCATGTAACCAAGGCCTTATTAGAAGAATATTATATGATAACTCAAGATCAAGAACATGGTAAAGTGTATCATGGGTCAAAGGCCCAATGATAATTGATAAGATAATGTTTCCTTGTGATTCTCTTTCTTTATTATCATAGGCTTTGATAGTTATCATTTCTAGTTGGAGATCTGCCATTGTGTACCCAATAAGCTTGATGAGCTTTAGAGACACTATAATGAGGCATGTTCCATTGTCTATAAGGACACATTTCATTTTATGCTACTTTATATAAACTTACATATACAATGAAATATTATGGAGTGGGCTAAGGGAAGATATATCACTTTGGTTGAATGTGACTTGTTGGGCTGGAGCTAGATGTCTAACCAAATCTTAAAATTTATTAGGGGATATGTCACTAGAAAAAGTGGATTAGATTAATAACTAATTCAAAATGTTTGTATAGATTATTGATGTTTGAAATAAATATAAAATTAATATTTATGTTGGTGTATTCTATAATTGTTCCATAATATCAAACTTCTTGTCCTAGTCAGTGGTGAATGGTTTATTCTAAGGTTGAATGGTTGGTTGGATAATAGGAAAAGTGGTAGATGGTTATGGGCCTAGGATAGTAATATTTAACATCTAAGTTGTGATTACACAATAAATATTAGATGCCATACCATGATTAATAAAAAATGGTGGGAATGGTGTTGGACTAGATAGGACAAGTCTCAGTTGCCATTGCACTTGTATGTGGTCACGTGGCAAGGGCAAGTTATTGGTATAAGGTTCAAAAGTGGAAGTCCTAATTTGTTAGTTTGCCTATGTGAAGTCCTAGGTCAAATAAGGATTACCCATGTAATTTTGTTGAGTGATATTACTTAGCAATGGTCTAGATTGATTAGTGCTCAGTCTAGGATTAATGGAGATGGTATTAATGACACCCCCTACAATATGACCTACAACCCTTTTGTAGTCATGTATAACTACATGGTAGGTTTATTTGTTTTTATCATTTTGACCTTGGTTTTATCCATTATTCTAGCATTGTGGGTTATACTATTGATTATGATGGTTTGGCCTTTGATTTTGATATTATTGATTTAGTTATTGCATTGATTGGTGTTGTTGTTGATTTTTATGATGTTATTGGGTGTTATGTTGGGGAAAGGGGTTTTGATAAGTCCAAAGAGTTTGATTAGATGTGGAAGCACCATTATCCAATGTTATCTCCCCATTCTCCAAAATATTTTCAATCAAATGCTTGATTTAGACACATCTTCATAAATTATGCCCATTGACTTGATGATATTCACATAATTCATTTTCATGGTACCAATCAGGATAAGGAATGCCTTGCAGATAATGATTTGGTATATGCCAATTAATTAGATTAATGGTAGAAATTTTGTGAAATACAAACTCAATGGGCTCTCCAAGGTCACTAATACATGATGTATAGGCACATTTCTCCTTAGAGGAGAGTTTTGTAATGGCAAAGTTTGTTGCACTTGTTGTGTTGGTCTTGGTTATTGCACTTGTAGTGTTGGTTGAAGAGGTTTTCGGGTAGGAATAAGCTAAAAATATGTATTAGATGATGTTTTCACCATTTAGACATGATGTGACTTAGTTAATCCATTTCCCATAACATTTCTATTGTGGTTAAACTGCTTGGGTCTTTCTATGTTATTGGCCTGTGCCAATTGTGATGCTTGCACTAGGATTAGATGTTAGTTTTGGTCACTTCCTTAATTGGTACCTTGATTTTGATTAGTTAAATTAATCTTGATGGATCCTTTAATAATGATTTCCCACTTGATCAACAAACCATTGTCAATGATTTATTTAAATGTATGTGCACACTATAGTTCCAAATGATAGGCTATCTCACTATGAAAATTTTTAGTGAACATAGTAGCTAATTGTTTATCTAGTAAACTGTGAGTGAATTGGATTGAAAGTTCTCTCCATCATAATAGATATCTTACAAAAATCTCACCACCCTTTTACTTTACTTGTGTCATGTCGACCAATGAAATATCATTCTTGAGATTATAGGAAAAGTGTTACACAAACTTATTTGAAAGGTTATCAACATTAGTTACTTGATTTTTAGGCAAATTTAAGAACCACTTCAAGGCTTATCTAACTAAGATCCTTGGAAATAATAATAAGAGGTATATATCGCTATATTCCACTAGCTGGCATGCAACAAAAAACTCTATTAAATGGGATTTGGGGTCACGTTTCCCCTTGTATTTATCAAAATTTGGGGGCTCATATCTTAGAGGAAATTGTTTCTATGCAAAATTGCTTTCTACATTCAAAAGAAGAATAAAGAAACTAAAAGAAATGGTCAAGGCTAGAAGTACCTGATAAAGTCATGCGCACCGAAATCAGACGTTGGAAGATTCTCCTCTTTGGCTGTGGAGGAATGACACCTGCGAAGAAAAGGCTAAAACACGGAAAAACGTTAGTCAAAGATATGGTGGGCTGTCAGGTGAACGCCCGATCTTCGAAGTACGAAGACTTCCTAGAAGGATATCAACCCACTGATAAAAAAGCAGAATATTGGACGAAAGTAGATAATAATGACAGAAATAAATGACAAAAAATAAAGATGCGTACCTGATATGCAGCACTGTTCTGCACAGTCACCGGCGTCGGTTGAGGTGCCGTCGTCGGTCAGGGTAGTGACCGGTGTCGGTAGGGGCAGGTTCTGGACAAGTTACAGAAGGCTTTGGGAGAGTCAGGACAGGTTCTTGATAGAGTCGGGACAGGGTCTGGGCAAGGTCAGGCGGGTCTGAACAGAGTCAGGGATATAAACAAGGGATGCTGGGTCTGTGGTTTTGAAGAATCGGGATGACAGAACTGATAAACAAAGAATAACCAAGAAGAAATAAAATAAACAGAGTAAATACTTACCTGCCAGAAGACGCGATGAGAGCCATAGTTGAAGTTGTCTGTGCAGTGCCGGGTTGAATGCAGATTGGTTGATGCCGAGAGTGTTGATGTCGAGAGTGTTGATGTCGAAGTTTGCAGGTTGGTTGAATGATTGCTCGGGTTTCGATTGATCAGTGAAAAAATGGTTGAATAGCGTTCGGGATCGCCTTTCGAATGGTTGGTAGATGCTGATGAAGGCGGGGGACGGTTCCAGAGACGGTTCGTCAACCGTTTTGGGAAACCAAATGATAACTAATAACGGACAACGGCAAGGTGACCGACGTCGGTGAAATCGGCCGGGTAAAGATCGTCGTCGGCAGATGCATAATGGGGATAGAGTCTAGCTTTAGCTCTGTGCTCATTTTTACATGCTGCCAGGGTCAAGGTTGGTGGAACAAGTGATCGGCAAGGGTTCAATAGGCAAAGAAGAATAAGACAGGGAATGACCAGGGGAGTCGACACGATTTCGGTGTCTACATTTGCCCCTTTTTGTCTTGTTGGTTGTTCTGGACTAACTGCAAGACAAAAACAGGAGGGATTGCCCCAGGTGAGGGATAAGGTATTCCCCCTCAAAGCAGGAGTCGAGGGAAGGGAACCGGGAATCGGGTGCTGATTTGATAAAGAGTGGATGAAAAAGGGGTGAGGGTGAATGCTGCAAAGGTCGTGATTGCGTGCATACCACTTCATGAGAAGGTCAGGCCAAAGTGTCGCAGGTCAAGGGTCGAGGAGTGCCAAAATTGAAGTAATCGGGCCCCAGCATTTAGTCGTCTGCTGATCGGGTTACTAAATCTAAGCTGAAGCTCTAAATGGGTCATCGCGTTCCAGGTATCCTGGGCTCAGGGAGTGCTCCTAAAAACATGAAAAAGTCACAATTAGTGTGGTTCAACCGGCTTGCGATCCTATACTTGTGAGGGTCCAAAAAGGTCTGCGCACAAGTCTGCTAACCAGTCATGAGGTAGCATACATGCAAAAAACAACCAAGGCAACAGCGTCTTGGAAGTGGTCAAGGTCAGAGGAGATAAGCATGATCTCCAATGGTTGGTGGTCGATGGATGGATGAAAGGATGAAAGGATGTGGCCGAGCTAACCCCAGAAGACCCCATGTCAACTGAGTGCTGCCTACATAGCCTTGGTGATAGGGCCTCAGGCTGATGTAGTTCTCCCTAGAAGGGAGGAAGGGTCAAAGGGATGGAAATGGGTCGTGGTGAAGGGCAAGGTTATGGTTAAAAGAAGGCAAGAAGGTTTGTCCATCAGAGAGACGAATAAACGAGAATGGTCGAGCTAACCCCAGAAGATGGTCGTGTCATCTGAGTGCTGCCTACATAGCCCCTGTGGAAGGGCCTCAGACCAATGTAGTTCAGACAAAGGGTCCAAGTGGTAGACAGGTGGTTAAAATAGTTGATAGATTGGTCTTGGTTATGAGGAAATGATGAGGAAAAAAGATGTTGCAGCCTTTTCCAAATGGTGTATTCTGCAACATTGGTGGATGGGTTTTTCATCCCTAGCAATATTCCATATTCGTGATGGATGTATGCTAAAAATGAATTGAGGTCTATTTATGCTTCAGAAAGTATTGGTTTATGCTGAACATAAATTGCGGCGGGTCGATAGGTTCCATGTGTATTGGTGTCCATAGAAACTAGGGTGAATAGGCTAGGTCATGTTGATGGTTGGAAAAGAGAGTTGAGCTGAGTCGATTGACAAGTGATGAGGGTGAATGTGACCAAAGTGAAAAGCATATTGCTCTTTCATTGACAAGGACCAAAAAGATAGCATAGATAGGGGTTATGAGAACCAAGAGCCCCATTCATGCGTGACGTCGTTGACCATAGTTATGTTAGAGCGGTAATCGAATCACTTAGACATTAAAGTGAGCTCGAAGTCCCTGGAGCAGGTAATAGGAGGAGGAAAGAGGGTAACCCGTTTTAAGAGCAGAGATAACTTTGCCACTTTTTATAGGAGACCCTGAGACAACTATAAGTCAAGTCCATGAATCTTTTTTTTTTTTTGGCGCAGACTGATCAATGCGGGAAGCCTGCATAGAGATGTCATTTGCTTGGTGGTCAGTTTGTGAAGCTGATCAATGCGGGAAGCTTCTAAAATAATGCTGTTTATTGCCAGATTAGTCATAGCCATCCTTCGAGGGAGTGGTCTAGATTTTTGATTTGATATAAAGGCTTTTGAATAGCTGTCCTTCGAGGGAGCAGTCTATTTATTACAGCAATGATAGTACAGCTGTCTTTTGAGGGAGCAGTCTTTTTTTTTTTTTTTTGATTTTGATATTGATATAGTGACCATGGATATGTTTTGACATCATGATTTGTTTTTATAGAAGTTGAGTCATGGACAAGACTGTAGAAGTTCAAGGACTCCCTTTTATTAGGACAAAGCATCCATACATCATAAAAGGGTTATAGGAATTGTTAAGAGGAATAGGGTTGAAAGGAAGTAGGATTAAAGAGGACGGGGATTGCTCAAGGGACGAGCTCAAGTTAAGTGTCAAGTGGACGAATACTTGACTAGCAGTAGAACGGTCGCAGATGCAAGACAGAAAGTGGGGCTCAAGATCTAATAAGACCCTGGGCCATGCTTGTGTGTTGAGGTCCGAGTCAATTAGGAGCAACCCTGCCCCATTTGCCTCTTTCCGGATTGGTCAGGTGCTGATTGATGGATGTGAAGTTGGTTGACATTGTCGTTGGTTGGTTGAAAAAGGTTGAATGTTTTGATAAAAGGGTTGGGTCGAATGTTTGGTTGAGATTTGGTCATTTGATAATTGGTCAATGGTTGGTCGAGGGTTGATTGGTTGGTATTTGGTCTTTGTTTGGGTCGAATGTTTGGTTGAGGTTGGGTTAAATGTTTGGTTGCTAGTCTGGTTGAGGTTAAGTTGAGAGAGTGATTGATATGTGGTCGAGACTATGTTGAAAAATTGGTCAAAGTTTGGATGAAGGTTGAATTCCCCCAGCGGCTAGGGAGAATGTTTGACGAATTAGTTAAGGTCGATTGAGGTTTAGTGGTTAGATGGACTGTGTTGATGTCGAATAAAGGGGTTAAAGGCAGCGAAGGGACCACAGTCTGTTGTGGAGATCCCGATTTAGATGACGAGGTTGGAGAGGTATGGGTCGGTGTTGATGATTTATCAAAGGGGTGGTTAAGAGGATCCTTGATAAGAAGGGAATCCTTTTTTCGGTGGTGACGAATGACAGCTTTAAGAGCGCAACAATGCTCGGTGTCATGTCCCGAAGTGTGATGATAGTGACAGAATTTAGAGTTGTCGAACCAAGATGGTTTTGATCTGAGAGTTGATGAGTGGGGTGGTGTTAAAGGTGTGTTGATAACGTGGTTGAAAAGGGAGGTGTCATTCTCCAAACATTGGTGAACGATGACCTTGAGGGCATGACAATGCTCAGTGTCGTGCCCAGGCGTGCGATGATACGCACAAATGCAAGTGTCATCGAACCATGGTGGTTTTGGTCTGAGAGAGTGATATGGTCTAAGAGGCGGGAGACAGAGACGAGAGGACTACAACAATTGCCGTAACAGCAAGGCGTAAGAACCTGCTAATGGGTCAGGATGTTTTATTGCAGAGAGGGTTGGTGACATTGGTTTGGGAGGCAAAGGAGGCATTGGTCGATGGTTTGAAGGAGGTATAAGTCTGACGGGTTGATAGAATAATGGAGGTGACTTACCTCTGTGAAGTATGGGAGTGGGAAGCACTCCGAGTAAAGTAGACGGATGTGGGCCCAAGATTGAAGGTAATGACGAAGATAGGGGAGGAGGCCTCCAGTGTGGTTTAGTAGCCTTCTTTGGTTTGGGTTGAGGGCCACCTTTATGCGAGGTGAGACTAGATGTGGGGCGAACACCAAGAGGTTTAATCTCTTTGGGCATGATGGACGCCTGTGCGGGTTTGGACTTAGATGTGGACGGTTTTTCTCTCAATGGAGAAGGGATTAAAGGTGTGGGATCTTTAAGTGGAAAGAGCTCTGGAGTAGTCATGGCTTCTGTGTGTGGTTGGGGAGTCAAAAAGGTATGATCATCTATGGATGATAATAAGGATGAAGGCGAGGCAGCTGGTGTTGATGTGGTCAAAGCGTCCTCCAATATGGGAGAAGTCGATGGAGGACAAGTAGGAGAAGAAAGTTCTTCACCATGTGGAGGAGGTATAGGGGAAGAAGGGTCTTCCACCTGTGAAAGAGGTTGGTCCAGGATAAGAGAAAAGATAGTGTCGACCGTGTGTATATCATGGTCTTGAGGGTCATTGATTATGGTTTGGACGTTGTCTTGAGTAGGCGGGTGATTAGAAAGGGGTTGGTTGAAGATGTCAAGGTTTTGGTTGGGTGGTGCATTCAGGCTATCTAAAATAAGATCCCCCTTGTCTAGCATGTCCTGGACGATGTTTTTGAAAGTTTGACAGTGATCCGTGTCATGGCCTTTGACACGGTGATAGTTGCAAAAGTGGTTCTCCCTGTACCATGCAGGGATAGGTGTTGAGGGGTCAAATTGATGTGGTCGGATTGGAGGGAGATTGAGGACTCCCTTCTTGACGAGTTTATCCAAGACAGAGGCATATGACTCCCCAATTGGAGTGAATTGACGCTGTATGGATTGACGTTGAAAATGTTTATTGATGTAGTCTAATGTTGAAGATGATGATCGGTTGGTTATTGTTGAAGATGATGGTCTAAAGATGATAGTGTTTGCCGACCCCTTGGATTGAGAGTGGGCAGAAGAATGTCTGGAAGAAGAATGGTCATTAGTTCTTGTGTTAGTGTTACACAATTTGACCTTATCTTCTTCAATGGCGCGGAGTTCAAGCTTTCGGGCCATGGTGAAGGCCTCGTCGAAAGTGTGGAATGTTTGAACCCGCAAGGTGGATGAGATGTGACTGACACATGCTCGGGAAAAGAGCTCAATGAGCTCGGGTTGAGGCAAGGAGAAGGAAAGTTGATTAATCAAGCTTCTCCAACGGGCGACAAAATTGACTATTGATTTGTCGTCAAATTGCCTAATAGAGTAAAGGTCTGTGATCGAAACTTGTTTAGTGATATTGATTGAGAAATGGTCAACGAATAGTTGGGCGAGTTGGATGAATGAAAAGATAGAATGTCTGGCAAGATAACTATACCAGTCAAGGGCAGGGCCAGAAAGTGACATAGGAAACGTGCGTAAAAGTAACGCATCATCGTGGGCAATAAGATAACAGGCATGTCTGAATGCCTTTAGATGTTGTTGTGGGTCTTCCTTACTCTGAAAGTGAGTAAATTTAGGAAGATCCCAATGGTTGGGGTATGGTCGGATAGGGACAGAAGGGTGGATGGGCTCGTTGTAAATCTGGTCATATGAAGAGACATTACTTGAACCGGAGATAGAAGCTTCGAGACTGGACATTTTATCCATTAGCATCTTGATAAGATCTGCTGATGGATTGGCGGGTTGAGCGCCCCCTAAGTTGTAAGGTGCTTGGAAGAGGCTAGAGGAGGCATGCGACATAGCCGGTTGTACAATGTACGGATGACTAGTCGCAGGGGCAGAAGTAGAGGCTAAAGGTGGTTGTGTTATGAAGGTCGAAGGTATAAGCTGACTAGATACCGCCAAAGGAGGTTATGTGACGGCATTGACAAAGGGCGAGGTAGGCACTTCTGCATATATAGGCGCAAGAGTGTGTGGGGTCGAGACAATCAAGTTCTGGTATAATGTAGAACTTGGTTGAATTGCAGGTGGTTGAGGGGGTAACGAAACCCCGGTGGAGGTTGGTCTAAAAATAGATGAGGAGACTGAACTTTGCGTATAGGCCATGGTTGGGTTAATGGTTGAGGCGAAAGGTTGAGTTGTAAAAGGTTGGGTGGCGAACGGTGTTGATGTCGTCGCCACGTCACCCGAAAGGTCCCGCATTGGGTTTCTCGCGAGATAGTTTTGGAGGGCTGCGGTATTGAGGTCCAAGAATCTTGCAAAATCTTGGTCCCCTTCTAGGATGATAGGTGTCTGGGTTGGAAATAGTCTAGTAGGAGTTCTTTCAGTTTCTGAGTTGAACTCCATTATAGGGTTGGTTGTAGGTGGGGTAGATGGAAGAGGATGATGCCTCGCGTGATCGACTAGAGCCTTGGCTTGGCTACGAGTCAGAACCATTCAAGGCAAGGAAGAACGTCCTCACAAGCTCAAACAAGCAGATAAGAACCAAAAAGATGAAGACACAAGCAGATCCTAAAACCCTAGAAGTAAATTATTTGGATTATAGTGGCTTATGCCTTAGAATGTGTGTAGAGGAAGATTGGCTTTGTGAGTCGGGTCCTAGAAGAAGCAGTCTATGGATGGTTTCGGGTTTTGTTATGGTGCTCAAAGTCTGTGTTAGCTTCCGTACAGGCCTGGTGCTAAGGAGCAAGCTCCCCTCACTTCACGATTCCAGTGGTTAGCTGGTTTCGCTTAGCTAAAATATACTTCCACTAGAGTTTATCCTCCACCAGAGAATGGAGTGGACTTCCCCCTTGGTGATGAAATCCAAGTAGGGTCACCGGGACGGGTAAGGTATCTGCTGGGGGATGAAATCCCAGTCGGGCCTTGTCTCAAGTAAGTTTTATGTTCGTTTAGTGCATGTGGTTTGGTCGTGTAACATCAAGTGATCTAGATTTATTCAATATGCAGTTTAATTACTATGTGTGGTCTAAAAGATGCAGGCAATCAGAAATGAATGCAAAGTGTTTTAATGCCCAAGTCAAAATGTTTGTTCGTATGAAGACGAATGGAGAAAGAGTCGAAGAATATGAGTTTTAGCTAGTCTAGAAGTGCAAGAAAGAAAGAAATGTTCGTTTTAGTCCTGCTTATGATGTCGTTTAAGAAGAGATGAAAGGAGGCGAAAAGGAAGAAACCTAATGCACCTAAATGAATGAAAGAAAGAAAGAACCCAAGGAGGACCTAGGGTCCCACCGGGCGTGCCAGAATGTTTCTATGCAAAATTGCTTTCTACATTCAAAAGAAGAATAAAGAAACTAAAAGAAATGGTCAAGGCTAGAAGTACCTGATAAAGTCGTGCGCACCAAAATTAGACGTTGGAAGATTCTCCTCTTTGGCTGTGGAGGAATGACACCTGTGAAGAAAAGGCTAAAACACGGAAAAACGTTAGTCAAAGATATGGTGGGCTGTCAGGCGAATGCCCAATCCTAGAAGTACGAATACTTCCTAGAAGGATATCAACCCACTGATAAAAAAGCAGAATATTGGATGAAAGTAGATAATAATGACAGAAATAAATGATAGAAAATAAAGATGCATACCTGATATGCAACACTGTTCTGCACAGTTGCCGGCGTCGGTTGAGGTGCCGTCGTCAGTCGGGGTAGTGACCGGCGTCGGTAGGGGCAGGTTCTGGACAAGTTGCAGAAGGCTTTGGGAGAGTCGGGATAGGTTCTTGACAGAGTCAGGACAGGGTCTGGGCAAGGTCTGAGAGAGTCGGGATAGGGTCTGGGCAAGGTCAGGCGGGTCTGAACAGAGTCAGGGATATAAACGAGGGATGCTGGGTCTGTGGTTTTAAAGAATCGGGATGATAGAACTGATAAACAAAGAATAACCAAGAAGAAATAAAACAAACAGAGTAAATACTTACCTGCCAGAAGACGCGATGAGAGCCATAGTTGAAGTTGTCTGTGCAGTGCCGGGTTGAATGCAGATTGGTTGATGCCGAGAGTGTTGATGTCGAGAGTGTTGATGTCGGAGTTCACAGGTTGGTTGAATGATTGCTCGGGTTTCGATTGATCAGTGAAAAAATGGTTGAATAGCGTTTGGGATCGCCTTTCCAATGGTTGGCAGACGCTGATGAAGGCGGGGGACGGTTCCAGAGACGGTTCATCAACTGTTTTGGGAAACCGAATGATAACTGATAACGGACAACGGCAAGGTGACCGACATCGGTAGGATTGCCGACGTCGGCCGATAGGTGACCGACGTCGGTGACATCGGCTGGGTAAAGACCGTCATCGGCAGATGCATAATGGGGATAGAGTCTAGCTTTAGCTCTGTGCTCATTTTTACATGCTGCCAGGGTCAAGGTTGGTGGAACAAGTGATCGGCAAGGGTTCAATAGGCGAAGAAGAATAAGACAGGGAATGACCAGGGGAGTCGACACGATTTTGGTGTCTACAGAAATGGAATCTATAATTACTCCATATTAAAATTATAGGAACACACATCATCCAACTTAAAAATTTTAATCTATTTCCCTACTGTGATGGCCATAATTACATCTTTCATATATTGTAATTCTTGCTCTAGGAAACTTTTGGGAATATTTGTTAAGCACGGAATATACTAAGAGGGGGGGTGAATTAGTATATTATATATCTTATAAAACTTTCCCTTTATCAAATTCCACTTAATAAAACATTCAATATATGCAATAAAACTCAAACAATAAACATCACACAAGATAAAGAGAGACACCGGATATAACATGGAAACCCAAAGTGGGAAAAACCATAGAGAATCAATCTCAAATATATTCATGAGAACAAACCCACAGGAGCACCATACCACTTTTCCAAGTACCACCCCAACTACAATTCATGAGCACCAACCCACAGGAGCTTCAAACCCCTTTGCCAAGCACCAACCCACAGGAGCACCAACCCCTTTGTTGAGCACCAACCCAATAACAATTCATGAGCACCAACCCACAAGAGCACCAACCCATTTGTCGAGCACAAACCCAACAACACTTCACAAGCACCAACCCACAGGAGCACCAACCCCTTTGTGTATACCACACACCTATCTCTCAATGTTGCTATCTCAACAAATGATAGATCAATACATCTCCTTCCTCTCTCTCACCTTTTCTCTTCTAAGCTAGCTATAATAAATACAAATCATATTCATCTCTCACAATTGCTCTTCTAAGCTAGATATTACAATATCAAATCAACCTCTATCTCTCATATATACAAATGGCTTCTCAAGCCTTTATTTATAGCTTTCCAAATGACCTCTGGCCTTCCCCCTTTGTGACCCTTCAATCCTCATGGAAAATGGTGCCAATCTTGGACGACCCTTCATATTCAAGCCTTTGAAAAGTCATGTGGTGACCCTTCATGACCAAAAACGTCCTTCCCACTTTTGTCCTTATATTTGGTGACTCTTCGTATTCCTCAAAGTGTCCCTTCATGAGAAATTGTGCCTTTACTCTTTTGTCTTCACTTGGTGACTCTTGGTATTCCCCAAGATGACTCTTCATGGAAAAATGTGTCCCATCCTTCTTTTGTCTTTATCCCTTGGCTCTTCAACTTCTCCATGGGCCCTTCTTTTGTCTCATATGCAACCAAAAATATATTCATTAATATTAAATAAATATTAACTCATATTAGCCAAGATAAACAATATTAAATGCAATGGGGCCTTTATCACCAATAATACTAGACCTTTGACATAAATAACAATATTTACAAAAATCTCCCCCTTTGTCATTGATGGCAACCTCAATCTTGAAACTGCCACATCATGTCACCTGCACATACTATCATCTGAAAGCATATAGTGACTCCCCCTTACTGTAGCAACCTGTACCTATTCCATGTACCTATTTTTTGCACCTGTACCTGTATCTATTATTCTCCCCCTTTGACATCAATGGCAAAGGGCCTACCTGGAGCTAACACTTAGCTCCCCCTCACTTGATGCTAAACATCAATGGCAGGAAGTAATAGAAATTACTCCCAACTCCTCTCGCCGATATTTGAATGTATCCTTTGATCGTGCCTTTGAGAAGATATCTGACAATACATATACATTTTTCCCTATCCTTTGAGCATCTGCAATCAACTCATTTGAATATTTTCTTCTAATCTCACAACCTTCAGCATGAAACCTTAATGTGTATCCTTGATAAAAAATTTGACTAACACTCAACAGATTATGCTTAAGACCTTTTACATACAAAACATTTTTAGTCTTAGTTCTACCATAATCCAAACTCAAAGTACCTTTTTCGGCTATCTTGGTAGTGGTTTTATCTCTGAACCTCACTATACCACCATTGATCTTCTTTAGAGATATGAACTTACTTTTATCTCCTGTCATATGTCTTGAACATCTGCTATCAATTAACCATGGCTGATCTTTACCTCTTACATGCAGGGCTGTCTGAACCATTATAGAATCTTCATGTTGTTTCTTCTGCCATGAACATGTCTGAACCTTGTTCCTGATGAATGGATCTTTGACACTCTGATTCTTCTTCTTGATGAATGGAGCTTTGAAACTCTGATCTTTCTTGACTGACTCAAACACGCTTTTGCAATACTAAGCTATGTGTCTGAAGTTGTTTCACTTGTAGCACACTATGGTCTCTTCATCAAAGCTTGATAGAGGAGCAAAAGAGTTGTGGCTTCTGCTTGACTCTACTTGACTTTCCTTCTTATTTCTAAAATTGTTAGCTCTTTTTCTACATTCTAATTTCTTGTGACCATATCCATTACAATAAAAACAATAGCCATAAAAATGAGACCTGTCTATATATCTCTGACCTGATTACCTTTTGTAGCTTTTTTCTCTCCAGCCTTCTCTATTTGGAATGTCCTCTATGTTTTTCTCTTCTCCCCTGTTTGTTTCCTCTTTTGTAAGAGCTTCAGCATAGCTCTTTTTATTTTCAAATCTGATCCCTGTCTTATCTGAATATGCTTTTTGACTTTCCAATATCTTATTCAGCATGTTATTGCTATCCTCAAATTTTGAATCACTCACTACTTTAACACTGACTCCTTTCTTAATATCTTCTTTTAAAGAGGCAATTTCAATGACATACCTTTCACAATCTTTTCTTGTTATTTCCAACTGTGTTGTGAGATCTTCTTCATTATTCTTGGCTTCTTCAAAGTGTGCTTGTACATTTTCAATCATTTCCTTTGACTTTTGTTCATTTTTCTCAATCTGGCACTTTAATCTTCAATTCTTCTTCTGAGCAGCTTCTAACTCTTCTAGGGCACAATTGAGTTCTCCTTCCATATCTACTTCAGCTTCCTCCTCTTCTTCTTCTTCTTGATTATCATGTATGGTCATGAATAAAATCTCTTCTTCTTCTAAATCGCTGACTCCACTATCTTCAACTGAGCTAGGATCCTTAGAATACAGGCTCTTCTTCTCGAATCCCTTCTTGGATTTACCTTTGAAATTCTTCTTGTATGTAGGCTTTTCTTCTTCTTCATCATTAACCTTATATGGGCATCTAGCTAAAAAATGTCCAATATTTCCACAATTAAAACATTTAAAAGGTAATTTTCCTTGATATTTACCTACTCCTCTTTTCAGCTTGCGAATGAAAAGTGCTTCATTCTCATCTTCATCATCACTAGAACTATCACTTGATTCTTGAATCTTATCTTTCTCCTTCTTTGATGTCTTGAAAGTTGCTTCTCTCTTTGAGGGTTTATCTTATTCTGTCCACATCTCATATGCCGTGAGAATACCATTAAGCTCATCCATCTTTAGCTTAGCTAAATTCTTCATCTCCTCGATTGTCAAAACCTTTGCATCATATCTCATTGGTAGAGATCTCAAAACCTTTTGCACCACTATTGACTCTTCCAATGTTTCTCCAAGACCTTGAATCTAATCTACTATCTGATCAACTCATAAGAGATAACTTGCTATATCTTCTTCTTCTTCCATCTTCAAACTTCCTTCTAAAAGTCTGCAACTTAGCTTGCTGAACCTTTCCATCACCTTTGTAAATATTCTCAAGTTTTACCCAAGTTTCATGAGTAAATTTACATTGCATAACTTTAACAAATTCAGATTCACATAAACCACATAAAATAGCATTTAAAGCTTTAGCATTATATTAACTTGCCTTCTTTTCTGTTGGAGTAATTGTAGATGTCTGTGGCTCTTCATATTCCTCCACCACTGATTTCCATATATCAAATCCAAGGGCCATTAAATAAACCTTCATTCTCATGCTCCAAAAATCATAATTCATCCCATCAAACAAAGGTGCCTTATTTATGGAAAATCCTTCTTGTGACCTAGCCATCATGCTTTCCTGATCTACCTTCAAGCTGTAAAACTTTTCAAAAAGGAACCTACTCTGATACCAATTGTTAAGCATGGAACATACTGAGAGGGGGGGGGGTGAATCAGTATATTATATATCTTATAAAACTTTCCCTTTATAAAATTCCACTTAATCAAACATTCAAGATATGTAATAAAACTCAAACAATAAACATCACACAAGATAGAGAGAGACACCAGATATAACGTGGAAACCCAATGTGGGAAAAACCATGAAGAATCAATCTCAAATATATTCATGAGAACAAACCCAAAGGAGCACCATACCCCTTTACTAAGTACCACCCTAGCTACAATTCGTGAGCACCAACCCACAGGAGCTTTAAACCCCTTTGCCGAGCACCAACCCAGCACCTATTCATGAGCACCAACCCACAGGAGCATGAACCCCTTTGCCGAGCACCAACCTAGAAAAAATTCGTGAGCTCCAACCCACAGGAGCACCAACCCCTTTGTGTATACCACACACCTATCTCTCAATGTTGCTATCTCAACAAATGATAGATCAATACAACATCTCCTCCCTCTCTCTCACCTTTTCTCTATTAAGCTAGATATAATAAATACAAATCATATTCATCTCTCACAATTGCTCTTCTAAGCTAGATATTACAATATCAAATCAACCTCTATCTCTCATATATGCAAATGGATTCTCAAGCCTCTATTTATAGCTTTCTAAATGACCTTTGGCCTTCCCCCTTTGTGACCCTTCAATCCTCATGGAAAATGGCACCAATCTTGGCAACCCTTCATATTCAAGCCTTTGAAAAGTCATGTGGTGACCCTTCATGACCAAAAACGTCCTTCCCACTTTTGTCCTTATCTTTGGTGACTCTTCATATTCCTCAAAGTGTCCCTTCATGAGAAATTCTGCCTTTACTCTTTTGTCTTCACTTGGTGACTCTTGGCATTTCCCAAGGTGACTCTTCATGGGAAAATGCATCCCATCCTTCTTTTGTATTTATCCCGTGGCTCTTCGACTTCTCCATGGCCCTTCTTTTGTCTCATATGCAACCAAAAATGTATTCATTAATATTAAATAAATATTAACTCATATTAGCCAAGATAAACAATATTAAATGCAATGGGGCCTTTATCACCAATAATACTAGACCTTCAACATCAATGCCAATATTTCCAACAATATTGGCCTGAGTAGGTGGTTGGGTGGTCACAAGTGAAGTAATTAGACTAGGATATAATGAATATATTTTTTGGGGTATGGTGGATTGGTTGGGGAATGAACCAGGAATACACATACATGGATTAGGATGTGCTTGAAAAGGCACATTTTTTTATGTGATATTCTAGTTTAGATTGGCATAAAGGTTTGATGTTGAGGATTTTATGATTGCGATGGAGGGATGTAACTATAATATGTCTACTATGGTTAAAAAGGGACATTCTACCGACTAATCAAACCTTGTTATTGAGTGGGAACTTGTGAACCAAAACCCTACTTCTAAATAAGTGAGACATTTTGAGCCAAAGGTAGCTGTAGCCTAGTAGGTATTTGAGATATATTGAAACCTCCTTGTTATGTTAATCCCTGTTAGGAAGTTGATGCTTATTGGAGATTCAACACTTATCATTGACCAATAGTTATACATTGTTGGTTAGACATCACTTGGTTTTGAATTGGCACACTAGCTTATGACTAAAGATGAACATTAGTTATCCCTTATTGGGATGTAAATATGTTTGGTCTCTATTACATTTTTATATTCATCTTTACCTATTGTTGTGAAATTCTACTCATCTCCTATTAAGGAGGAATACGATTCATCACATTCTATTTCTAAGGCATTGAACTGGTCATTAGTTGACTACCTAATCTTGTTGGTTGCACACTTGATGAAGTAGCTAGTTGATATTGGGATGTGTAAAATCCCATTCCTTGGTATTCAAATACACTCATGGTATTTACTATAGGCATATATTTTTAACTAGTTGTTTACATATTAACTCCACTTTGATTTAGATTGGATGTTGATTATGAATTATCCACTATGTTTTTCTCATTATTCTATGTAAAAGTAGGAGACACTTCTTTGATAATTGGCATATGAAATAAATTTTCTATTGAATTAATTTGCATGAATGGGGTTGAAATTTGATTATCTTTACCATTTAACTCTATCAAAAATCATGTTTAAGGAACTAAGTCAATAAGAGGTTTATTCACCATGGTCATCTAATTAAAATCACATGTTAGATTAAGGTAGGTTTGATATGTTGCTTACATTTGGTTAAAGTAATCTCCATGCAATTCTATCCTTTGTTAGGCATATTAGGGTCTTGATACATGGTTTGGGTTAGAGTTCAAGGGTTTCTAGAAGAATCCTATTGACTATATAATAAGTTGTGAGGCATTCTCACTAGACTTGGAAAAATTTCATGGGGGAAGTTTACCAAAAACTTGGCCCCTACTATGGATCTAACCAAAATCTCATCTTTGTTCTCAAATAGATGATGCTCAAACAAATAAGGATCATATGTGGGAGGTGCATTAATATAGTATGGTTTTTTAGGAAAAGGTTCTTCAATAGTAGGTATCATGACTAGGCATTATGTAGTTCTCATAAGTAACATGATTTTATAGGGGTCTTGTACCATTTTATCTTGTGCAACCACATTACTAATCCCTAAATTTTACATGAGTCTAATATGAGTTTAGGAATATGTTGTTCCCAAAAATTGTCACTTGTTTTTGTGGACAAAATATCAACTATTTTGGTCCTATAGGCCAAAATAATATTTTCCTTTTTCAAAAAAATGTTTTGAGCACTCAAGTTCTTCAATTATTCAAGCATTTTTGTTAAGGGACTCACCGGTTTAACAGGTTCGATAGGTTCAACTAGCAGGTTTTCAAAAAGAAAGAAGTTCCAACACTTAGGCAATTTCAAGATTGTTTCAACATCGAGGTTCAATCAAAATACTTAACAGTGGGTTTCAAAAAAATGGAATGAACCATTGAACCATTGAACCCCACCTCCAAATGTTCAAAGGTTCAATGAGTTCAAAGGTTCAACGACATTGGCAGACTTAAAGAGTTAAGCACTTCGGCAAGTTCAAAGGTTCAACTGCTTCAAAGAGTTCAATGAGTTTGAAGACTTCAGCAAGTTTAAAGTTCAATAGCTTCAACGGACTTAAAGAAAATAAGACTTCAAAGAGTAAAGATTTAACTGTTGAACCATTAAACTTTGAACCAAAAGAGTTCAGAGTTCAAAGGTTCAACAAGTTTAATAAGTTTGACGGACAAAGAAGACAAAAGGATTTGAAGAGTTAAGATTGAATAAATGAACCATTGAACCTTGAACTTCCAAAGGTTCAAAGTTAAAGGTTCAATGAGTTTGACAGAAAAGGAAAGGGTCTAGAAAGTTTGAAGCTTCAAGAGGATTCAAAGAAAGATTGAATTGTTGAACCATTGAACTTTGAACCAAAAGAGTTAAGAGTTCAAAGGTTCAAAGAATTTCAAAGTTCAAAAGAAAGCTTCAATCAAAGGAAAGAAGCAAGAGATTCCAGAAACAAGTTCAAATATATGGAGGAAAATAAAGTTAACACGGCCCTTCACAAAGAGCTGACTGAACCAAAGAGCTAATTGAACTGCCCAAACTGTTAAACCATTAAATTGATGCACTCTGAATGGTTCAAAGGTTCAAAGTTCAAAGTTGTTCAAGTGACTAAGTGACCAATGATGTCCCCACATACGTCAAATTTAGGGTAATGAAATATCCATTTATTTTCAAATATGGCACTGACATGAGGACAAACTCAACAAATAGCCAAAGAAGAAGTTGAAAGAGCCAGCTGAAAGTGAGAAGATAGCCTGAGAGCTTAGATTATAAGGAAGAGATGAAACATAACAAGAAAATCATGAAATCTATAGGAAATATAGAAATATCTGCAAGAGTTATTCCAGTAGGTGGAATAGTCCACCAAGTGGACATCAGAGAGCACAAACTTTCAAAGGCACAACCTATTTTTCTATATGAAAGTAAAGGCAAAGTGGACAACTACACAAATATCTTGAAGAGGACCAGGTAGCCCATTATTTGGAGAGGAAATTTGAGAAGAATTAACATGCCAAAGTTAAGGCCGATACCCTATTCCATCATGGCCCCTTCACAGAATTTCAAATGCATTGAAGGCATTGAATGTAGCATGGGCCATTTTGTAAAACAAAGCACCAAGTCTTTCTTGAATGCTATATATTGTAATCTCTCATTTTATAAAAGGGATATCTCTCTGATATAGAAGCAAAACTCTGCCCAAATTGAAAGGCATTACTAAGACTTTGAGCTCATATTATTAATCATATTTTCTTGAATGAATGAGAAAACAAGTGACCTCTTAGACTTTGTGCTGAGATAGCTTGTGTTGTTTAGGGGATTTTTCTTATGTCTATTTCCTAAATGCAGTCTTGTCCATTTAATTAAATAAGAAGAATTAGTGGCAGTAATCTGAAAGGTGTCCTAAAGCCAACTGTGGGAGACTTTGTGCTGCGACAATTGTCTTTATTGTGTGTTTTCTATTTTTGTGTAAAGGATCTTGGGAAGACTTTATGCCCCCATTATCCTTCGTATCTTTTACTCTTTGGAAGTTGAGTGGAGACTTTGTGCTACACCTCATTCTACTATGTTACTGCATCCTGTTGCATTTTACTATCAGGAGGGAATCTATGTTGTATCCCTTCGAATATCAAAACAAAAGTTCCGAATTGCTTATCTGAATTTCTGCAAAATATCTTCAAATAGATAAATAAATCACAGTATAAATTCTTATTTATTTTCTCATAAGCTTACAATAGAGTTCCTCTATCAAGTATACAAAGAATATTGAAAGTATAGCCTTAATAGCCTGAATATTCCACACACTGGTCTGAATCTAGTACGTCTTGGCCTGCTGTGTAAAAAAAAAGTCACCGACGTCGGTTATACTGCCATCGTCGGTCGACCTGTAGTCGTTAACTTGCCGACATCGGTAATATGTCGACTGATGTCGGTCTCTGTAGGTCCCTGTTTGCTGATGTCGGTGCCTAAAATTTTTGTAGATGCGTACGGATTTTCACAGATCTGTACAGAAGTCATACGGCCACTGATATCGCACAACTTGTATGCTTGATCCTGATCTGTAGAATTATGGGCTAATACAAAGATCTATATCTAGATAATTCTTGAATCAAAACCCAAAATAATGAAAATACCTGTAAACCCTTGTGATAGCTTCTGTGTGAAGTTATCTCTCAAACTTGTAAACACCTGTGATAGCTTCTGTATGAAGTTATCTCTCAATTTGGCAATAGATCGGCTGATCTTTCACAACCTCTGAATCGCACACAATGAAGAGTTGACGTTCTTCAATACAAATGGAATCCTAGAACCCTTGGCTCAGTCTTCACAGAAGAATTTCTTAACAAGAATCAATATCAATAATAATCATCAATACATACTCTCTCCCATGAGAATTTCTTATACTTCTCCAAAGGTGTGCTTGCTAAAATTAGATTCCCTTAAATTAGACTTAGGGCTTCTTAAATTAGAACTAGGGCTTCTTAAATTAGAACTAGGGTCTTAAAATTAGACCCAATAATTAATAATTAATAATTAATTAATAATTAATAATTAATAATTAATTAAATAATTAATATTTGATTAAATCAATCAAATATTAATATCTCCCTTAATTCATGTCTGAAAGAGCCTGAACGAAATCTGACCCATCTCCATCAAGACCCTCTATCCATCCCACCAGCCTACGAGGGTCGCATAATAGGCTAATCATCCACTCGAAAAGATGTCAACTAGAAGGGGACATGACAGTCCGCCCCTCCTAAAATTGCTTGTCCTCAAGCAATCTCAACTCTGGATGCTGTAGAAT
Organism: Torreya grandis; assembly: GCA_037957365.1. Classification (NCBI taxonomy): domain Eukaryota; kingdom Viridiplantae; phylum Streptophyta; class Pinopsida; order Cupressales; family Taxaceae; genus Torreya; species Torreya grandis. The sequence continues at coordinate 2,125,675 of JARHVA010000263.1, read as the reverse complement.
ATCTTCACTTTCCCATGTCGCATCCTCAACTGGAAAATCCTTCCACTTTACCAAATATTCCCTGATAGTCCTCTGACACAACTGTCTCTCTCTAGATTCCAAGATGGACTCAGGTACTAAAATCAACTTTCCCTCATCATCTAAGGGAGGTAAAACTGTAGAAGGTATCACACGGTGTCCTAACGCCTTTTTGAGGCATGATACATGAAAGACATTATGTACCTTGCTCTCTGTAGGAAGCTCTAGCTCATAAGCCATCTCTCCAACGCATCTCAAGATCCTGAAAGGACCATAGTAACGTGGCTTAAGCTTCTCTGCCCCACTCTTCCTAAGAGTAGACTGACGGTAAGGCTGCAGCATAAGATAGACCATGTCACCTACCTCAAAAGATCTCTCAGTCCTCTGTTAATCTGCATACTACTTCTGCTGATTCTGCACCTTAGCAATATTCTCCTTGAGAGTCCTCATAGTATCCTAACTCTCCTGCACTAAGTCTCTAGCACTCGGCACTTTACTGTCACTCAGTAGCAAATCTAGAAAACTCGGTGCCTCATACCCGTACAATGCCATAAAAGGAGACATTTGAATGGTCATGTGGAAAGTCATGTTATAGCAATATTCGTACAAATGAATCCACTTGACCCAATATTTTTGCTACCCTGCAATGTAGTTCCTGAGGTAGCCCTCCACCCATTTGTTCACTATCTCCGTCTGTCCATCAGTCTGTGGGTGGTAGCTGGTGCTAGGTGTAAGCTCGGTCCCATAGAGTCAGAACACCTCCTGCCAGAAGTGACTTAGGAACCGACTATCCCTGTCGCTCACTATGCTCCGAGGCAATCCATGCAGTCAGAATACCTCTCAAAAGAAAACCTCTGCTACTTGTGTAGCTGTGTGTGTGGTGGTAATCGAAAAGAAGTGGGCATACTTCATTAACCGATCCACAACTACATTTATGCAATCTTGTCCTTGGGCTTTAGGCAAGCCTGTAATGAAATCCATCGACAAACACTCCCACTTCCTGTCAGGAATTGGAAGTGGCCGCAATAATCCTGCTGGGTACGTGTTCTCCTGCTTGTTCTGCTGAGAAGTAGGGCACTCACGCACATACTGAAGAACATCTGCTTTGAGGCCCTTCCATGTGAATCTCTCCCTAATCTGTCTGTAAGTCTTAAAATATCCGGGATGTCCTGTAGTAGGTATATCATGAAAATCTCGCATGATAATGTTCTTCATAGATGATCCTAGGATCAAATAAACCCTATTCTTGTAAATGATCAAGTCATTCACAAGAGTATATCTGGTGTCAACCGTCGATCCCTCAATAATGATAGATGCCCATGTATCCTTGGCATACTCTACCACAATCATATGTCACCAATCCTCTGTAATGTGGACCATGGTACTCAAATACGGCCTGCGTGAAAGAGCATCGGCCACAACATTCTGGGTGCCCTTGATGAAAGAGATGTCAAAGTCATATGCCTGTATTTTACTCACCCACTTTTGTTGATGATCATTGAGGTCTCACTGCCCCAAGAAATGTCTCAAACTATTATGGTCCATTTTGATGCAAAATTTTCTACCCACGAGATATTGCCTAAATTTTGCTAAGGCATGCATGATAGCAAGCATCTCCTTATCATATATACTGTACAGTCTCTCTAGTCTCTTGAGCTTATGGCTCTCATATACTATGGGGTGCTTGTCCTGCATAAGCACCGCTCCAATGCCCTCACCTGAAGCATCGCACTGAAGCTTGAACGGCTTCAAAAAATTAGGTAGTGCCAAACTGGGCACATAGTCATCAACTCCTTAAACCTTTCGAAACACTCCTGTGCTTCAGGTGTCCAACAAAAAGCACCCTTTTTAGTCAAATCTGTCATAAGAGCTACATGTTGTGAATAACCATTCATGAACCTCTGGTAAAATCCACACAAACCTAGAAATCCCCTTAGTTGTGTTAGGTTTGCTGGAATAGGCCAGTCTATGGTAGCGCGGATCTTCTCAAGATCCATCCGCACTCCCCCTACACTGATAATATGACCCAAGTATAACAATTTAGTCATCCCCATATCACATTTGGACTCCTTGGCGTACAAGGATTCCCTCTCTAAGATGCTAAGTGTAGTCTCTAGATGAGCCAAATGCTCCTGCCAAGTCCTACTGTATATAAGAATGTCATCAAAAAAAATAAGTACAAACCTCCTCAGCAGTGAATGGAACACTCTATTCATGGTGGACTGAAATGTTGCTGGCACATTAGTGAGCCTGAATGACATCACTATAAATTCATAGTGTCCACAATGGCAATGGAAAGCTGTCTTCTCCACATCTTGCTCGTGAACCCTGATCTGATGATAGCCTAACCTTAAGTCTATCTTCGTGAAGTAATGTGAACCATGGAGCTCATCAATAAGCTCGTCAATACGAGGTATAGGATACCTGTTCTTAATGGTTCTCTTTTTTAGGGCTCTGTAGTCAATGCACATGCGTAGGGTGCCATCCTTCTTCTTCACTAGAACAACTGAAGAAGCAAACGGTGATTTTCTAGGCCGAATGTGACCCATAGCCAGTAACTCCTTAATTGTTTTTTCGATCTCATCCTTCAACTGCTTAGGATGTCGGTAAGGAGTAATCATAATGGGCTTAGCGCCCTCCTCAAGCTCAATAATGTGCTCAATGCCCCTGTCTGGAGGTCTCCCTAGTGGAATGTCACTAAATACCTTATCATGCTTAACTCTCAATTGCTGAATGTCAGGATGATACTGGGTCTTCTGCTGTCCCTCCTGCATTGGTGCCAATGTGCACTCAGCAGCCCACTCTACCATGTCATGTCACATGAGCCTCTCCATCCGATGTAAAGAAATGGTTTTGATGTTGCCATCCCGTATTGCTTTAAGAATGTGAGTCTTTCCATCTACATCTAAACGGATCTCCATATCCTTAAGACTAAGAGTGACTATCTCAAGGGAATGAAGCCACTTCATGCCCAAAACCAAATCTATGTCCCCCATGTTGACCACATAATAATCAACCTTGAACTCATAGTTGTTCAAGTGCAATGGGAGATCTTTGATCATCTGCTCACACCTGAGGGTGTAACCGTCAGCTACCTTAACTCTAATGCCCTCAAACTCTTCTGTGGTGAGTCCACGCTTCTCCACAAATCTAGTATCAATAAAATTATGTGTGGCTCCCGTGTCAAGAAGGGTAATGACCCTCTGTCCTACCAAAACTCCCCAGAGTCTGAATGATCCCTCGTGTTAGATGCTAGATAGACGTGCCTCCTAAATCTAGAGCTTTGACTCTGCCTCTACCCTAGGCTCTGAAGCTTCAGCCTCTGGCTCCTCGGAACAATCATGATGTTCAAAATCTTCTGATTCCTCATCCTCATAATAGGCCCACATCACCCGATTTGCTTTGCCCTTAGGTCTCAAAGGACAATCATGATTAGCATCATATGGACCTTTGCAGTAGAAACAAAGCTTCTTCTTGCGTAGATCATTAAGAGCCTCTCTATCCAAAGGTGGTGCTGCTGGATTGGCCTTTGAATCATTCTTAACACCTGATCTATCTATGTTGAAACCTGGTCTTTCTCTATTCCTGTTGAAGCCCTTACTGTCCCTAGATGAAGAAGTACCTCTGGAGTTAGATCTACTTGATGGGGCTGCCATCTCCATACTGCACGCCTTCTTCATAGCTTCCTGTAATGAAGGAGGATCAAAGCCTTTGATCCAACCTCTCAATGGTTCTGTCAATCCCTCCATGAAGAGTACTACTAGTCGCCTCTCTGAAATGTTAGGAACCATGACTGATAACTTCTAGAAGTCACCAATGTATGACTCTAGACTGCCACTTTGGCACAACTGTGCCAACTCTCGGAAATAGGACTCTAGATCCCTCCTGTCAAAACACTCTACCAGCCTATCCACAAACTCCTGATAAGAAGTGATCTGATCATGATGGAGTGTCACCATCCCGTGGTACCACCAATCATGAGCTACTCCCTCAAGATGTAGTGTCGCATATCTGATAGCATCTTCCTCGACCATCAGACGCAATGTGAGAAAGGTGTCTAACTTACTAATCTAAGCCTGCACTGTGACCTTACCACTTCCATCGAACATCGTGAGTGTGAGCCTACTTGTAGCATGCTTAAGATCATTATTCTGATGTCTAGGTCTCCTGTCCTGTCTAGCCAATTTGTAGTGCTCTCTCCTCAGATTAACAAAATGATCAAAGGTCATCCTCTCATGAACATGAGGAGGTAATAAATTCCACTCATCATCTGCAGCCAAGTAAACATCTGCAAATGAGGAATCTCCTGCCTCCTCCTCTGCTGGAACTTTTGGTTCCTCTCGAACACACGTAGGACATGTAGGTCTATCTGCTGTTCTGGAGTGGCCCTGCTGGGGTCTCTGATTAACCGTAACATCTCTGTTATCACCTTAGTTCCCATTCTATCTATCATGTGGATTCATCCTCCTTATCATAGTAGTTAGTGCCTGTAGTGCTTGTGTCATCTCACGGTAGGATTCTCTGGTACCCGGATCATCATTATGTTGGTGGGCCCTGGGTGGGCTACCCTCTCGTCTGTGACTCATGATAATTAGCTGTTGTTCTAACAACTGGGTACCTTCAAGCAAAGCTCTACTGCGTGTGTAATACCCGCGTGGTCCCAACTCTTGTGGCTGCATAAGATTTTCAAACCCTCAAGATGGCAGGATTTAGCTCTGATACCACTGTAGTATCCCTTTGAATATCAAAACAAAAGCTCCGAATTACTTATCTGAATTTTTGCAAAATATCTTCAAATAGATAAATAAATCATAGTATAAATTCTTATTTATTTGATCATAAGCTTACAATAGAGTTCCTCTGTCAAGTATACAAAGAATATTGAAAGTACGGCCTTAATAGCCTAAATATTTCACAAACTGGTCTGAATCTGGTACATCTCAGATTGTTGTGTAAAAACACAGTCACCGACGTCAGTTATACTGCCATCATCGGTCGACCTATAGTTGTTAACTTGTCGATGTCGATAATATGTTGACCGATGTCGGTCTCTGTAGGTCCATGTTCGCCGATGTCGGTGCCTGAACTTTTTGTAGATGCGTACGGATTTTTATGAATATGTACGGAAGTCGTACAGCCGCTGATATCACACAACCTGTATGCTTGATCCTGATCTATAGAATTATGGGCTAATACAAAGATCTATATCTGGATAATTCTTGAATCAAAACCCAAAATAATGAAAATACCTGTAAACCCTTGTGATAGCTTCTGTGTGAAGTTATCTCTCAAACTTTTATACACCTGTGATAGCTTCTGTATGAAGTTATCTCTCAATTTGGTAATAGATCGGCTGATCTTTCACAACCTCTGAATCGCACACAATGAAGAGTTGACGTTCTTCAATGCAAATGGAATCCTGGAACCCTTGGCTCAGTCTTCGCAGAAGAATTTCTTAACAAGAATCAATATCAATAATAATCATCAATACATACTCTCTCCCATGAGAATTTCTTATACTTCTCCAAAGGTGTGCTTGTTAAAATTAGCTTCCCTTAAATTAGACTTAGGGCTTCTTAAATTAGAACTAGGGCTTCTTAAATTAGAACCAGGGTCTTAAAATTAGACCAATTCTTAAATTAGAATTAGGATCCTCAAATTAGACCCAATAATTAATAATTAATAATTAATAATTAATATTTGATTAAATCAATCAAATATTAATATCTCCCTTAATTCATGTCCGAAAGAGCCCGAACAAAATCTAACCCATCTCCATCAAGACCCTCTATCCATCCCACCAGCCTACGAGGGTCGCATAATAGGCTAATCATCCGCTCGAAAAGATGTCAACTAGAAGGGGACATGACAATCTAGTTGTTGACTGAATATTACTTCTGAAAGAAGAGAAGTATCCTCAACAATCACCCAAGATTTCTCCTTTATTTTGTGAACATCATCTCTGAAAAAAGAGATAGATGGTGCTATCCTACCCCTGAGTGTTATTTTCAACACATACTTATATATTAGTATATTATAGTTATAGGGAACCTCCCCTTGATGAGAGGAGAGATTGATCCCATTTTGATGTGGTAGACCTGCACATTTTATCGATCAATCTCCTTATGATGTGGTTGAAACACCTATTTTGTCATCAGCCAGATGGTGATAAAATATTCACCCAATAGTTTTTGGTGACTCCACTATGGATAGAACATGCACTTTGAAGCTTCAAGCTTCAAATTGAAGTAGTTTCAGTTCTTTCCCTTTTCATTTTTCACTCTGGCAGATCCACCGTATACATGAATCCAGAGAGCTTGAGGTATTCTTGACCCTATATTTGAGCTAGTACAACAAAGTAATTTTGATCTATTTCTTTCACCACCTCACCTTCAATGAACTAAGAGTCTTCCTCCTACAAACACCAGGTCTCTAATACAAGGTAAAGCTTCTTTTCCCTCTGCTAGCAGAGATTTGCCTACACATACTCCACCCAAATTTTTTATTCCCCCTTTCCATAGTCATATCATGTTGGTTCAAGGCCCTTGGGGTAACTCTTTTGGTCCACTCAATCTAACTCCACCTCTACATGAACTGCCTCGCAGTTCTAGGAAGAATTTCCTCAAGTTCTTTGGTGATGGGAGAGTTCATCCTGATGAACATATTGCAGCCTTCAGCATAGCTTGTGGTGTGATAGGTGTGGAGTATGAGGATGTAGCAATCAGGCTATTTGTGGAAACATTGTAAGTCATTAATGTAGACTAGTTTTATCATCTACAATCTTGGTCTATGACTGACTGGAACAACCTCAAAGCCAAGTTTGAATCAAGGTTCAAGCCTGCAAAAGATGCACATGCCCTACTAGCTTAGCTCACATAGATGAAGAAGGAGCCTCATGAACCTGTGAGGGACTTCATAGCCAAATTTGACAAGCTAAGGAATAGGATTCCTAGAATTTCTCAGTCAACAACAGAGAATCTCAAATGTTTTTTCATCAATTTTTAGCTTCCTAAAGTAAGTTTCCTATTGAGACAGGCTGGCCATATAGACCTTGCTGCAGCTCAGGATTTGGCCACTGAGGTGGAAGATGATCTTATCTTGGCAGGAAAGATAAGAAGAGATCCCAATAGAGGCAAATCTTCTTCATCTTCTGAGAATTCATCTATAGGCACCACTGATCCTATGGTGTAGAAGCTAGAAAATGAGTTTCTAGCTCTCAAAAATAAAATGGCATAAGGGATGTCTGCTCCTCCTTCATACCAGGATATACCAAGGAGGATGTTTCCCAACCAGTCATACCAAGGCAATGCTGCAAGGAATCAAGGCCAACCAAATCACCTTCCTCCCCCACCAGGGAAACTTGCCATTGAAGCAGTTCCAACCAACTCATTAGTTAGATACCTTGAAATAGAATCTAATTTCTCTTTCCAACCTGAGTTAAACCAAGAAAATGATGCTAATCTCTTTGCAGAAGACCAAGAAGAATTAGCTAGTGAATCTAATATTAGTTTCCTGAATTACTAAAATGAACCTAGAAGTAAAGGTGAAGCATTTGATGGATCATATGCAATGTTTACCAGGTCATAGAACCAGTCAACTCAACAAGTTGATAAGGAAAAAATAGGGGAAAGAGATCAACAAAAAATTTCAATTGCTAAACGAGGGACTTCCCTTCCTTTCTAATCAAAGGACCTAGTGAGCAGTAAAAAAGTAAGTACTCCAAGTATTCCTTCATTTTCTACTTCAAATTCACAGATCAGTCCTACACCCCCAAAAAACTAGAAGGATGAACTTCTTTCCTCTGTCATCAGTCCTTTCTAGTCATTTGACATAATCAACCATGTTAAGAAGACCAAAATTCAAATGACTGAATTTGAATTCTTGTAATTTAACGCTGAGAAGTTGGATAGGCTAGTTGAATATGTGAAGAGTAAAACCATCCCTATAGGACAAGAAATTCCAAAGGTAACTCCCACATCCACTTGGAATAACCTTGTGATAAATCCTCCAACTGCCCCTGGGAAAATAGAACCATTTTATGTTTCCCTACTGATAAATAGACACTAGTTGAACAATTACATCATAGACTCAGGTGCATCTGACAATGTCATGCACACCAAAAGTGGCATAATATCTTAGACTCATGTTGACCAAGACCTTTGGGAGATTTTTCTCCATGGAGAAAAAATAAGTGCCACTACTAGGACAAATAAAAGATGCTTAATTTTCATTTGTGGCCTTTCTAAATAAAAGAATCAAAATGATAGTCCTGGTGGCTGATGTCCTAGCCTCATATGACATCTTTTTTGATTGAAATTTCTGTAAAGATGTTGGTGGCGAGTTAAGCATGGACCTATCTGAGGCAAGGATACATATCAAAGGCATTATGTAGAGGCTACTCCCTGAGAAGGAATTGAAGTACATTATTACCCAGACATCAGCCCCTGAAGCTCAAATTTTGTTTGAGTCTTCAAGAATGGGTAATTACTTCTTGTCCATAAAAGAGGTTCATGTGCCATCTATTTTTTTTTTGAATGTGACAGTATAACAATCGATTCAAATAAAACAATAGAAGAATTGATAGAACATAGTATAAGTGTAGAAGAATCCTCCCCTCCAATTAAAGGAAAATTTGAAGAAAGAATAATTTTTGATGATGTATGGATGTTGGAATTTGATGGTAGTTGTTCTTCTACTAGTTCTAGAGCTGGAGTTGTCTTAATATCTCCTCAAGGAGATATTTTCCCCTACTCTTATAAGTTGCAGTTTAGCAACACCAACAACACTGTTGAATATGAATCACTATTGCTCAGATTAAAGGCTACTCATGATTGAGGTGTTAAGATTCTTCATGCCAAAAGAGATGTTAAACTGGTGGTTTTCTAGGTGAGGAACTTGTATCAAACCAAAAATAAGAGATTTCACCATTATCACAATCTGGTTTGGGATCAAATTGAAAGTTTTGATGCTTTCAACATCTCTACAATACCCAGGGAATTTAATGATTGAGCTGATACATTGGATGTCTTTACAACCCTCATGGTTCCTCACCCAAATTTTAAAGGAGATAGGTACACTATCAAATTATTCTTTCGACCAAGTGTGCCTGATAATGCCAATCATTGGTAAGTGTTCAATAGCGATAACCAAATCATTGCCTTCTTAGAACAAAAAGATAGTTTTGAACAACTTCATTTTGAAGGTAGTGAACTTTTACCATAGAAATCAGCTCAAGAAACAAGCTAACGTAGGTGAAGAATTCTTGTAGCTAAAAGGGAATAAAATTACCAAAGGATTGGTTTCCCTTGAGAAACTATTTGACAAGCATGACAAGTTCATCAAGCAGTAACAAAAAGATTCAAACTCCTCCCAAGAATTTGATCAAATAAATTTGAGTACTGAGGAAAATCCCAATATGGTAAACATTGGGAAGTGTTGTATTCTTGAGGAGAAGCTCAAATTTACTAACCTAATTCACCATTACATAGATGTTTTGGCATACTCCGATGATGATCTAAACTCACTTAGGCTTGAAGAAATTTGCCATGAAATTTCTCTCAAAAGTGATTCGTTGCCTCACAAGCAGAAATCTAGGTAGTACAACCCCAAGATATTAGGTACCATTCTATCTGAGATTTAGAAAATGTTAAAATCTAGGATAATTTTTATAATCCATCATTCCACATGGATTGTGAACATAGTTCTTGTGAGAAAAAAGAATGGTGAAATTTGCCTCTGCATAGATTTCAAAAATTTGAATCAATCCTCCCTAAAGGAGAACTACCCTTTGCCCATCATGGATCAAGTCCTTTAGACAGTGACTAGTTTAGAGATGTCATCAATGTTGGATAGTTTCTTGGGGTACAATCAAGTAGAAGTCAGTGAAGCAGACCAACATAAGACTACCTTCACTACACCTTGGGGCACCTTTGCATATCAAAGAATGCCTTTTGGCTTGATGAATACTAGTGCCACCTTCCAGAGAGAAATAGACCTTGTTTTTAGAAATGGAATGAGAAATTTCATTATGGTATACCTTGATGACTTGACTATCTTTTCTAAGCATCATCCTGATCATGTGCATCATCTTCAATAAGTGCTGGAATGATGTCGACAGAATGGCATTTCTCTAAATCCTAAGAAGTCAATTTTTGGTGTTACAGAAGGGAAACTTCTCAGACACACTGTATCTTAGGAAGGCATAAGGATTGACTCAGAAAGAGTCAAATCCATCCAAGAGCTTAATCTATTCACAAGTAAGACTACAGTTCACTTTTTTTTGGAAAGGTGAATTTTCTACGAAGGTTCATTCTTGAGTTCGCTGAGAAGACTCGCCACATTGTGGACATGATGAAGGGAAAGGCCACTTTTAGCTAGACTAAAGAAGGAAAATCAACATTTCAAGACATCAAGGGAGCTATCACCCATGCCCTAATTTTGGTGTATCTAAATTACACCAAAGGCTTCATAATGTACAATTATGCTTCCAAACATACACTTTCAGCAATTCTAGTTCAGCAGAACAAAGAAGGATTGGAATCTCCCATATCCTTCATGAGCTATCCTCTTAAAGCTCATGAGCTGAAGTACTCAAACATGGAAAAGCATGCTTATACAATGGTAAAGGTGGTAAAGCACTTCCACTTTTACATTCTAAATTCACACATTGTTGCCCTAGTTCCTGATACAACAGTCAAATCCATATTGACTCAGCAAGAGTTTCAAACCAAAAGGGGCAATTGGATTACTAAAATTCAAGAGTTTGATCTAGTTATCAAACCATTAAAGCTGGTGTAGGGAAGGGGTCTCTACCAATTAATTGCTGATACCATACCAAAAGAAATAGGGGATGAAAAAATAGAGGTTGAAGACACACCAATAGTTCTCTTTGTCACCACTACAAATGAGTGGTATTCAAATATTGTTCATTTCCTTACCTATGGTGAGTGTCCTGCTCACCTATCTCATAAAGAAAAGAGGACTGTTAAGTTGAAAGTTTCCAACTTTGTCCTGTGGGACAATGGTCTATATAAGAGGAACCTTGTTGGGGTATTCCTTCTCTACATGGATAAAGAGTATCAGAACAAACTTCTAGAATCCTTTGACAATCTGGCTTATGGAGGACATTTTTCTACACCTGTGACTACCTATAATATTTTGTGAGCTAGGTATTATTGGCCTACACTATTTCAAGATGCATACAAATGGGTGCATAAATGTGAATTGTATCAATAGTTCATTGGAAGACTCAAATTGGCTGCATTACCTCTTAAGCTAGTACTAATAGAAGAGCCATTTCAGTAATGGGGAATTGATTTCATTGGTGCTTTAAACCTATCTTCAAGTGATAGACATGATTATTTCCTCATAGCCATAGACTCCTCACCAAATGGGTGGAAGATATTCCAGTCAAGCATGCTACTTCATAAGTAGTATGCAATTTCCTCAAAGAAAATATCGTTTCTAGGTTTGGGGTCCCAACCAAGATTGTAACAGATAATGTAGCCTATTTCTCTGTCAGGGAAACCATGAACAATAAACATGCTCCGATCCCTACTGAGTCAGGATCTTGCTCTACCAATTAGAACACATGTGATTACTTCTTGTATTAGCAACTAAACACGAAATTATACGAGAATCAATAAGTAACTAGAAATATGAAACAACACAGGAATTAAGAGACAATACACAATTGTATTAAATACATAGAAGAATATACAATAAGGAAGATGCCACTTCTTCCTCCACCTCAAAGGTTCGCCACACCTCAAGACCTTCTTCCCTCTGTCTCTCGGTCCCAAAAATCAACTCCAATACAGAATTGATGTTCACCTCTCCAACCAGTCAGTAACACGCTGCCAGTTCACCAAGTACACAACCGTACTCCAAGTAGATCCCCTACTCTCTGCTACCTGCAAATCACTAGACCTTACTCACCATGTAGACATCTCTACACCCTTGAAGAACCCTTGTCCTTGCCTCACCAAGTCCTTATGATTCTTCAACTAGTACCCCGGTGGATCAGCTCCTTGACCTTGTAGACCTTGCAACTCTCCCTGATCATACACACTCAGCACCCCTTTGGAACTAGGAGGAGCTACACTAGCTCTCTCTAAAATCTCTATGGCTTTCTATCACAAGTTTAAAATATAGCCCATGAGTCCATATATAGATCTCATGCTTACAATAATTAGACTAACCTAATTACAATAATTAGACTCGCAACTCAAGACTACGACTAGCCTTCAACATGCAAACTAACAGTCTCAAAATAGACTCTCCTGGATTCGTCATGCAAACTGCCTGTTCTCACACAGGCTACTGACGTCGGCTCCTCCATGACCGATGTCGGCCGACTGGTAACTGATGCCAGTTGCTTCCTCTTGCTATCTGACCGACGTCGACTGATCAGACTGATGCCATTTTTCCTACAACTGATTCTACAACCCTGCATCCTCCCTAACTTCTCTTGTTTGCATCTTGGTGAAGCTTTTAGCTCCACAACATAACAATCTCCCACTTGGAGATAAATAGCTGCACCTGTACCTATACCTGTACACCATCTAAATTATTCCCTGGCTTGTATCCCTCTTCAAGATCCATCTTAAAGACCAACCACCACGCAACTGTGATGTTATACCTGTCATTCAAGTAACTTGCCATATCTGAACCTACACATCCATGTAGTGAAGAACTTGACCCTACATAACAAGAATCCCTGCTGCTAGTCCCACTGAACTGCCCTCTAGTACTCCTTCCCCGAATTGGCTCCATACTTTCTGACAACCCCCACTGATTGGGAAAATTCAGGCCTACACTAGACCTCATGTGATTTCAAACCCTATTTCAAGCTAAGCTTGAACTGTCCAGCCCTTGGTGTGCTTTCTGATTCTGCATCCTGCATAATAAACCTCGCCAACACCATCTTCACATCAGCTCCCACTAGAGATAAAATCTCCATGTCTCTTATGCCAAAGAATTTCACTGCTCCAAATTCTTCATGACACACCTCTAAACTAACCTTACCCTTAGCTCAGCAAATACCTATATGTACAAACCTACTAGTAAATCACCCACATACAGTAACAAGATGATGTCATGACTCATCATCCACCTAGTAAGATAAATACAATAGTTACACTGACATTGACTGAAGCCATGCTTAGTCATCCACCTGTCAAACCCTGTACCACTGTCCTGCAGCTTCCTCAAGACCATATGCCTTGGCCTTCTGTCTCTTGTATCCATCCACTCTCTTCTCTAAAATGGGAATCCATTCTATTTCTTAGTGCTTTCTTCCAACTGACAACTCTACCAACAAGTACCTATTTGGTTTTTCTATAAGGACTCATACTCCTCATCCATGCCAAGCTCCCAATGTATCTGGACTCTACCTGCATTGCCTCTTCACATCTTCCTAGTTCATGACCATCAGTAAGTAATATAAAGAAGGTGAACAACGAATATGAGGTTCACTTACCCTTTCTAACCTCCACATGAGCATTTGAGACTTGTTAACAGCGTGCTGTCCACCCAATATCCATTCCAGTGACCGATCTCGGCCATCTCCCAGTCTGCTCCTGACCGATGTCGGTTCCCTGCACTGACCCTGACTACCGACATCATTTCCCTGGCTGACGCTGGTATCCTTTCTACTAACGTCAGTTCCTTCATGACCGATGTCAGTCTTCCTATTGCTGATGTTGGTTACTATGTGACCAATGCCGGTACATGTGTTTGTCTGTGAGTGATAACTTTTTACCTGCGAGCTCTCCATGGATCAAAATCCTAATCAAATCAACCCTGCTCTGCTCAGAATAAATTAGTTTTCTCACCTGATCTCTATCCGTCATCTCCTCCATGAACACCAAGGCTTTTCAGTTCTTTAGCTTGTCAAAAACATCTGTCTTCCGCTTTATAACCTGCATTCTCCTTCTACATATGTGACTAAGCCTATCAAGCCACATCTCTGCAATGGAAGGTGAATCAGCAATATAAGTAGATAGATAAAGGATACCTACTTTCTTACCACCATCTAATTCAAGTGTGTCCACTGTGAGAGTTACAGTGCATCTCTCATCACCCAAATTTCTTGAAAAAATTAGACTCATCTCCAAGACTGGTACCTGCATGAATTCCTTCAACCACTGTGTGTCATCCATCTGCAATTTCAGCTTCACTTCCCCTTTTCCAATTCTTTGGCAAGGCTCACCAGCTCCTCTCCCTAGGGCTGCATGGAAAGAGGCAACATAATCTGTTATCCAAGATTCAACTTTATCAAAGAAACCTTCCAAAGCATCTTGTGCAACAACACCTGCAACATCTGCATCTTCAGTTCCTTCATGCTGATCTACTACCAACCAATAATATCTTTTTCTCTGCTCTTTCTTTCCATCAATCAGACCATTCATGCTATTCAGTTTCTCCATACGTAGCTTACTTCCTTCTGCCATTGCTATACTCCCACTCAATCAGAAACCCCTGTGAGCAACCTGTAATCAACAAACACTACCAGATCTGAAACCACCTATTAGTAACCCAACCAAAAGCTCTGATACCACTTGTCAGGGAAACCATGAACAATAAACATGCTCTGATCCCTAATGAGTCAGGATCTTGCTCTACCAATTAGAACACATGTGATTACTTCTTGTATTAGCAACTAAATGCAGAATTATACCAGAATCAATAAGTAACTAGAAATATGAAACAACACAGGAATTAAGAGACAATACATAATTGTATTAAATACATAGAAGAATATACAATAAGGAAGATGCCACTTCTTCCTCCACCTCAAAGGTTCGCCACACCTCAAGACCTTCTTCCCTCTCTCTCTCGGTCCCAACAATCAACTCCAATACAGAATTGATGTTCACCTCTCCAACCAGTCAGTAACATGCTGCCAGTTCACCAAGTACACAACCGTACTCCAAGTAGATCTCCTACTCTCTGTTACCTGCAAATCACTAGACCTTACTCACCATGTAGACATCTCTACACCCCTGAAGAACCCTTGTCCTTACCTCACCAAGTCCTTATGATTCTTCAACCAGTACCCCAGTGGATCAGCTCCTTGACCTTGTAGACCTTGCAACTCTCCCTGATCATACACACTCAGCACCCCTTTGGAACTAGGAGGAGCTACACTAGCTCTCTCTAAAAGCTCTATGGCTTTCTAGCACAAGTTTACAATACAGCCCATGAGTCCATATATAGATCTCATGCTTACAATAATTAGACTAACCTAATTACAATAATTAGACTCATAACTCAAGACTATGACTAGCCTTCAACATGCAAACTAACAGTCTCAAAATAGACTCTCCTAGATTTGTCATGCAAACTGCCTGTTCTCGTATAGGCTGCCGATGTCGGCTCCTCCATGACCGATGTCGACCGACTGGTAACCGACGCTGGTTGCTTCCTCTTGCTATCTGACTGACGTCGGCTGATCAGACTGACGCCATTTTTTTTGCAACTGATTCTGCAACCCTGCATCCTTCGTAACTTCTCCTATTTGCATCCTGGTGAAGCTTTTAGCTCCACAACATAGCATTCTCTTCCCATGAGATTACTCAATTATAGTTTTATTATGGGATTACCCTCTCCCACTCCTCTGATTACTTTCCACAAGGGAATGGCCAAGTAGAATCAAGCAACAAGAACCTGGTGACCATTATCAAGAAGCTGGTAGATGACAACCAAAGAACCTGACACAAAGCATTGTCTGATGCTTTATGGGTAGATATAATTATGCCAAAGAGGGAAATAGGTATGTCACCTTTCCAACTTTTGTATGGTCTTAATGTAGAGATACCAATCACCCTAAAATTACCAGCACTAAAATTGGCAAATGTAGTCAAAGATCAAAAATATGAAAACTCCATCGACAAGAGGATCATGTGCTTGAATAAACTTGATGAGTAGCAAACTATGGTAGTGGACCGAATTGTTGTGCATCAAAGTCTAGTGAATAATCTCTTCGACTAGAAAGAAAAAACTCATGATTTTCAAATTAGAGATCAAGTTCTATTATGGGATAAAAGGAGAGAACTAAAGGGAATGCATGTGAAATTTGATTCCTTATGGAGAGGCCCATTTACTATTCATCAGCTTAATGGTGAAATTAATTTCCTATCGAAGTATCAAGATGGCACACCCTTTTCTTTGCCTCATAATGGGCAACATCTAAAGCACTTCAATTCTTGAAGTATCCGATAAGTCCAATTGTACATATGTATAATTTTTTTATAGTCTTGAGTTTTTGTTTTGTGTTGTTCATTTTTGTTTTTGACACCTTTATTTTTGGGTAGAATGACTCTGTATCCCAATGGCATACTTGAAGGCACTGCTTTTCTAGTTTCTACTCCCTTCGATTGTTTTTACAATCGATGGAAGTTCCCAAATTGGAGCCAGCTATTGTTCCCAAAAATTGTCACTTATTTTTGTGGACAACATATCAACTATTT
The DNA here is from genome assembly GCA_037957365.1 of Torreya grandis. NCBI lineage: Eukaryota > Viridiplantae > Streptophyta > Pinopsida > Cupressales > Taxaceae > Torreya > Torreya grandis. The sequence continues at coordinate 2,109,185 of JARHVA010000263.1, read as the reverse complement.
TGGTCCTACAGGCCAAAATAATCTTTTCCTTTTTCAAAAAAATGTTATGAGCACTCAAGTTCTTTAATTATTCAAGCATTTTCAGTTAAGGGACTCGCAGGTTCAACAGGTTCCATAGGTTCAACCAGTGGGCTTTCACAAAGAAAGAAGTTCCAACACTTAGGTAATCTCAAGATTAGTTCAATACTGAGGTTCAATAAAAATACTTAATGATAGGCTTCAAAAAAATGGAATGAACCATTGAACCATTGAACCCTACCTCCAAAGGTTCAACAAGTTCAAAGGTTTAATGACATCGGCGGACTTAAAGAGTTAAGCACTTCAGCAAGTTCAAAGGTTCAACCACTTTGAAGAGTTCAATGAGTTTGAAGACTTTGGAAAGTTCAAAGTTCAATGGCTTTGATGTACTTAAAGAAAAGAAGACTTCGAAGAGTAAAGATTGAAGTGTTGAACTGTTGAACTTTGAACCAAAAGAGTTTAGAGTTTAAAGGTTCAAGAAGTTAAATAACTTTGACGAACAAAGAAGACAAAAGGATTTGAAGAGTTAAGACTGAACCAATGAACTATTGAACCTTGAACTTCCAAAGGTTCAAAGTTTAAGTTTCAATGAGTTTGATAGAAAAGGAAAGGGTCCAAAAATTTTGAAGCTTCAAGAGGATTCAAAGAAAGATTGAACTGTTGAACCGTTGAACTTTGAACCAAAAGAGTTTAGATTTCAAAGGTTCAAAGGTTTAAAGAAGTTCAAAGTTTAAAATAAATATTTGAGTGAATGAAGGAAGTAGAAGATTACAGAAACAATTTTGAAGAGATGGTTCAACCAAAGAGGAAAAGAAAGTGAATGCGGCCCTTCACAAAGAGCTGATTGAACTGACAAGTTGATTAAACTGCCTGAACTACTAAACCATTAAATTGATGCACTCTGAATGGTTCAAAGTTCAAAGTGGTTCAAGCGATGAAGTGACCAATGATGTCCCCATGGATGTCAAATTCAAGGTAATGAAATATCCATTTATTTTCAAATATGGCACAGACATGAGGATAAACTCAGTAAATAGCTAAAGAATAAGCTGAAGGATCTAGCTAAAAGTGAGAAGATAGCCTAAGATCTTAGACATAAAAAGAAAAGGATGAAAGCTATAGGAAATATATAAATATCTATAGGAGTTATTCTAGTAGGTGGAACAGTCCACCAAGTGGACATTAGAGAGCACAAACTTTCAAAGGCATGGCCTATTTTTCTATATGAAAGTAAAGGCAAAGTGGAAAACTGTGAAAATATCTTGAAGAGGACCAAGCGGCCCATACTTTGGAGAGGACATTTGAGAAGAATTAACATGCCAAATTTAAGGCCAATACCCTGTTCCAGCATGGCCCCTTCACAAAATTTCAAATGCATTCAAGGCATTGAATGCAGCATGGGCCATTTTGTAAAACAAAGTGCCAAGTCTTTCTTGGCTGCTATATATTTTAATCTCTCATTTTGTAGAAGGGAGATATCTTTGATATAGAAGTAAAACTCTACCCAAATTGAAAGGCATTATTGAGACTTTGAGCTCAAATTGTTAATCATATTTTCTTGAATGAATGAGAAAGCAAGTGACCTCTCAGACTTTATACTGAGATAGCTTGTGTTGTTTAGGGGATTATTCTTATGTATGTTTCTTGAATGCAGTCTTGTCCATTAAATTAAATAAGTAGAACTAGTGGAAGTAATCTGAAAGGTGTCTTGAAGCCAACTGTGGGAGACTTTGTGCTACGACAATTGTCTTTAGTGTGTGTTTTCTATTTCTATGTAAAAGATCTTGGGAAGACTTTGTGCCCCTATTATCCTTCGTATCTTTTAATCTTTGGTAGTTGAGGTGGAGACTTTGTGGTACACCTCATTCTACTGTGTTACTACATCCTATTGCATTTTACTACCAAGAGGGAATCTAGTTGTTGACTGAATATTACTTTTAAAAGAAGAGAAGTATCCTCAACAATCACCCAGGATTTCTCCTTTGTTTTGTGGACATCATCTCTAAAAAAAGAGAGATGGATGGTGCTATCCTACCCCTGAGTTTTACTTTCTACACATACTTATATATTAGTATATTATAGTTATAGGGAATCTCCCCTTGATGAGAGGAGATATTGATCCCATTTTGATGTGGTAGACCTACACGTTTTGTTGATCAATCTCCTTATGCTGTGGTTGTAACACCTATTTTGTCGTTAGTCAGCTGGTGACAAAATATTCACCAAATAGAATACATGTTGCGATCCATAGTAAATGTCTTGTGATAGAAAAATAAGAGAGTTCCATAAACTCTTAAAATACAATGTCTAAAAATACATTTAAACCTTGGTCTAGATTTGTCAAAAAGAAGGAAAGGTTTATGCAATGACTTGTGATAAAATAAGCTAATATTAAGTATTTAATGTTACACACATTTATACAAAAATTTTAATTAAATGGAATAAAAATCAAAATGCCAAACTCTAAGGTTGAAGTGTTTTGAATCAATCTAATCTGGGAAATAAATTGTTGTTAGGTCTTTTGGCCAAATGAAGCATCAAAAACCAAGCTCAAACAAGGCATGTGATAAGAATCTTGGCCAAAAGGTGTCAAAAGCTAGACTTTGAAAATATATGAGATTTTAATCTAACATGTTTGAAACACTTCCAACAAAGTCTAGGCATTTGACTCATGGACATAAACTCAATCAACTAGGTATAAATCATTAAACAAAAGGCACTGTTTCTAATGCAAAATTGCTTTCTACATTCAAAAGAAGAAATAAGAAACTAAGGAAATGGTCAAGGCTAGAAGTACCTGATAAAGTCATGCGCACCGAAATCAGACGTTGAAAGATTCTCCTCTTTTGTTGTGGAGGAATGACACCTGTGAAGAAAAGGCTAAAACACAGAAAAATGTTAGTCAAAGATATGGTGGGCTGTCAGGCAAACGCCCGATCCCAGAAGTACGAAGACTCCCTAGAATGATATCAACCCACTGATAAAAAAGCAGAATATTGGACGAAAGTAGATAATAATGACAAAAATAAATGACAGAAAATAAAGTGCATACCTGATATGCAGCACTGTTCTGCACAGTCGCCAGCGTCGGTCTCTGTGGTGCCGGCGTCAGTTAGGGAATGTGCCGACGTCGGTTAAGGTGCCGTCATCGGTCGGGGTAGTAACCGGCGTTGGTAGGGGCAGGTTCTGGGAATAGTCTGAACAGGTTCAGGACAGGGTCTGGGAGAGTCGGGACAGGGTCTGGGCAAGGTCTGAGAGAGTCAGGACAGGGTCAGGGATGTAAACGAGGGATGCTGGGTCTGAACAGAGTCGGGACAGGGTCTGAGAGAGTCGGGACAGGGTATGAGAGAGTCTGGGGGTTTGAAGGAATCGGGATGACAGAACTGATAAAGAATAACCAAGGAAGAAATAAAACAAACGGAATAGATACTTACCTACCAGAAGACGCGATGAAAGCCATAGTGTCAGTTGTCTGTGCAGATTGGTTGATGTCGAGAGTGTTGATGTCATAGTGTTGATGTCAGAGTTCGTAGGTTGATGATTGCTCGGGGTTCGATTGATCAGCGTTTCAAATGGTTGGATAGCGTTTGGGGATCTGGTCTCAAATGGTTGGAGGAGGTTGATGAAGGTGGGGGACGGTTCCAGAGATGGTTCGTCAACCGTTTCGGGAAACTGAATGGTAACTGATAACGGATAACGGGAAGGTGACCGACGTCGGCAGGATTGCCGACGTCGGCCGATAGGTAACCGACATTGGTGACATCGGCCGGGTAAAGACCGTCGTCGGCAGATGCATAATGGGGATAGAGTCTAGCTTTAGCTCTGTGCTCATTTTTACATGCTGCCAGGGTCAAGGTTGGTGGAACAAGTGATCGACAAGGGTTAAATAGGCGAAGAAGAATAAGACAAGGAATGACCAGGGGAGTTGACATGATTTCGGTGTCTACATTTGCCCCTTTTTGTCTTGTTGGTTGTTCTGGACGAACTGCAAGACAAAAATAGGAGGGATTGCCCCAGGTGAGGGATAAGGTTGATTTCGTCTTGTTGGTTGTTTGAATGAACTGCAAGACAAAAATAGGAAGCGAAATGCCCCGAGTATGGATATGCCCCCTCAAAGTAGGAGTCGAGGGAAGGGAACCGGGAATCGGGTGCTGATTTGACAAAGAGTGGATGAAAAAGGGGTGAGGGTGAATGCTGCAAAAGTCGTGATTGCGCGCATACCACTGCACAAAATGGTCAGGCCAAAGTGTCGCAGGTCAAGGGTCGAGGAGTGCCAAAATTGAAGTAACCGGGCCCCAGCATTTAGTGATCTGCTGATCGAGTCACTCAATCTAAGCTGAAGCTCCAAATGGTCATCGTGTCCCAGGTATCCAGGGCTCAGGAAGTGCTCCCAGAAACACGAAAAAGCCACAAGTAGTAGGGATCAACTGGCTTGCGATCCTATACTTGTGAGGGTCCAAAAAGGTCTGCGCACAATTCTGCTAACCAGTCATGAGGTAGCATACATGCAAAAACAACCAAGGCAACAACGTCTTGGAAGTGGTCGAGGTCGGAGGAGATAGGCATGATCTCCAATGGTTGGTGGTCGATGGATGGATGAATGGATGAAAGGATGAAAGGATGCGGCCGAGCTAACCCCAAAAGACCCCATGTCAACTGAGTGCTACCTACATAGCCCTGGTGATAGGGCCTCAGGCCGATGTAGTTCTCCCTAGAAGGGAAGAAGGGTCAAAGGGATGGAAATGGGTCGTGGTGAAGGGTAAGGTTATGGTTAAAAGAAGGCAAGAAGGTTTGTCCATCAGAGAGACGAACAAACGAGAATGGTCGAGCTAACCCCAGAAGATAGTCGTGTCATCTGAGTGCTGCCTACATAGCCCTGGTGAAAGGGCCTCAGACCAATGTAGTTCAGACAAAGGGTCCGAGTGGTAGACAGGTGGTTAAAATGGTTGATAGATTGGTCATGGTTATGATGAAATGATGAGGAAAAAAAGATGTTGCAGCCTTTTCCAAATGGTGTATTCTGCAACATTGGTTGAGGGGTTTTTCATCCCTAACAATATTCCATATTCGTGATGGATGTATGCTAAAAATGAATTGAGGTCTATTTATGCTTCAGCAAGTATTGGTTTATGCTGAACATAAATTGGGTCGGGTTGATAGTTTCCATGTGTATTGGTGTCCATAGAAACTAGGGTGAACAGGGTAGGTCATGTTGATGGTCTGAAAAGAGAGTTGAGCTGAGTTGATTGACAAGTGATGAGGGTGAATGTGACCAAAGTGCAGAAGAAAAAGTGAAAGGCAAATTGCTCTTTCATTGATAAGGACCAAAAAGATAGCATAGATAGGGGTTATGAGACCCAAGAGCCCCATTCATGCATGACGTCGTTGACCATAGTTATGTTAGAGCGGTAATCGAATCACTTAGACATTAAAGTGAGCTCGAAGTCCCTTGAGCAGGTAATAGGAGGAGGAAAGAGGGTAACCCATTTTAAGAGCAGAGATAACTTTGCCCCTTTTTATAGGAGACCCTGAGACAACTACAAGCCAAGTCCGTGACTCGTTTTTTTTTTTTTTTTTTTTGAGAGGCAGACTGATCGAGCGGGAAGCCTGCATAGAGATGTCATTTGCTTGGTGGTTAGTTTGTGAAGCTGATCAATGCGGGAAGCTTCTAAAATAATGTTGTTTATTGCCAGATTAGTCATAGCCATCCTTCAAGGGAGTGGTCTAGATTTTTGTTTAATAGAAAGGCTTTTGAATAGCTGTCCTTCGAGGGAGCAGTCTATTTATTACAGCAATGATAGTACAGCTGTCCTTCAAGGGAGCAGTCTGTTTGTTTGATTTTGATATTGATATAGTGACCATGGATATGTTTTGACATCTTGATTTGTTTTGATAGAAGTTGAGTCATGGACAAGACTGTAGAAGGTCAAGGGCTCCCTTTTATTAGGACAAAGCATCCATACATCATAAAAGGGTTATAGGAATTGTTAAGAGGAATAGGGTTGAAAGGAAGTAGGATGAAGAGGACGGGGATTGCTCAAGGGACGAGCTCAAGTTAAGTGTCAAGTGGACGAATACTCGACTAGCAGTAGAACGGTCGCAGATGCAATGCATTAAGAGGCTCAGGGTCTGATAAGTCCCTGGTGTATACTTGTGCGTGATAATAAAAGGTCCGAGCCAATTAGGAGCAAACTTGCCCCATTTGCCTCTTTCCGGATTGGTCAGGTGTTGATTGATGGATGTGAAGTTGGTTGATATGGTTGTTGATTGATTGAAAAAGGTTGAATGTTTTGATAAAAAGGTTGGGTCGAATGTTTGGTTGAGATTTGGTCATTTGATAATTGGTCAATGGTTGGTCGAGGGTTGATTGGTTTCTATTTGGTCTTTGGTTGGGTCGAATGTTTGGTTGAGGTCGGGTTAAATGTTTGGTTGAGGTTAAGTTGAAAGAGTGATTGATATGTGGTCGAGACTATGTTGAAAAATTGGTCAAAGTTTGGATGAAGGTTGAATTCCCCCAGCGGCTAGGGAGAATGTTTGACGGATTACTTAAGGTCGATTGAGGTTTAGTGGTTAGATGGACTGTGTTGATGTTAAATAAAGGGGTTAAAGGCAGCGAAGGGACCCTAGTCTGGTGTGGGGATCCTGATTTAGGTGATGAGGTTGGAGAGGTATGGGTTGGTGTTGATAATTTGTCAAAGGGGGGGGTCAAGAGGATCCTTGGTAAGAAAGGAATCCTTTTTCCGGTGGTGACGAATGACAGTTTTAAGAGTGCAACAACGCTCAGTGTCATGTCCCGGAGTGTGATGATAGTGACAGAATTTAGAGTTGTCGAACCAAGATGGCCTTGATCCGAGAGTTGATGAGTGGGGTGGTGTTGAAGGTTTGTTGATGATGTGGTCGAGAAGAGAGGTGTCATTCTCCAAACATTGGTGAACGACGACCTTGAGGGCATGACAATGCTCCGTGTCGTGCCCAGGCGTGCGATGATACGCACAAATGCAAGTGTCATCGAACCATGGTGGTTTTGGTCCGAGAGAGTGATATGGTCTAAGAGGTGGGAGATAGAGACGAGAGGACTGCAACAATTGCCGTAAGAGCAAGGCATACAAACCTGCTAACGGGTCGGGATGTTTTATTGCAGTGAGGGTTGGTGACATTGGTTTGGGAGGCGTAAGAGGCGTTGGTCGATGGTTTGGAGGAGGTATAAGTCTGACGGGTTGATAGAATAATGTAGGTGACTTACCTCTGTGAAGTATGGGAGTGAGAAGCACTCTGAGTAAAGTAGACGGATGTGGGCCCAAGATTGAAGGTAATGACGAAGATAGGGGAGGAGGCCTCCGGTGTGGTTTAGTAGCCTTCTTTGGTTTGGGTTGAGGGCCACCTTTGTGCGAGGCAAGATTAGATATGGGGCGAACACCAAGAGGTTTAATCTCTTTGGGCATGATGGACGCCTGCGCGGGTTTGGACTTAGATGTGGACAGTTTTTCTCTCGATGGAGAAGAGATTGAAGGTGTGGGCTCTTTAAGAGGAAAGAGTGTCGGAGTAGTCATGGCTTCTGTGTGTGGTTGAGGAGTCAAAAAGGAATGATCATCTATGGATGATAATAAGGATGAAGGTGAGGTAGCTGGTGTTGATGTGGTCAAAGCGTCCTCCAATATGGGAGAAGTCGATGGAGGACAAGTGGGAGAAGAAAGTTCTTCGCCATGTGGAGGAGGTATAGGGGAAGAAAGGTCTTCCACCTGTGAAAAAGGTTGGTCAGGGACAAGAGAAAAGATAGTGTCGACCGTGTGTATATCATGGTCTTGAGGGTCATTGATTATGGTTTGGATATTGTCTTGAGTAGGCGGGTGATTAGAAAGGGGTTGCTTGAAAATGTCAAGGTTTTGGTTGGGTGGTGCATTCGGGTTATCTAAAATAAGATTCCCCTTGTCGAGCATGTCCTGGATGATGTTTTTGAAAGTTTGACAGTGATCCATGTCATGGCCTTTGACACGGTGATAGTTGCAAAAGTGATTCTCCCTGTACCATGCAGGGATAGGTGTTGAGGGGTCGAATTGATGTGGTCGGATTGGAGGGAGATTGAGGACCCCCTGCTTGACGAGTTTATCCAAGACAGAGGCATATGACTCCCTGATTGGAGTGAACTGACGCTGTATGGATTGACGTTGAAAATGTTTATTGATGTAGTCTAATGTTGAAGATGATGAGCGGTTGGTTATTGTTGAAGATGATGGTCTAAAGATGACAATGTTTGTCAACCCCTTGGATTGAGAGTGGGCAGAAGAAGGTCTGGAAGAAGAATGGTCATTGGTTCTTGTGTTAGTGCTACACAATTTGACCTTATCTTCTTCAATGGCGCGGAGTTCGAGCTTTCGGGCCATGGTGAAGGCCTCGTCGAAAGTGTGGAATGTTTGAACCTGCAAGGTGGACGAGATATGACTGACACATGCTCGGGAAAAGAGCTCAATGAGCTCGGGTTGAGGCAAGGAGAAGGAGAGGTGATTAATCAAGCTTCTCCAACGGGTGACAAAATCGGCTATTGATTCGTCGTCAAATTGCCTGATGGAGTAAAGGTCTGTGATCGAAACTTGTTTAGTGATATTGATTGAAAAATGGTCAACGAATAGTTGGGCGAGTTGGATGAAAGAAAAGATAGAATGTCTGGCAAGAGAACTATACCAGTCAAGGGCAGGGCCAGAAAGCGACATAGAAAACGTGCGTAGAAGTAACGCATCGTCATGGGCAATAAGATAACAGGCATGTCTGAATGCCCGTAGATGTTGTTGTGGGTCTTCCTTACTATGAAAGCGAGTAAATTTAGGAAGCTCCCAATGGTTGGGGTATGGTCGGATAGGGACGGAAGGGTGGATGGGCTCGCTGCAAACTTGTTCATATGACAAAGTATTGCTTGAACCGGAGATAGAAGCTTTGAGACTGGACATTTTATCCATCAGCATCTTGATAAAATCTGCTGACGGATTGGCGGGTTGAGCGCCCCCTAGGTTGTAAGGTGCTTGAAAGAGGTTAGAGGAGGCGTGCGACATAGTCGGTTGTACAATGTACGGATGACTAGTCACAGGGGCAGAAGTAGAGGTTAAAGGTGGTTGGGTTATGAGGGTTGAAGGCATAGGCTGACTAGATACTGCCAAAGGAGGTTGTGTGACGGCATTGACAAAGGGCGAGGTAGGCACTCCTGCATATATAGGTGCAAGAGTATGTGGGGTCGAGACAATCAAGTTCTGGTATAATGTAGAACTTGGTTGAATTGCAGGTGGTTGAGGGGGTAATGAAACCCTGGTGGAGGTTGGTCTAAAAATAGACGAGGAGGCTGAACTTTGCGTATAGGCCATGGTCGGGTTAATGGTTGAGGCGAAAGGTTGAGTCGTAAAAGGTTGGGTGGCGAACGGTGTTGATGTCATCGCCACGTCGTATGAAAGGTCCCGCATTGGTTTTATTGCGAGATAGTTTTGGAGGGCTGCGGTATTGAGGTCCAAGAATCTTGCAAAATCTTGGTCCCCTTCTGGGATGATAGGCGTCTGGGTTAGAGATAGTCTAGTAGGAATTCTTTCAGTCTTCGAGTAGAACTCCATTATATGATTGTTTATAGACGGGGTAGGCGAAAGCGATTGATGGCTAGCGTGGTCAAGAAGAGCTTTGGTTTGACTACGTGTCAGAACCATTCAAGGCAAGAAAGAACGTCCTCATAAGCTCAAACAAGCAGATAAGAACCATTCAAGGCATCTTGATAAGATCTACTGACGGATTGGCGGGTTGAACGCCCCCTAGGTTGTAAGGCGCTTGAAAGAGGTTAGACGAGGCATGCGACATAGTCGGTTGTACAATGTACAGATGACTAGTCGTAGGGGCAGAAGTAGAGGTTAAAGGTGGTTGGGTTATGAAGGTTGAAGGCATAGGCTGACTAGATACCGCCAAAGGAGGTTGTGTGATGGCATTGACAAAGGGCGAGGTAGGCACTCCTGCATATATAGGTGCAAGAGTATGTGGGGTCGAGACAATCAAGTTCTGGTATAATGTAGAACTTGGTTGAATTGCAGGTGGTTGAGGGGGTAACGAAACCCTGGTGGAGGTTGGTCTAAAAATAGACGAGGAGGCCAAACTTTGCGTATAGGCCATGGTCGGGTTAATGGTTGAGGCGAAAGGTTGAGTCGTAAAAGGTTGGGTGGCGAACGGTGTTGATGTCGTCGCCACGTCGTCCGAAAGGTCCCGCATTGCTTTTCTTGCGAGATAGTTTTGGAGGGCTGCGGTATTGAGGTCCAAGAATCTTGCAAAATCTTGGTCCCCTTCTGGGATGATAGGCGTCTGGGTTAGAGATAGTCTAGTAGGAATTCTTTCGGTCTTCGAGTAGAACTCCATTATATGATTGTTTATAGACGGGGTAGGTAAAAGCGATTGATGGCTAGCGTGGTCAAGAAGAGCTTTGGTTTGACTACGTGTCAGAACCATTCAAGGCAAGAAAGAACGTCCTCATAAGCTCAAACAAGCAGATAAGAACTAAAAAGATGAAGACACAAGCAGATCCTAGAACCCTAGAAGTAAATTATTAAGATTATAGTGGCTTATGCCTTAGAATGTGTGTAGTGGAAGATTGGTTTTGTGAGTCAGGTCCTAGAAGAAGCAGTCTATGGATGGTTTCAGGTTTTGTTATGGTGCTCAAGAAGTCTGTGTTAGGGTCTGGTACGTGGCCTGGTGCTAAGGAGCAAGCTCCCCTCACTTCACGATTCTAGTGGTTAGTTGGTTTCGCTTAGCCAAAATATACTTCTCCTAGAGATTAGACTCCGCCAGAGAACGGAGTGGGCTTCCCCCTTGGTGATGAAATCCAAGTAGGGTCACCGGGACGGGTAAGGTATCCGCTGGGGGATGAAATCCCAGTCGGGCCTTGTCTCAGGTAAGTTAAAATGTTTGTTTTGTGCAGGTGGTCTGGTCGTGTAACATCAAGTGATCTAGATTAATTCAATATGCGTTTTAATTACTATGTGTGGTCTAAAAGATGTAGGCAAACAGAGATGAATGCAAAGTGTTTTAATGTCCAAGTTGAAATGTTTGTTCGTATGAAGATGAATGGAGAAAGAGTCGAAGAATATGAGTTTTAGCTAGTCTAGAAGTGCAAGAAAGAAAGAAATGTTCATTTTAGTTCTGCTTATGATGTCGTTTAAGAAGAGATGAAAGGAGGCGAAAAGGAAGAAACCGAATGCACCTAAATGAACGAAAGAAAGAAAGAACCCAAGGAGGACCTAGGGTCCCACCGGGCGTGCCAGAATGTTTCTACTCAAAATTTCGCTTTTCAGATTTAAGAAAAAGAAACTAAAAGATGGTCAAGGCTAGAAGTACCTGATAAAGTCATGCACACCAAAATCAGACGTTGAAAGATTCTCCTCTTTTGCTGTGGAGGAATGACACCTGCGAAGAAAAGGCTAAAACATGGAAAAATATTAGTCAAAGATATGGTGGGCTGTCAGGCGAACGCTCGATCCCGGAAGTACGAAGACTCCCTAGAAGGATATCAACCCACTGATAAAAAAGTAGAATATTGGACGAAAGTAGATAATAATGACAGAAATAAATGACAAAAAATAAAGTGCGTACCTGATATGCAGCACTATTCTGCATAGTCGCTGGCGTCAGTCTCTGTGGTGCCGGCGTCGGTTAGGGAAGGTGCCGACGTCGGTTAAGGTGCCGTCGTCGGTCGGGGTACTAACCGGCGTCGGTAGGGGCAGGTTCTAGGAACAGTCTGAACAGGTTCGAGACAGGGTCTGGGAGAGTCGGGATAGGGTCTGGGCAAGGTCTGAGAGAGTCGGGACAGGGTTAGGGATGTAAACGAGGGATGCTGGGTCTGAACAGAGTCGAGACAGGGTCTGAGAGAGTCGGGACAGGGTATGAGAGAGTCTGGGGGTTTGAAGGAATCGGGATGACAGAACTGATAAAGAATAACCAAGGAAGAAATAAAACAAACGGAATAGATACTTACCTACCAGAAGACGCGATGAAAGCCATAGTGTCAGTTGTCTGTGCAGATTGGTTGATGCCGAGAGTGTTGATGTCGTAGTGTTGATGCTGGAGTTCGCAGGTTGATGATTGCTCGGGGTTCGATTGATCAGCGTTTCGAATGGTTGGATAGTGTTCGGGGATCTGGTCTCGAATGGTTGGAGGAGGTTGATGAAGGCGGGGGACGGTTCCAGAGATGGTTCGTCAACCGTTTCGGGAAACCGAATGGTAACTGATAACAGATAACGGGAAGGTGACCGACGTCGGTAGGATTGCCGATGTCGGCCGATAGGTAACCGACGTCGGCGACATCGGCTGGGTAAAGACCGTCGTCGGCAGATGCATAATGGGGATAGAGTCTAGCTTTAGCTCTGTGCTCATTTTTACATGCTGCCAGGGTCAAGGTTGGTGGAATAAGTGATCGATAAGGGTTAAATAGGCGAAGAAGAATAAGACGAGGAATGACCAGGGGAGTCGACATGATTTTGGTGTCTACATTTGCCCCTTTTTGTCTTATTGGTTGTTCTAGACGAACTGCAAGACAAAAACAGGAGGGATTGCCCCAGGTGAGGGATAAGGTTGATTTCGTCTTGTTGGTTGTTCGAATGAACTGCAAGACAAAAATAGGAAGCAAAATGCCTCGAGTATGGATATTCCCCCTCAAAGTAGGAGTCGAGGGAAGGGAATCGGGAATCGGGTGCTGATTTGACAAAGAGTGGATGAAAAAGGGGTGAGGGTGAACGCTGCAAAAGTCGTGATTGTGCGCATACCACTGCACGAAATGGTCAGGCCAAAGTGTCGTAGGTCAAGGGTCGAGGAGTGCCAAAATTGAAGTAACCAGGCCCTAGCATTTAGTCGTCTGCTGATCGGGTCACTCAATCTAAGCTGAAGCTCCAAATGGTCGTCGTGTCCCAGGTATCTAGGGCTCAGGAAGTGCTCCCAGAAACACGAAAAAGCCACAAGTAGTAGGGATCAACTGGCTCGCGATCCTATACTTGTGAGGGTCCAAAAAGGTCTGCGCACAATTTTGCTAACCAGTCATGAGGTAGCATACATGCAAAAACAACCAAGGCAACAACGTCTTGGAAGTGGTCGAGGTCGGAGGAGATAGGCATGATCTCCAATGGTTGGTGGTCGATGGATGGATGAATGGACGAAAGGATGCGGCCGAGCTAACCCCAGAAGACCCCATGTCAACTGAGTGCTGCCTACATAGCTCTGGTGATAGGGCCTCAGGCCGATGTAGTTCTCCCTAGAAGGGAGGAAGGGTCAAAGGGATGGAAATGGGTCGTGGTGAAGGGTAAGGTTATGGTTAAAAGAAGGCAAGAAGGTTTGTCCATCAGAGAGACGAACAAACGAGAATGGTCGAGCTAACCCCAGAAGACAGTCGTGTCATCTGAGTGCTGCCTACATAGCCCTGGTGGAAGGGCCTCAGACCAATGTAGTTCAGACAAAGGGTCCGAGTGGTAGACAGGTGGTTAAAATGGTTGATAGATTGGTCATGGTTATGATGAAATGATGAGGAAAAAAAGATGTTGCAGCCTTTTCCAAATGGTGTATTCTGCAACATTGGTTGAGGGGTTTTTCATCCCTAGCAATATTCCATATTCATGATGGATGTATGCTAAAAATGAATTGAGGTCTATTTATGCTTCAGCAAGTATTGGTTTATGCTGAACATAAATTGGGTCGGGTTGATAGTTTCCATGTGTATTGGTGTCCATAGAAACTAGGGTGAACAGGGTAGGTCATGTTGATGGTCTGAAAAGAGAGTTGAGCTGAGTTGATTGACAAGTGATGAGGGTGAATGTGACCAAAGTGCAGAAGAAAAAGTGAAAGGCAAATTGCTCTTTCATTGACAAGGACCAAAAAGATAGCATAGATAGGGGTTATGAGACCCAAGAGCCCCATTCATGCGTGACGTCGTTGACCATAGTTATGTTAGAGCGGTAATCGAATCACTTAGACATTAAAGTGAGCTCGAAGTCCCTTGAGCAGGTAATAGGAGGAGGAAAGAGGGTAACCTGTTTTAAGAGCAGAGATAACTTTGCCCCTTTTTATAGGAGACCCTGAGACAACTACAAGCCAAGTCCGTGACTCCTTTTTTTTTTTTTTTTTTTGAGAGGCAGACTGATCGATGCGGGAAGCCTGCATAGAGATGTCATTTGCTTGGTGGTCAGTTTGTGAAGCTGATCAATGCGGGAAGCTTCTAAAATAATGCTGTTTATTGCAAGATTAGTCATAGCCATCCTTCGAGGGAGTGGTCTAGATTTTTGTTTAATAGAAAGGCTTTTGAATAGCTGTCCTTCGAGGGAGCAGTCTGTTTGTTTGATTTTGATATTGATATAGTGACCATGGATATGTTTTGACATCTTGATTTGTTTTGATAGAAGTTGAGTCATGGACAAGACTGTAGAAGGTCAAGGGCTCCCTTTTATTAGGACAAAGCATCCATACATCATAAAAGGGTTATAGGAATTGTTAAGAGGAATAGGGTTGAAAGGAAGTAGGATGAAGAGGACGGGGATTGCTCAAGGGACGAGCTCAAGTTAAGTGTCAAGTGGATGAATACTCGACTAGCAGTAGAACGGTCGCAGATGCAATGCATTAAGAGGCTCAGGGTCTGATAAGTCCCTGGTGTATACTTGTGCATGATAATAAAAGGTCCGAGCCAATTAGGAGCAAACTTGCCCCATTTGCCTCTTTCCAGATTGGTCAGGTGTTGATTGATGGATGTGAAGTTGGTTGATATGGTTGTTGATTGATTGAAAAAGGTTGAATGTTTTGATAAAAAGGTTGGGTCGAATGTTTGGTTGAGATTTGGTCATTTGATAATTGGTCAATGGTTGGTCGAGGGTTGATTGGTTGCTATTTGGTCTTTGGTTGGGTCGAATGTTTGGTTGAGGTCGGGTTAAATGTTTGGTTGAGGTTAAGTTGAAAGAGTGATTGATATGTGGTCGAGACTGTGTTGAAAAATTGGTCAAAGTTTGGATGAAGGTTGAATTCCCCCAGCGGCTAGGGAGAATGTTTGACGGATTACTTAAGGTCGATTGAGGTTTAGTGGTTAGATGGACTGTGTTGATGTTAAATAAAGGGGTTAAAGGCAGCGAAGGGACCCTAGTCTGGTGTGGGGATCCTGATTTAGGTGATGAGGTTGGAGAGGTATGGGTTGGTGTTGATAATTTGTCAAAGGGGGGGTCAAGAGGATCCTTGGTAAGAAAGGAATACTTTTTCCGGTGGTGATGAATGACAGTTTTAAGAGCGCAACAACGCTCGGTGTCATGTCCCGGAGTGTGATGATAGTGAAAGAATTTAGAGTTGTCGAACCAAGATGGCCTTGATCCGAGAGTTGATGAGTGGGGTGGTGTTGAAGGTTTGTTGATGATGTGGTCGAGAAGAGAGGTGTCATTCTCCAAACATTGGTGAACGACGACCTTGAGGGCATGACAATGCTCCGTGTCGTGCCCAGGCGTGCGATGATACGCACAAATGCAAGTGTCATCGAACCATGGTGGTTTTGGTCTGAGAGAGTGATATGGTCTAAGAGGTGGGAGATAGAGACGAGAGGATTGCAACAATTGCCGTAAGAGCAAGGCATATGAACCTGCTAACGGGTCGAGATGTTTTATTGCAGTGAGGGTTGGTGACATTGGTTTGGGAGGCGTAAGAGGCGTTGGTCGATGGTTTGGAGGAGGTATAAGTCTGACGGGTTGATAGAATAATGGAGGTGACTTACCTCTGTGAAGTATGGGAGTGAGAAGCACTCTGAGTAAAGTAGACGGATGTGGGCCCAAGATTGAAGGTAATGACGAAGATAGGGGAGGAGGCCTCCGGTGTGGTTTAGTAGCCTTCTTTGGTTTGGGTTGAGGGCCACCTTTGTGCGAGGCAAGATTAGATGTGGGGCAAACACCAAGAGGTTTAATCTCTTTGGGCATGATGGACGCCTGCGCGGGTTTGGACTTAGATGTGGACGGTTTTTCTCTCGATGGAGAAGAGATTGAAGGTGTGGGCTCTTTAAGAGGAAAGAGCGCCGGAGTAGTCATGGCTTCTGTGTGTGGTTGAGGAGTCAAAAAGGTATGATCGTCTATGGATGATAATAAGGATGAAGGTGAGGCAGCTAGTGTTGATGTGGTCAAAGCGTCCTCCAATATGGGAGAAGTCGATGGAGGACAAGTGGGAGAAGAAAGTTCTTCGCCATGTGGAGGAGGTATAGGGGAAGAAAGGTCTTCCACCTATGAAAAAGGTTGGTCAGGGACAAGAGAAAAGATAGTGTCGACCGTGTGTATATCATGGTCTTGAGGGTCATTGATTATGGTTTGGATATTGTCTTGAGTAGGCGGGTGATTAGAAAGGGGTTGCTTGAAAATGTCAAGGTTTTGGTTGGGCGGTGCATTCAGGTTATCTAAAATAAGATTCCCCTTGTCGAGCATGTCCTAGATGATGTTTTTGAAAGTTTGACAGTGATCCATGTCATGGCCTTTGACACATTGATAGTTGCAAAAGTGATTCTCCCTGTACCATGCAGGGATAGGTGTTGAGGGGTCGAATTGATGTGGTCAGATTGGAGGGAGATTGAGGACCCCCTGCTTGACGAGTTTATCCAAGACAGAGGCATATGACTCCCTGATTGGAGTGAACTGACGCTGTATGGATTGACGTTGAAAATGTTTATTGATGTAGTCTAATGTTGAAGATGATGAGCAGTTGGTTATTGTTGAAGATGATGGTCTAAAGATGACAGTGTTTGCCAACCCCTTGGATTGAGAGTGGGCAGAAGAAGGTCTGGAAGAAGAATGGTCATTGGTTCTTGTGTTAGTGCTACACAATTTGACCTTATCTTCTTCAATGGCGTGGAGTTTGAGCTTTCGGGCCATGGTGAAGGCCTCGTCAAAAGTGTGGAATGTTTGAACCCGCAAGGTGGACGATATATGACTGACACATGCTCGGGAAAAGAGCTCAATGAGCTCGGGTTGAGGCAAGGAGAAGGAGAGCTGATTAATCAAGCTTCTCCAACGGGCGACAAAATCGGCTATTGATTCGTCGTCAAATTGCCTGATGGAGTAAAGGTCTGTGATCGAAACTTGTTTAGTGATATTGATTGAAAAATGGTCAACGAATAGTTGGGTGAGTTGGATGAAAGAAAAGATAGAATGTCTGGCAAGAGAACTATACCAGTCAAGGGCAGGGCCAGAAAGCGACATAGAAAACGTGCGTAGAAGTAACGCATCGTCATGGGCAATAAGATAACAGGCATGTCTGAATGCCCGTAGATGTTGTTGTGGGTCTTCCTTACTCTGAAAGCGAGTAAATTTAGGAAGCTCCCAATGGTTGGGGTATGGTCGGATAGGGACGGAAGGGTGGATGGGCTCGCTGCAAACTTGTTCATATGACAAAGTATTGCTTGAACCGGAGATAGAAGCTTTGAGACTGGACATTTTATCCATCAGCATCTTGATAAAATCTGCTGACGGATTGGCGGGTTGAGCGCCCCCTAGGTTGTAAGGTGCTTGAAAGAGGTTAGAGGAGGCGTGCGACATAGTCGGTTGTACAATGTACGGATGACTAGTCACAGGGGCAGAAGTAGAGGTTAAAGGTGGTTGGGTTATGAGGGTTGAAGGCATAGGCTGACTAGATACTGCCAAAGGAGGTTGTGTGACGGCATTGACAAAGGGCGAGGTAGGCACTCCTGCATATATAGGTGCAAGAGTATGTGGGGTCGAGACAATCAAGTTCTGGTATAATGTAGAACTTGGTTGAATTGCAGGTGGTTGAGGGGGTAATGAAACCCTGGTGGAGGTTGGTCTAAAAATAGACGAGGAGGCTGAACTTTGCGTATAGGCCATGGTCGGGTTAATGGTTGAGGCGAAAGGTTGAGTCGTAAAAGGTTGGGTGGCGAACGGTGTTGATGTCATCGCCACGTCATATGAAAGGTCCCGCATTGGTTTTATTGCGAGATAGTTTTGGAGGGCTGCGGTATTGAGGTCCAAGAATCTTGCAAAATCTTGGTCCCCTTCTGGGATGATAGGCGTCTGGGTTAGAGATAGTCTAGTAGGAATTATTTCAGTCTTCGAGTAGAACTCCATTATATGATTGTTTATAGATGGGGTAGGCGAAAGCGATTGATGGCTAGCGTGGTCAAGAAGAGCTTTGGTTTGACTACGTGTCAGAACCATTCAAGGCAAGAAAGAACGTCCTCACAAGCTCAAACAAGCAGATAAGAACTAAAAAGATGAAGACACAAGCAAATCCTAGAACCCTAGAAGTAAATTATTAAGATTATAGTGGCTTATGCCTTAGAATGTGTGTAGTGGAAGATTGGTTTTGTGAGTCAGGTCCTAGAAGAAGCAGTCTATGGATGGTTTCAGGTTTTGTTATGGTGCTCAAGAAGTCTGTGTTAGGGTCTGGTACGTGGCCTGGTGCTAAGGAGCAAGCTCCCCTCACTTCACGATTCCAGTGGTTAGTTGGTTTCGCTTAGCCAAAATATACTTCACCTAGAGATTAGACTCCGCCAGAGAACAGAGTGGGCTTCCCCCTTGGTGATGAAATCCAAGTAGGGTCACCGAGACGGGTAAGGTATCCGCTGGGGGATGAAATCCCAGTCGGGCCTTGTCTCAGGTAAGTTAAAATGTTTGTTTTGTGCAGGTGGTCTGGTCGTGTAACATCAAGTGATCTAGATTAATTCAATATGAGTTTTAATTACTATGTGTGGTCTAAAAGATGCAGGCAAACAGAGATGAATGCAAAGTGTTTTAATGTCCAAGTCGAAATGTTTGTTCGTATGAAGACGAATGGAGAAAGAGTCGAAGAATATGAGTTTTAGCTAGTCTAGAAGTGCAAGAAAGAAAGAAATGTTCGTTTTAGTTCTGCTTATGATGTCGTTTAAGAAGAGACGAAAGGAGGCGAAAAGGAAGAAACCGAATGCACCTAAATGAACGAAAGAAAGAAAGAACCCAAGGAGGACCTAGGGTCCCACCGGGCGTGCCAGAATGTTTCTACTCAAAATTTCGCTTTTCAGATTTAAGAAAAAGAAACCAAAAGATGGTCAAGGCTAGAAGTACCTGATAAAGTCGTGCGCACCGAAATCAGACGTTGAAAGATTCTCCTCTTTTGCTGTGGAGGAATGACACCTGTGAAGAAAAGGCTAAAACACAGAAAAATGTTAGTCAAAGATATGGTGGGCTGTCAGGCGAACGCCTGATCCCAGAAGTATGAAGACTCCCTAGAAGGATATCAACCCACTAATAAAAATGCAGAATATTGGACGAAAGTAGATAATAATGACAGAAATAAATGATAGAAAATAAAGTGCGTACCTGATATGCAGCACTATTCTGCACAGTCGCCGGCGTCGGTCTCTGTGGTGCCAGCGTCGGTTAGGGAAGGTGCCGACGTCGGTTAAGGTGCCGTCGTCGGTCGGGGTAGTAACCGGCGTCGGTAGGGGCAAGTTCTGGGAACAGTCTGAACAGGTTCGGGACAGGGTCTGGGAGAGTCGGGACAGGGTCTGGGCAAGGTCTGAGAGAGTTGGGACAGGGTCAGGGATGTAAACGAGGGATGCTGGGTCTGAACAGAGTCGGGACAGGGTCTGAGAGAGTCGGGATAGGGTATGAGAGAGTCCAGGGGTTTGAAGGAATCGGGATGACAGAACTGATAAAGAATAACCAAGGAAGAAATAAAACAAATGGAATAGATACTTACCTACCAGAAGATGCGATGAAAGCCATAGTGTCAGTTGTCTGTGCAGATTGGTTGATGCCGAGAGTGTTGATGTCGTAGTGTTGATGTCAGAGTTCGCAGGTTGATGATTGCTCGGGGTTCGATTGATCAGCGTTTCGAATGGTTGGATAGCGTTCGGGGATCTGGTCTCGAATGGTTGGAGGAGGTTGATGAAGGCGGGGGACGGTTCCAGAGACGGTTCGTCAACCGTTTTGGGAAACCGAATGGTAACTGATAACGGATAACGGGAAGGTGACCGACGTCGGCAGGATTGCCGACGTCGGCCGATAGGTAACCGACGTCGGTGACATCGGCCGGGTAAAGACCGTCGTCGGTAGATGCATAATGGGGATAGAGTCTAGCTTTAGCTCTGTGCTCATTTTTACATGCTGCCAGGGTCAAGGTTGGTGGAACAAGTGATCGACAAGGGTTAAATAGGCGAAGAAGAATAAGACGAGGAATGACCAGGGGAGTCGACACGATTTCGGTGTCTACAGGCACTTTAGGGATAGTTTGTATTTTTACTAATAATGTTATAAATCTTGGTTATTTTGATAAATAGGTTATATAAATGTGAACAACATAATTGTGCTAGATAAAGATTCACAAAGATATACTCAGATTGATTTGAAAAATGTG
This sequence comes from Torreya grandis, assembly GCA_037957365.1. Taxonomy (NCBI): domain Eukaryota; kingdom Viridiplantae; phylum Streptophyta; class Pinopsida; order Cupressales; family Taxaceae; genus Torreya; species Torreya grandis. The sequence goes on along the minus strand of JARHVA010000263.1, from coordinate 2,088,812 downwards.
CACAAGCTTGAACTCTATGCAAAAGGGGTCTATGAAATAATGTTTGAAAGGTTTTGTGTAGTATAACCACATTTAACTAATTAAAATATGATAAAAAAATGCTTGATTAAAGAAATCCCTAAGACAAACATGTTTTCACAAAAATTTGACAGCATAACAGTACCTTTCTTAACTCAAAATTTTGTAGTGCATAGACTCAAAGTGCAAGTGTTTAGCATAAAATGACTTAAGTCTATCAAGTGTTGATAATTATTTTGAGTCTTAAACAACCTTCAACCCAAATTGAAAATTTAATCTAAGTTTCCTCAAGTTTATACAAATGGAAAACCCACTTAACACATCGACTCTATGAACTTATAAAGGTGTAATTTCAAATTTAAACTATAAATGAAGGACTTATACAATGTTTGGTAGAATTATAGTCTTAACTGGGTAGCATAATTGTTCCAAAGTGGATTATATGACTCTAAGTTTTTAATAACTTTGAATAAGGCAAATTGATAATCACGTAGGTAGCATAACACCTATTTGTTAAAAGGAAAATGAGGACTATATTTTTGGTTTGTATTGTTTGTTCACACCATGTTTTGACTCCAAATAAGACTTTAATCTAGAATAAAATTAACTAATTAATCACTGTTAGATCCTAAACTAACAAGGTTGGTTGGTATTGTTGGAATCCTTCAATATACATCATTTTAGAGGATTTTTAAATGTTATTTCAAAAGTAAAATTCACATTATATATTATGGTTTTTACAGCCCCCCCCCTTTTATCAAATGATAGTACTATGACATAGACCTTGAGGTGCACCTTGTACCAACAACACTTCCATGGCAAGTGGGTATTTGTCTAAGATCTACAAGTTTCCAAACGTCTAAGTGGATCAATTACACAATGACTTTCACATCAAATGATACAAAATAAATTCATGAAAATTGAGTGTCTATGGCACTTGGGTTATTGGAAAAAGGTCTATTCTTTTTAACAACCACTACATCCTACTATTTGCTCAGTATATTGTGATGTCTAAAGTGCAGATATGTCCCATGTGCAACTTTAACACTAGAAGGTGGTTTAACCACTAAAACCTCTAATCCTTATGTGAGTGGATGAATTTAGTGCTAGGAGGTAAAACCCTGAGTCAAAACTTCCCTAAAAAATGCATGGGAGGTAATGACATCCTCCTCACAAACTAAGATGCAATGAAATGAAAGACATAAAAATAAATACTTTAGGGTCATTTTTAAGGTTTCCCAAACTATTATGAGTTTTTGGGGAGTGCTTTGGATGACATTATTTCTAAGCCTTGAAATAGGATTTTTGCAATAAGGATGACACTTTTGATTCCAAGGGTCCCCTAAAGGGGACAAATGTAAGAGCATACACGTGCAAAACTTATTTTTTCCAAATAATTTCTAATTTAAACAACTATTAAAAACAATAATTGACAAGTGTGTTCAATTTTAAAACCCAAATGAAAGATGAGGTGATGTTCTTTTGACCCCTTAGTCTTAAGTTATAAATTTAAAACTCTAACTATTAAAAGCATTCACTTAATCATCCAAAATTTTCATTAAGAACCAAAACAAGGTTCTTAATTAATTTTAAAGCATGTAAAAGATGTCTAAATAACATGTTTTAACAAATTCAAAGTCTGCCAGTTGCCTGTGTACCCTTAAGGCATCACCCCCAAAGCAAATGTTTTAGATTAGAAACATTTAAAGATATTTTTAAAAAAATTGAAAAATCTATGTAACTTGAAGCTAAACTAATATTACATTCTAAAAATTTGAAAGAAAACATGTGATTTTAAAAAAAATCATAAAAAATGGAGTTTATATGACCCCAAACCAAGCATTTTAAAATCGCATATTAGCTCTTAGGTTCTATGTTTTTAAGAAAAATAGAGTGACAATCATGATTATACCTAACCATTGATAGTCAAAAATAACCATCGGTGTTTTCAATGACTGTTGGTGGTTGACTGTATGAACCTATGACAAAGAAAAAATAACAAAACAAAATTAGAAAATCAAATTGCAAGAGTTTTAATAATCCAAATGAAGATTTTAAAGTTGCATAATTCTTCTTCATGTGTGGGATGCATTTGGTCCCACCGGGCATGCCATTATGTGAACTAGGAATTTGACTTAAGAGAGGTGATTAGGATTGTGTTAGTCTTAAAATGAAAACAAATTGATAAAAACACAATAACTAGCATACATCTCTAGGCCTAGTTACTAGGGAGAGCTTAGTTAACAAAACATGAATGAAACACACAACTAAAATGCAAAACAAACCTTATTTTACCTTTTTTGGATGCTCCAAAATTCTTGTTGTAGTGGCTAGCTTGGTTTGTGCTCATGAAGTCTACATCAATGGAAGTTTGGCTACATCCATCTCTCCTTGGAACCTTATGTCTTTGGATTTGCTTGGCTTGGCTCAATATTTGGGCATAATAACACTAATTTTCATGAGATTTTGTAACCAATTCAATATTATAACTTTTCATTATCCAAGCTTAAAATTCATGTGGCAAGGCTTTCTATTTATAGACTTTTGGAATGGTTTGAGGATCAACCATGATTGTCCATCTCAAGATTGAGATGAGTGGCCATGGATAAATCCAAATATTAAATTCATTATAAAAATATTTCCATTAATATTTTGGATAGAGGGGCATTTAAGAGGCATGGGAGGCATGGAGTGGCTTCATTTAGTTATTTGTGGCATTTATGGCCTAGGGATGCCTTCTCAAAGAATGAGGTGACTTGATGATGTAGATATTCAACATTCATTTTGGAAAATAAGTTTTCAACAAGTTTCCATGGAATTATTAATTATAAATTAATTTGGTCTAATTATCACTTAAACATGATTAAACACTTTGATGCAAACCTTACTCAAATTGACCAAAATGTCTTGTTGTTGGTTAGAAATCTGACTCGATTAGAATCAAGATGCAATGTTAGATGCATTAGGTACACCATCCCATTTAGGATGTTGTCAACACCAAATAATAAAGGCATGTATTATGCAAGATATTTTGATAGAAAAGAGCAATCTATATCACCCAAGTACAAATTTGGTATTTTAACTCAAAATGATCTGATCAAAGTTAGTTGGACCATAAACTGCATTACCCTATTTAATGATACCCTAGCAAAAATCTACACTTGAATATAACAATTTCAACTCTTTTAATGTATTTTAGTGTTTTCAATACAAATTTTTAACTTGGGTAGAAATTGGTCAAAATCTTGGTTGGAGGTTATTAGTGGCCATATTTAGGTGTCTGCATAAACCATCTACTAAGGTTTGTTGTCATATTGAGTCTTAGACCCTCATATTTATGCCCATCTATGTTTTCTTAGTTATTTATATCACCTTAACTTATCATGTATAACATACTTAAAATTGCTATACTAACTTAAGATCATTTCCAAACATTTAAATTACTCACCGTTGATGATTAATAATACTAAGCAATTATGCAACCAAACCTTGTCTACCATTATGTAAACCTTCAAGGTATAATCATGTTTTTTGATGTTTCTATTACATAAAAACATGTTACATAATTTCACTTAATGCATGGAATAGATATTAAAGGAGTTAAAACATCTCCCAATGCTTAAAACAATAATCGAAACATTTAAAATGAGTTCTAAAACCATTCTAATCAAACCAGGTTTATTGAGTTTTATAACAATCTATAATAGTCAACTTAGAAAGAAATAAATTCACTTTTACGAACTCTAATGGATAAATTTTACTTGGAGGTTTTTCATCAAGGAGTTTACTTCATCTTTGATTTTTATACCATGCCAAAATTATCAATATCTTGGTCTCTACATGCATTTATTTGCTCACTGGTTTCTTTGATTTTTACCACAGTCAGCAACTTTGACTTTGACCTACAATAAATACAATTGTATGAACATTTATGATAAGAAAACCTAGAGGTTATTCATATCACTTTCTATAATAAATTTACATTTTTACACCATACCAAATTTTTTAATAGATTGGCCTTTGTGAACAATTATTTGTTCACTAGTCTCTTTGACAAACATATTCAATTTGAACTCCAAAGTTCATATATTTGAAAACCAATAGCATTTATTGAGACATAAATTTTATGGGCTATGGTATGTATCCAGTCTATAGACCAACTTGGGAAGCTTAAAAATTGAGACAAACAAATTATCAAGACACAAAATTTGGAGGGCATGTCCTTGACACATATGACATCATCTCTATGTCACCCTTTGACCTCATTTTAATTTTTAGGTACATATGAAAAATACACAAACTAGCTATTTCATTTATACCTTGATGACATGTAGCGATGATCTAGTTCTTCTAAGCTATGAAATTTTTATCTCTCTAAATGACACATTAGATCTTCATAATATCACCAAAAGATCTATGAACCCCTCACAACATCCTCTTAGTCCTCAATTCTTTACACTCATGTCATACATCCTAAAATCCATAAAACTAACCTCTTTGTCATTAATTCATCATGAAATAATGCACCTTGGACATAAATGATAACTTAGCATCAATAACCATGCTAAACATGACTTCCATACTCTCCATTTGATTCTGCTTACATAAAGCTCTCATATTTTGTTGTCAATTGAGGAGTTGGTCCTCTTTGAGCTACCAAATCTTATCCTTAACTCTCATTGGCATTCATATAATGTCCTTGAGGCTTCCATTATTCTCCTTGAATTATATTACTATGGACTGGAATCATGGCTCTTGTGTTGGAGTGGAATTTAGATTGTAGGCATTGGGTGGCCTATTGAAATTAGGCTGACCTTATCCCTTCCCTTGACCATTATGTTGAGGTGGAAATCTCTTTGATTTTGGAGGGTAGTAATAGGAGTTTTGGTGATCTCTAAATTATTTATTTGGTCACCTAACTTGAGCTTTTAAGGCCTTGTACTTTACTTCCCAATCAATGGCATATTCTAATTTCTTTGGGGCATATTTAGGCTTACTATTGGGATTTAGAAATGGAGGAGTAGTAGACATGTTAGGCAAGATGGGCATATAGATATTTGGATGGAGTTTACTAGTTTGTATCAAACCATTATTAGCTCTAATGGATATATCATAGGCCTTAAGTAAAGTATAGCCATCCATTGACTGCAACATGATAGGTATATCAGTCCCAATAGATCTTAGGTATGTTGGGAAAACAAAAATTATAGGGGGCCTCATGGGAGGTGGTAACCTATTCCTTGTACTTTGAAACCTCTCATTAAAATAATTCATATCTTATTTGGGTTCTCTTTGAATTACATTTAGCTGATGTATTAGTGATGTATGATCACTCTTATCTTCAAAACTTTGAGTCAACAACTCTCCAAACTCATCCCAAGTAGTGATACATCCTCGTGACAATGTTATATAACAAGCAAGGGCTTTCCCCATAAGATACATGGTAAGTAATATAAATTTTATGTTAACTTTAGTGACATTATGGAAACTTCATAAGCTGGATATGTCCCTAATATGCTCACTTGGGGTGATAGGACCTTCCCCACTGAAGGTGAGAACACTCTTGGTGGAATTGGGAGGGATATCATCTTAGGAATGTATTTTTATGGGATTTTTAGTATTGAATAATGGTAAAGTATGTTTTTTATCCATGTTTCTTTCAAAATATTCTTTACTTTCTTGATCTTCTTGACTTGAAAAATCTTCCTGCTCTTCAAATGTCAAGATAGGCTCAGGGTAATGAACTTCAAGAGGAATTTTAGGATGGAGGGGGTGGATTCATAGGTTGATTATTTCTAATAGAAGCTAACCTAGTAAGGACCATGAAGCATGAAAAAAATAAATAAGAAAACTTGGTATGCAACTATATATTACCTTTAGTGGAGTTGCCAAATGCTGATTGAGGAACACTTATGCAGCTGTGATGTTGTCAAGACTAACATTCACCTTGATAAGATATGCTTGAGATAATTATCCCACTGGGCATGTCAGAACTATTGTCATTCAATTTTTCACCCTTGGATAGGTAGTTTGATCCTTCTCCAAATTTAATGCAACACTTGATTACCTATAGGCCTATGGATTGCCTATAGCATAGGTAAAACTCTAGATTAAAGGGCTAGCTCCCTAGATATGTTTATTGTAGATCATCACCTATAATAATTTCTTCCTTGGGATGAAAAGATATAGATAGAACATGAAATAAAACTATCTTAATGAGGTGATGCACCAATTTAATCTCCAATTAACTAACATTAACTTTCACTATGAAAGATGACTCACAAAACTAGCTTCAACATCCAAGGTTTCTCTAAAATAAGTATTTAAAACATGAAGGTGATATGCAATGCACTTCTCAAGGTGAATGAAAAAGAGGTATAATTATAGACACTAATCTTATTAATCATGATTCTATATATACAAAGACACTAAATACACTTCATGTGACATGTTAGAGAGTAGACTACTTACACAAAACATTAAACAATAAAGTGAACATGAAGATAAATGATTATCACTTGTCATTCAACTATGCACTACTTCACACACTTAGTGTGAATTATGTTGTGTTTAGGAACCAAATCAGAGATAAGTATGTTGTAAGTATCTCCTTAGGATGGAAAAATAACACAATTATATTTTAAAATAGATTAATAAAGGTATTCTTTTCTAAAATTATCCTTGTGGTAAAGACAAACTCAAGCATGGTGTGAACATGCCCAACCTGTCCTCAAAGGAGACAAAAATATCCCTAAGGTTTATATTACAAGGTCATAGCATGCTGAATAGCCTAGTTGGTCAATGCAAAATATTTTTATTTTATGGGGCCTACTGGTATGGAATTTATGTTTAAATAAATGATAGGAATATTTCATGTTTATTATTTTGCCAATGTAGATTTTAGGTGTGCAAGAGGGACAACAAAAACATAAACACCCAAAACATTAGAGGTATGAGATTTATCAAATAAGGTATAGATAATTTAACATTTTTTTATTTCACACTTAGATTCAGTATTGCAATATCATAAATAATCAAGGGTTTGGAATCAATATAAACATGTAAATTTGGATTGTAAGTTTTATATTTAATCTACACTCTAAAAAAATAATAAAAAATGGGGTAAAAGATAGGAAAAAGAGAAAGAATGATCCTATTTTTCATTGAAGACAAAATCTGATCTATTTGGAGAGATAAAATATTAAAAAAATAGTCCTCAACCTAACCAATGTGCAGACATCCATGAAAAAAAGTAATGTTATAGTCTAAGGGTAACTCAACAATGAAGAAAAAAGACAAATCCACTATTTAGATGTGCAAGAAATGAACAAGTTATCCACAACATTTGATTTCAAATATATTCTTGAATAAAAATATCTAGATTGGTCCTAACTAATTAGATTTCAAATATTACTTACAAAAACATTTCCCATATATAAAATCTAGCTAAAGAATCAAGGAAATGAAAAAATAAAAAAGATGTCTAGTCCACGATATTGTCTCTAATACATAAATGATCTAGCCCTTTGAAAAAATAATAATTAGATATATATAAATATTTCCCATTAATCATTACAAGTTCCCCCCCTAAATTGTTTTCAATCATTAATGAGCTCCATTCACTAGGCCTTAAAAAAGGAAGGAATCGCACTAGGCCATAAACACCAAAATAAATTTATGATAGTAGTTGGTTGTTGGAAAACACATCATGAATAGTGAACATTCCTTTTGCTTGAGACAAAAACAACAAACTCATGCCATTAAAACACTGACAGGTTTTAGGTTATGTAATTCTCCCACTTGTGACCAACACCATTGCAAAGATAGTAAAACCAACTATATAATACAGTAAACATCATGCAAAATGGATCATCAATTTGAAATATATGATTGAAAAACTAACCAACACTCTACTTGTGCACAAAATGTGATGCATGTATTTGTATCATATGTTTTAGTGCCTTTTTATGCATGCATTAAATAAGGATGGTAGGTTTTGTCATTCGGTAAATTACCCCTCCTTGATTGGATGTCTCTTCTCCCACCCAAATCTACAAAATAAAAAAAAAAAAATGTCACACTTTGGAATAAAATAAGAATATCTATAATAAATGTGACATTTATTAATAACATGATTAATTCATAAGAAAAAAGTGACAAATTTTAAAATTTTCACTTCCTCCATGTGATACCCATACCACCATGAAATCACTAATGTCAGCTTCCCAACACCACTGATAACTTAAAAAATAGAGCTATAAGGATAATATTATGAGTGAAAACATATTTCTATGTAGTTTAATGCTTGAGCTATATATTTTGAAATTAATATTAATTTTCTTTAAAAAATTAATAAAAATAATAAATTAACTAAATTTAAATTAATTTAATTAGAACAAAATTAAATTAATTTAAAAAATAAATATTCAAAAAAATTAATCCAAAAATCAAATCAAATAAAAATTAATTAATTAATTAACATAATTTAAACTAATTAAAGCATGGGAATACGTCAAGTATTATCTATTTTTTCTCTATGATACTAGGTATACACCACCCATGAAATAATTCAAGTTTATCATGCAGTCTTGGCATACTCCACATTTATCTCATGCTACTTGCACCTTGTTTACTCTCTACACAACATTTGTATACACATAAAAAAAAATTTAATTTTTTTTTATCAATTACTGATGCTCTCTCTTATAGGAACTCATTGAGACTCAATCTCTCTAAGTGCATGCCTTAAAGGGTGCATTAGGAAAGGGTTGGATAGACCATTAGTTCCTCACAAGATTATTATTTCCTATACCAATTCTTAAAACTAACATGAACCTCCCCTATACATTTTCTTAAGCTTTGACATCTCATATACACACTCTTATAAGCAATTCACTGCCTCAAATAACCCCTACCTAAGGCAAAACCTCTTTTTATTATCTATCAAACATGATCGCATGGGTCAACCCTATTTTTAGAAATGACCATGTTACAAGACTAAGACAACACATCCAACTTAGTCCATGACCTAACTTTTTTTATTTTCTTAAGAATGCAATTGACTAGGTTAACTATGTTGTATAAAACTTTGGAAGGGTTTAGGGTTATATCTGGCTATATAAACAAATCCTTTTTTCCATTTTCATGAGAGTGAGATAGATATAATCATTCATCTTTGATTATTTACAATCTTATCTTCCATAATTCTACTTGAGAAGTCATTTCTTAGGGTTTACACTTGGAGATAAGAATTTTGTCTTGTGGAAAAGTCTTGGATGCATATGATAAGTCTCATAGGTTAGAGTTGGCCTATCTTTTTTATCCTTACAAACCACAACAACCTCTTGCAAAGCACCATTTTCAAAGGGAGACATTGAGCCTCAGTAGTTTCATCTTCAAGGTAAGTATTCCTAACTCTTATTCCTCAATTTTGGCAGATATAAGTATCATAAATAATAGTTTTTAAATGTATTTCTCTCTCCATGTATTAGGGTTACCTCTACATTGAATAAGTTAGAGTTATTACTTGCATGTTTACTTTTATTTTCATTATCCCCATTTATGCCATAATCTTTGGACAACACTAGAATAGTTTTACTTTACTTTATAACTTACTTTATTATAAAACATAAGACTATTGTCACTTTTATTTTCACCCTTTGAGGAGATGCCTATTTTCCTCATCTAAGTGGCACAATGGAAACACCTCTAGGCTTGTGGGTATCCTAAGGATGAGGTGAATATCTAGATAGGGTTAGCTCCCTTGATGTACCACTTTAGATCACAACTACACCTAAACTTTAGGGGGGAAAGGGAGAGAGAAAAATGAAAGCAAAATATCCTAAAGGAGCTGATACACCAAATATGTTGATGACTTCTAACTAGCCTCATGTTATACATGAAATCAAGGGACAAATTGAACATACACTCCTTCAATCTACATCTTCTTCCATCAATTCTACATTGTGAGGTTATGGAAGAATGTGTAAAGCTAGGAGGACTAGAAAAGAGGCCTTGAATGGTACTAATGAAAATACTAAATCACTCAATCTTTGAAATTTCTTAGAATACTTCACATGCCCTGTAAGAATAATCTTTCCAACTGCAAATAGGATGTAAGAATGAGACAACATGCTAAGTAATCCATAGTCTTCACTAAGTAAGATCTAACATTTAAGTAAAAACACTAAAAATAGTCATGAAGAGGTAAAATATTAGTATTATTATTGATAAAATGGTATGAAAATGAGAAATTATTTGTCATACTTAGGTGGAGCATAAGTTACAATGGCCAAAATGGCTAGTTCTTATAAAATTTGAGAGAGAAAGAGGAGAAAAGAGAAGTCCAAGGGTCACAAGGATAATTTTCAACCTAAGAAAATTAGTTAATTGTGCATGAAAATAGGATATGGAAATAAACATGCAATTTTAGGAATATCAAGTGTCCATCCAAGTCATCAAAATCTTATAAAGTGGAATGAAATTCCCTTGATTGGATTAGAAAAACTACCTTCATGATTTGAGTTTATTGAATGCCCCATAACTAACTAGGACTAGGTAAAATGAATATAAATAAGGAGAATTTTATCATTCATGCATATCCATGTATTTGTTTCAATCCTGGTCATCTGGAATCATCCCAAAATGAGCTATCATCATTTGTTATCAAGAAAAATCCTCTTCCATGCACCCTACACATTTGGCCTCAAATTTGGCATAAGTTTCTCATGAAAATATATGTGAGGGAGTGGATGAAAATTTTAAATATCCTACATGGCCTTATAATCATTAGGGACACTTTAAAATCACTTTCACTTAGAGTTTTCACACTTCTCACTAGCTTGTCCAATATGCTAGTTTTGACTGGCTAAGATAAACCTATTTAATTGCATACATAGGATTATTTTATTAGAATTAAATGACAATAAATAGTTATTAAAAGTCATGATATTCCCCCCAAACATTATTTTATCTTTAGACTCCTCTTATAGCCTACACAATGTAAGAAACTATCAAGAAAAACCTATTTTGTACCCTATCCATACAATTTAATACATCTCAAAAGTATGGGACAGAGCCTAAGAGAGTCCTATTAAATTCACAATAACTTTTATGAGCAAAATATTGCATTATAATTCATCTCTATCTTCATTTCTCCAATCAGGTCTTGACTAAGGGTTTGTAAGGGTTTTAGGCCTATTTTCACTCTTAAGCTTTGTTCATAAAGATCTAAAATCAAAATTTTAAAAAAATACATAAAAAATTCATTTAGGATACCTGATAACACTTATAAAATCCTTTTGATTCCATGCATAACCTTCAATAAGATATGAGTATTCAAACTTGTCCTATCGAGCTCCTTTTTCCTCTTTCATAAGACTATAGTTGCTTTTGGGCCAAAAAAATGACCTTATTGTGTTTTACCTACATTAAAATGGATTTATCACCTCTATATCCACCCTAAAAACATTTTTAAATAATTTATAATGCACAACTAAGGCTAAACGTGAAAATTCCCTCTCATTTGAGCTCTAGGCCTAAACATGCTTAGTAGGGTTGATTACAAACTTAGCCATATAGACCATATTTATTTGTTCCCTAATATCATGAGGTTTTTCACATGATTTTTAAGGTGTATTAAAACATTACATACCTCTCCTCAAGGTATAAAAAAATTATGGTCTCCTCCCCTTATACACTTTTCTCAACCTGCGAGTTTATGTTCGAAGGGAAATACCCTTTGTCTAAGACAAAATAAAGGTTAGTTACCCTATTTCATCATTAAAAATAAATATTTAATAATATTACTCAAGTTTAAAACATGTTATTTACCAAAATTTATCCTTTGGTGATCTCATTTTCCCTTTCAAATCATCAAAGACCTAAGACAGACTCCTTGTATGATAGACTGTTCAGGGTTCTTCCTAAGGACTATGTTTTGCACTTAGAAGTGCCTTCCCTTTGAATTTGAATAAATTATAATGGTTTTTTGAGGTTTATATGATTATTAATAAATTTATCTTATCACTTATTATCTCTCTAACCTCTCACACACTCCTCCTTGACTGGTATGGACTAAGTATGACCTCTGCCTGACTGTATTTCTTGTTTAGGAGGGTGCCTGTAGGTTTTATGTCTCTCTATAGGACCCTTATCATGATGTGTATAGGTTTTACTTTAAAATTAAAAAATATTTAGTATTTTATTTTAAATTCATTTACTTTTAATGGCTAAAACACTCTCAAAACCCCATACTTAGGTAACTCTCTGTCTTAGTCACTCAAAGTTCGCTGCAAGTGGGCATTTAGGAAGGATTGAGTTTGAAAATAGTGTATAGCCTTATTAAAAACCCATAAGGTCCTATATAATTAATTATAAATATTAAATATTATTTTACCAACTACCAAGGAACCATCTCCATTTATCTCACTATTCATACAATCAAACACTTGGCTATAGGTGGCTAACCAGCCATGTGTACAAACTGTAGGTGTGTTTGGGGAATCAAAAGACAAAGTGTCAATAAATTTGATGATAATTTATTCCATGGATTCCATTTGAACCATATTTAATCACTTATATAATGGGAATATACCTTATTTTCAACTTGCGTGGAGAAAGGTCTTTTTTGGAGTCAAGCTTGTAGGTCTCACTACCTATTCTTAGTACATAAATTAACAAGTTTGATCCATCTAAAATCCAACATCCATTAATTATCCTCTATTAAAACTTGGAAAATTTATTTTCCTATGTGAGATATAAAATATATACTTGTATATATGAATTAAATATAATTTTAACCATGTCATATGTTATTCACAAAATCCTTCCTGACCTCTATTTTGCATTTTTAGGGAAAGTGTCCTTGTATTCAGTCATCACATATTTGAAAGTGATTTAAATTTAAAATTTCCATATTGACACTCCAAAAGTATTCTATCATGGCAAAATTATCACACTAGGAATTCAAAATATATCCAACACATTCAAATTCCTTCATCAAATGCCATCAGTTTTCTGCCAACAAATCCTATAAGTGGACATTGTCAAGTCTGTAGACAATATATGCAAGTGTGAACAATGAGTATCATTTATCCTTAAATTAGTTTATTAATATTAAAATATCTAAAAAATAATTTTAACACTAACATGGATGTGAAACAAATATCAAACCTCCCTTTTAACTTGAATTTATCCATGAGAGCACTTGTAAGTTGTGTGTTAATGGCAGAATTATGTGTAAATGTTGCATATGACTAAAAATCATGGATATTTTGACTTATATAATGAAATTTAAAGATTAGGTGACCAATAATACATTTAATACATGGTTAAGGACATATCGCAACCCTCTTAAGTCATTTTTAAAGCATGAAAATCTAGAAATGATGAAAATTGCTTGTAACTCAGAAAGGTGTATCTGCTTGAAAATTTGAGCTACTTGACTCATAAAAACATAATTAAAATTTAAATAAAGTATTTATATAATATTATGATGAATAAAACATAATTTATAACCAATATAACCAATTAGTTCAATTGGACCTACCAAAAAGGGAGTAAAACCTACAGGGTGCTTGAAATAACAAATAAAAAAGTACAATCAACTTCATGAGGATGGTTCATGAAGAAAATTCCACCATTATTTAAAATATTTATATATAAATTAAGGTATATAAGTTTAATACAACATTCTAAAATTTATTTTATCTAAAACCTCCTTTGTTGGCCATACCAAGTATAAACCTGAAGACTACTTTTGCTTGCCAAGAATGGTGAAAGAAGAGTAGAATGGTTTTGGGCCAAAAATAGAATCTCAAAATAAAATAAATAATGTAAATTATTTTTGATAATATTAATTTAAATTTCATGATCTTATTCTATGTGGCACACTTCCACATGGGCTATATAAGTGTGATTTTCTTCTCTTTTCCTAAGAAAGCTACCCTTTCCTCTAAAGAACCTACCACTTTTTAGTTTTGATAGTTTATTAAGACCTATTACAACACATGTAACATTAAATCATGGTTTTTAACCTTCAAACTTCCCAATAAATCTGTATAAGTCATTAAATGAACCTTTTTTGACCTCAAAATGACCCAAAATAACTAAAAGGATTAAAATGACTAAGGGCCAAGTCTAGTACAACATTAAGTGACATTAATTAACCTATAAAACACATTTTTACATATTATTTGACCCATAAAACATATAAAATTCAATTTTTTACCTATAAGGGTCCTAATTTGACCTAAAAGTGAAATTTGGTTAATTGGACCTAGATAGGGTTATTGTGTGGTATTGTTTGACTAGAGGATTTGGAACCCTCTCTAGTGGTATTGTGTGGTAATATAACCCTTAGTTAGGTCTAGTATATCCATATTAGTCATGACCCTGATTATATAAATGTACTAATAAGAATGGCTAGTTTGATTTATCTTCTCTGAGTAAGGATTGATTTGTAGATCAACTTCACTTTCCCTTGTCATACATTATGGTGAACCTGATGTGAAATAACTCTTAAATGTTTTATTTCACACATTCATCTATTATCATTGATTAATTATTTAATTTTTATATTATTGGATTGAATACATCAACTTGATCTAACATTTTGTGCATATGTTTAACACATAATCGATTTTATCGACTCTATTTTACTTTATGCAGGTCATCTTCAACCATAGGTAGTTAGATCAATCCACTCTACTCAAATCAATTATTCACATCCAAGTTTTCAGACTTAGTTGACCTATTTGACACTAATAACACGTTAAAAATATTTATTTAGATGGCACATTATAAAAATAACATATTCAATAGCTCTAATTTCATCAAGTTCATTCTCACCAGCTCAATCATTTATTTCTTTCATTTTAGTCCTATTTAATTCTTGTCTAGGAAACTTAGTCAATTCACTCAAATTTGTTATTTAGCCCTTACTTCCATAGAAAAAATCATACCAAATCAATTATATTATGTATTATTTACATACTTGGTTGATTGAACCAAACCTATATTCTTCAAGTAAAGGAATTAACTCAATCACTAGTAATTAAATCATCTTTCATTTTGTTAACTACTTGTTTATATTATCAAACATAGACTAAATACGAAGTTTTAATTTATAAATTTAGTCACATTATTTTTATTTTATTCACGCACTTCCAAATCACGTAATATAAAAATCATTAAACAAATTTTATCGAAGGTCTACCTACTTGGATTTCATCACCAAGGGGGAAGATGACTTGGTTTTCTAGCCAAGTATAAACATATGGTTGATGGTATATATTGGCCAAGTACTTGACACCCTTATCATTAAAAGCTTATGAAGTGAGGGGGTAAGCATAAATACCAATCTAGTACCATCTTATTATAGTTCCCTTTCAGCCTTACCAACTTAAAACCATCCTTAGCTTGCCTTTCTAGTTCCTTTCTAAAACCAACTCCCTATCACATTTATTTATAGAATTATAATTTAAAATATTCATAAATGACCACATAGATTAACATTTATATTTTTTTACTTGAAATTTGATAATTTTATGTTTTATTTCAAAAGTTGTATTGGATAACATTGGTACAAGGTTTGTTCTATATGCCACAACTGAATTACTTGGATTGACCCAGTTGTTTGTGTGTTTATTTCAAGTTTTCTAAAAAATAACAATAGATCATCTAGAGTCATATATCTTCAAACCTATCTCTACCCTCAGAATGTAATTGACCCAATTGAATGTGTCTTATACAAATTTTACCTTTTATAGAACATAGTTATTCTAATCAACCCAATCTCTCATAGGTTTGTCTATTTTACCTCCTACAAAACACAGTCTTTTTATTCAACTCAGTCTTTCACATGTTAGTCATTAGTGCTTATTCACATAACATATTCAACTAATCTAATTATGTCCTTTATTAGATTATTTTTTTGGTATTCCTTCCAAACTCAATTAATCTAATTAACTTTGTACTTCTTGGTTGATTTAGTTCTTTACTCTGAGATCCTGCTTAGATGATCTTGTTCTGTGTCTAGCTGACGTTAGTCCTAATTTTAGTTTTATTTATTTATTCTTAGATTATTATTCCAAGCATAATTAAATACCCTATTATAATATTTTTGGACAACCTTAATCCATTGATATGATATGGGTTACTCTTTAATTAGTACCTTTTTTACCCTAGAGCGTACTCACTCTTGGTACACCTCACCTCAACCTTCACCTTTAGACTATAATATGGTCTAAATTACCTCAACTAATGACACTAATCAATCAAATCCATTTCAAACCTCTCAAGACAATTCTCTATCAAAATAACCTTATTAAAATGTAAGTTCAATTGAAACAAGTCTAACCAATAACCCTATAGGAAATCATTTAAACACCAATAAACCACCACCTATAAATCCTCCATGTAACAACCATTCCAAAAATACTAATTTAGGGAATGTTCCTCCTACCAATGCTAACTTTCCACCTTTAAACACTAATAACCCAAATTCACCAATTGACACTACTCAAGTTATTACACAAATAGTGCAACAAATGAATATTATTAAAACATCTAATACTTCTCAAATGATGAAAATGCAACACCATCTATTAAACATGGATAATCAACCTCCTATTTTATTACCTCAAAATAACAAAAATTTTATCCATCCACCTCTTAGAGATTCCATGGAAAATATCATTCCCCAAACCCCCTATGCATAACAAGATGCTCCAAAATATTCAAAATGAACCTTTATCTCCCTTAATTGTCTCTATTGATATTGGAAATATCTCTCCAACTATTAAGTATGATGGGACTAAAGACCCTACATATTTCCTTAAATCATTTGATAATCTATACAAATAATGGATTCAAACCAACACCTTTACGAATACCAAAATTTTAGTCAAAAAATTCATAGGAAATATATTATAATGGTGTAATATATTCACTCAACATTCCATATGGTAACTGGAGGATTTAGTCAATCCTCTAGTTAAGTAATTTCAACACAGTGATCTTCTTCAAAATTGTCATAGCCATTTTATCAATGCTAAACAATCCCATTTTAAGTCAGCTCATGATTTCATTAAACAATGGAAAATTTTGGATCACAAAGCTGATCATAAAATGAATGATGACAACTTATTTAAAACATTTATAACTACCTTAACACCTTCCCTTCAATATAAGGATTGAACTTTTCTCCCCAAAATCTAAACATTGCATTTGATCAAGATAAAAGATAAGACTTTCTTATGAAATAGTTTGAGACCAACCTTTAAACCATCAAGGGATCTATCCACAAATCCACTAATTCAATTAATATCAATTCTCCTCAAACCAAAATAGGAGTAGCCAAAGTGGATAACCCCCAAGATTTACATGCACCCTTAACTGTTCAACAAATGAAGCAATTACTAACTCCTTATAAACCTTTCATGTACACTAATAATCCACCTATATGGTATGATACTAAAATATTTTTTTGGTTTCAAGCTAATGTGGATCATTCCCATGAAACATGTCACATGATTACCAATTTTTTTATTTCTTTTATGTTAGTAGATACATTCAATCATGATGTTATGATCAGAATACATCATCATGATTATGTTAACACCTCTCAAAATAAATGAGTTACAAATCCTTCATCCTCTAAATATATAAAAATGTTTTCAAACTCCAATATACAACACTCAATGGAAGATATATGTGAAATTGATGTTGATTATGACCAATACTATACCAATTCTCAATATGTGAATCTAGCCAAAGCCAATTATAAACTCTAATCCACCCATAAAGATCCGATACCAAGCCAAAAAAAAACCACTTGACAAAAAAATTATCAAATAAACCACAACCACCACCACCATACATTTTGAAACAAACAAAAAAACACTCCCACAAACATAACCTCAAACTAGTCTTCCTACAAAAAACATTTTACCTCCCAAGCCTCATGTTTATTCTTCATCTTCAAAATATCATTAGAATTTATTAGAAGAACTCAACTCAATGCATTGTAGAATACCCCTCATGGAATTAGTTCATTCTTTTCCATATCACCACAAATTCTCAATGAAACAATTAAAATATATTGAAGAACCACCTTCCCTAAAGGTGGAACAACCTCCTAATGATCCTTCACCAACAAAAGTACACATTATTGAAACTATTTGTAATTATCACAAATCTTCAACAAAATTCCTTGAAGAAGATATGATTAATGTTAAAATTATTTTTAAATCTGATGATCCACCTATTTTCATTAAAATTTTAATTAATAACACCCTTATTTGAAAAGTCCTAGTAGATGAAGGGTCAAAAATTAATGTCATCTCCATTTGGTTAATTCAAAAACTTGGGCATACCAAAGATCACCTTAAAAAAACATGTATCACATGTTTAGGATTTGAAAAGATAAATAAAAAACCACTTGGTTATATTTGTCTCCCTCTCAATATTAGACCCAAGATCATACGAACCAAGCTCATGGACCTTGACTTACCGCTATCCTACAATATACTCCTAGGTCACCCATGGACACATTGTATTAGGGCTATTGCCTCCTTAAGTAGTCAATATATTAAATTTATCTATAATGGAAAATGATACAAACATAAGGTTTATCCTAATCCATAGAGTATCCAGCTACTCAAACCCAAATCTCAGTATCTGATTCCAACCATTCAATGAATTAATAGTGCATATCTACCTATAATCGTTAACATGAATCCATATTTACAAGTCACTCTCATCAATTATAACAATGATGAAACAATTGACTTATAAAACACTTGTAATACCATAAGCTAACTCCTTACATTTCATAGTGGTTTCCTCATTTTTTGCTTTGACATGATCATACCATACCTCTAGTTGATAAGATCACTATAATTCCTCCTCCATGTAATGCAAAAGAAGATTATTACATAGAATATAAATTCACATGTAATTAATATAGAGTGGTAATATTATTTCAAGATCCTTTAGCAATGTCACCTCAAAAATTTAGTGATCTAGGTGTATCCACTTCTAATTCTCCCTTAGAGACAAATGCATTCACTTTATACCACACCTATGATGATAATTATATCATGGATCAAGATCAATCATGAGACTTAAATGTACACCACTATCAAAAAACATTAACCAAAAGACATACCTTCAATCATGATGTCCATGTATTTCATATACTAACTGATAATGAATTAGAAACTGAAGGTCATGTATCTCCCATTAATACTCTATTATAAATACCTCATGGGTAGTTAAAAAAATATTGACTCTATAAAATTTAGAAACTTATGAACCTCCTATACCTTCTACACCACCAAACAATATCTTAACTTTATTTCCTTCTCATGAGAGTATATATACCATTAAGTATACCCACCTCAATTCAACCAAATATCCATCTACAACACACCCTAACACACCTATTACCAGTCTAGTTGAATCCACTTAATCTCAACCTACAATCCCACCTACACCTAAAATTAACTTAGATGTTAAAGTCACAGATGTACAAAAAATGCATTCTAAATATGATCCAAATGGTAATAAAATGATTAATCTCAAAGTTTATGTGGAATACTATAGACCCTTACCTACACTCCCTAGTGATGAATCCATACTTGAGTTACTCCATGTTAGAGAACCTCACCTTCCAAAACAAAATCATAAACTTGGAAATTTTAAACTAAAAGCTCCTTATTTTAATAATTTCATTACTATTGTGGATCCTAAAATAAATCCTATTTCTTCTCTTCCTCATGCTCCATATCATTTCAAATATGGAAATGTTATGATTATTAAATAAATAAAAAGAATAGAATATGGTACACCATCATGTCCTAGATCCATCACTATCTCTAAATAACTTACACCAACATAATGTGATAACTTTAATTTATTCTTTAACAAATATTAAAAAACATTTTCTTGGTCATATGAAGATATAACATGTATTGATCCTAGTATCATTGTACATAACATCATCACCTACCCATATTTAAAACTAGTTAGACAAAAACAACCAAAATTTCCATCTGAAAGTTCCACCTTATGTCATAAATAAATTATTAAACTTTTGGATGCTAAATTTATCAAAACCTATTACCTATTTTAAATGGGTATAATTCCTATTCATAAAAATTTCACCATGATCATTTGTATATGCATATATTTCTATAATCACAACCTTCCATGTCCAAAAAATAATTTGCCATTACCTTCAATAGATGATATCATAGATTCCACCATTGGATATGAAGTTTTGTCACTTATGGATAGTTTTTCAAGCTATAATAAAATTCACATAACCTCTAATGATCAACAAAAAATAATATTTACTATAGAATGGTGCACATATTTCAACATCAAAATGCCTTTTGGTCCTAAAAATTCCAAAGCCATCCATGTTCTATGACTCAAATTTTCAATGATCTTATACACAAGAAAATGGAATCTTATGTGATGACCTCATTCCCAAATATAAGAGTCACACAATGCACCTCACTATTCTATCTATTATTTTTTATCACCTAATCAAGACTTAACCTATATAAATGTATATTTGGAGTCACATCTGGTAAAATTTTAGGGTTCTTAATCTCTCTTTGAGGCATTAGTGTCGATCTGGCCAAAATCAATGCTATTGTCAACATGCCCATTCCTTGCTCTATTATCTGCATACGCACTTACCTCATAAATGTTGGGGCATCCCAAAGATTCATCCCAAAAATGGCTTACCATATCTACTTTGTCAATTCCCTTCTCAAAAAAGGTAATGTTTTAGAATGGACATATTCATGCCAAAAATAATTTAATAACATGAAATAATCTTTGCTCGATCCTCCCACTCTTTAACCACCTTTAAAAGAGCGTCCCTTAATATTATATACTTCCTCTATCCCCATATCAATTAGGGTAATGCTTGAACAACATGATGATGTAGTTATAGATTAAATTTTTTATTAAATTAGTCAAGGCTTCATTAACTACAAAAAATGTTATACTAAAGTAGAACACAATTGCCTTGCTATCTATTTCATAGTTAAAAATTTGTCACTATATGATTTATCAAATTACTTATGTCAATGTCCAATCCAATCAAATTCATCATTTCTTCTCCAAATCATTCCTACCTAAAGACAAAATTGGGAAATGGATGATCCTCTTGATGGAATTTGACCTTCATATTATCACACAAAAATATATCAAAGGGAAAGTAATCACCAAATGACTTGTGGTGGCACCTATACCAGCTACAAATCACATTCAAGATAATATCCCTAATGAAAATATTGTTTATATAAAAGGTCTTAAACAAGATATCTCCCTTATATATTATCTCCATAACCTATGTTGATTTATAGATTAAAAAATTAAGAATATATTAATATCATTCTTGATACTACTAAATCTAAAGTAGTTATCGAAGAGCGCCTTGAAGTTAACATTAATTTTCATGAATACCCCTAGACCCTCCACTTTGATGGCACCAAGTACCTCTAAAGAGCTAGGGAAGGTTGTATTCTAATGAACCCACATGGTAATATCATCCCTTTGGCATTTATATTAACCTTTAATGTCTCTAATAACATGGTCAAATATGAATCTATAATCTTAGGCATGAAAGTAGCACTCAACTTAGATATCCATATATACATGATCTAGGTGACTCACAATTTATCTACCACCAATTTAATGGTGATTATCAATGTAAAAGTGAAAATATAATTATATATCTTCAAATGGATACCATACTCACCAAATATTTTGCCTCTTTTACCATTGAACCAATTCTAAGAGATCGAAATTCCATAACTAATTCTCTTTTTTCCTCAACATCCCTATTTCATCCTCATCAAGTACATAATGATTCCCAATTTATTATCTAAATAATAAGATCACATTCTTCTATCCAACCAAATGATTCATTCATATATCATATTAAGGTTATCACTATTTGATAAATCCTTTGATACAAAAACATAATCTAATTCCTTCAACATCAAACCAACCCTCCAAACATGGATTCTAGTAAAAAGACTATAATACATAAACAAACCTTTAAGTATGTATTTTAATATAGCACCATTTATTATTATAATGTAGAAGGTATCATAATATATTGTGTGATGAAATAATATGTTCCTAATATCCTATAACAAACACATGGAGGAATTTTTGGTATTCATTTTAGTAGACATGTTATAACATGAAAATGCTTATGTATTAGTTAATATTATCCTACTTGAGAGGAGGATTCTATAAGATTTTATAAAAATGTAATCATTGCCAATTACATGATGATCTACTCCATTTACCACTGATTGAGCTCTAAATAATAGAGTCTCCTTGGCCACTATCTATGTGGGGATTAAACCTCATTGGTAAATTACATCAATCACAATATGGTCATCTCTTTATCATAATTGTTACTGAATATTTTACCAAATTGGTAGAAGCCATGCCTCTTGTCAATGTCATGGGAACCACTATTTATAAATTTATCCTTAACCAAATCATTTGTCACTTTGTATTTCCCCATACTATCAATTCTGATAATGGTATCAACTCTAAAATAAAGACATGAAACAACTATGTGCTAAATTTAAAATATACCACAAATTTTCCACATCTTACCACCTACAATGTAATGGACATGCAGAGGCTACTAACAAAATTCTCAAAAAAATATTACAAAATACCATTTGAAAAACTTACACTAATTGACATATTCATTTATATCTTCCACTTTGGGCCTATCAAACTAGCATACATATTTCCACTAGGGTGACACCATTATCACTAGTATATGGTCTTGAATCCATCTTACCATTAGAATTTGAACTCCCATCTTTACATATATCTCTTTATGGTATCACTCTTGATGAATAATTACACGAAGCTAATCTTCATGCCTTATATCTTATTGATGAATACTATCTAGTTGTTTTCCAACATAACTACCAATATAAGGATTGCATCACCAAATAACATAATAAAAAGGTCAAAATCTGCACATTTAATGTTGGTGATCTCATTCTCAAATCATACTACACCCATGATAAATAAGAAAAATATGCCCAAAAATTATGGGACCCTTGTTTAGTAAAAGACATTATTGGTCCTAACACTTATCATCTACAAACTAATGAAGGTCGTGTTTTCAAAGAACCCACCAATGCACAATTTTTAAATAAATATTTTGCTTAAATATCTCCATTTTTTTCATAAGTCTATAAACTATTCTACTAACACTTATTGTAGGAATTTTTCCAACATTCTCACCTTTGAAATTGTCTATCTTATATATAAACCTCGGTCACTTCATTTTGTCCTTTCATTTCATTAATTCATGAGTTACATTGTAATACTATGGATAGCACCTGGTTTTCCTCATGAATACCTTTTTATTTTAATACATCAATTTTTCATACTTATTCTATTTTGACCACAAGTTTATTATTTTATAATGTTTTTTAATTTTGTTCTTTCTTTTGTGAGTTTCATTGTATGATCATGGATAGGACCAACCATTCCTCACAAATACCATTTTTTTATGCACCCACTTGGGTTTTTATTTTATGATTTGCAGTGTAAGACCATGGATAGGACTAGGCTCTCCTCATAAAATCTACATATTATTTTTTATTAAACCAAGTGTTCTTTTTATAATGTTAATAAATGGTTACAATTTTTTGATTCTATATTCTCAACCTTCATTTTTTTATTTTGTGGATAACACTTGCACAACAAACTATGCTAGCATATTTCCATAAACTTACATACATTCTTATGATAAGGAATCATAATTATCTGTCACTATATCCATTTTCACATTGTCACATTCTTTATGATTTGAATTAATTCAAATTGTTTCATGTTCACTTCCCCTTGGTTTCCCTTATTTTTTCATTCAAATTTGGGTAAAATAATGTCAAAGTCAAGATAACACTTATATTTCACATGATTAAACAAGGCTCTTAGACACCATGATCTCTAAGTTATATTTCTTAGCAACCAAGTCCAATGTTTTGAAATGATAGACATTTTTATCACCCATGTTTGGTTCCCTAAATTTGTATGGAGGAGGAATAGAAAAAAAACCATCAAAATTTAAAATCTAAATCATTTAAAACAAAAGTTAATGATAAAAAGGAAATATTAAAATATAAAATTCAACATCACACTAAAATACATGTTTCATAACACATATCCTATCTGCAATCAAAGCTCAAACTCTACAGTTGGACTCATAATAGAGCTGAGGCCCATTGGGGTGTGGTAGGCATATAGATTGGGATAGGAGAATTCAAAATTATCTATAGTGCTACCTACTTTCGAACACAAGTACCTAATATTCATAGTAGACTAAAGGCTCTGTAAGGGGTCATTACGAATGGGTAACATGTTATGGGAAGGTAGGTCCATTTCAATTTTCATACATATAACCTTCATGGGATGATATTCATACTTTATTTGATAACCCAAGATTTATGTGGTTAGGAGAAGTTCTTTAGAGTCCTTAATGTCAAAATTCCTCTTGTTTTAATGAACTTAATTTTAGTGTCTTGACTTTGACAAAGATTTACTCTACCTTTATTTTTCCTACAACTCTCCCACCACCCATACTCAAGTCAATAACTTGTTCTAACATCCAAATTCCTCTGAAAGGAAGCTTATGTAGGTCTCCATGTGAATATTGACTAGTGACAACCTTCGAACATAAAAAAGGTGTGAAATGTAGGGTTTGGGTATAAAAGGTCAAGTTTCAAGTTTGCATATCCCCTCATAGGTTATATTCATTAAAAAGTGGATTTTCACATGTTTGTAATCTCTATGGAAGTCTCTACTAGGCACATAAGCCAAGAAATTGTAGGTTTCAAGCTAAAGAACACATAGAATGCATGTTTCTAATGTACTCCATGGGCCTTTCAAAATATATCAAGCATAGTGGGGTTTTAAAAATGTTAAGAGAGGTAAATGAAAGAATCATCAATTAATGGTTTCTAGATTTTAAAGGCTTTGCACAAGTCTACATGTTAAAGAATGAAAGTTCCAAGGTTTTACCTAAAAATAGACACATTCTATCTTCAATCTATAAGTGCATGGCTTAGGGAAGGTATTAGACATAATTAGGAGGTTTTAAGGTTTATTCCATTTATTTATAGGTTCATTAAAATAAAGGATGGCATTTCACCAAAATATAGAAGACATGTCTAAAACCTTACCAAAACCCTAAACCCCATGACATGAGTTTTGGTTATGTAGAGGATAAAAAAGATCAAAAGAGGGATTTTTAGGATGATTCAATGGTTTATGATGATTCAAAATATTTATGAACAAGTTTCTTAATGTTTCCAAGGTCTCAAATAGGTTTCTATGTGTTGAGGTCAACATACCCCCATTTTTTGAAAATTGGGACCCTTGAGATACTTTGAACCTTAGCACTAAAAATATGGCATGTTTTGAGCATAATTAGAATTTTAAGATAGTCCACTTTGATAAAGTTGGCCTGATGGTTAATGGTTTTGCTTTAAGGTTACCTAATGTTTCTAACAATTACCCTTCATGTATAAGTTGCAAGTTTCGTGGAGCCCTTATGAATGGTTCATGCTTAGATTCTCATAGTTAATCTTCATTCAGGCTTTTAATATCTTTTGGTCTGTAAAAATTCAAGCCCAAGTTCATGTCTTAAAGACTCACTTTTATAAAACCCTAGCTTAAGTCCTTGATTTAAATATTGGTGGGAACACTTTGGTGGGAACATTTTAAATTTATTTTCGACTTAAGCCCCAATTTTCATGTTAATGCTTGGTTGTGTTTCTTTTAGCCCACTAAACCTTAGCCTAAAAACTTATGATTAGTCCCCTTTATTTTTCCCCTTTATTCCTTATACTTCTAATGTGATCTAATTTTATGCTAGTAGGAACCTTTTATTTTAGCATGGTCCCCTTTGTTAAAACCTTTAGCCTAAATTTCTAACCCTAAGGCCCCATTCATCGTTATCATTACAAATAAGACCTTAGTCTTAAAGTTTAACCTAAATTTCTATCTACCTGAGTCTTAACTTAAATACCTTACTTCTTTGTAGATTTGACAGTCCATACTTCATCATGAGGGTTGATTTGATGGAGCGAAGAAACCCTGATGAACCTAAGCATTTGGTCTTTTAAATAAATCATATGTGAGTATCTAGATCATGATTAATGGCCCTCATATTATCATGAATCTTGATTGGATAGAGTGAATACAATGTTAAATAGTCAAAAGATCAAAAAACCCTAGAGATTTGCCATGCAACACTCCCTTATTCAAAGCTTGATAATAAAGGATCCTACACATTAAAGTGAACCAACAACATACAATTCATTGAATCATGATCTATGGATCTCACCTCATCATGGATCTTGATCAGATAGATCAAATTAAATATGAGATATATGGAACTTAGGAATTTGATGAGCTTAAAATTAGAATTCTTATGAATGTCATTTGACATTCACGAGGTTATCATTGACATCTGCAAGACCATCAAATTTAATCCCAACAAACCTAAAAAAAATCATGAGTTTAAATTTGACATTATCATGAATTTCATTTGATGTCCATGAGGCCATCATTTATGTTCATGAGGCTATCAAATTCAAGATCTTTGAATATTTTACTTAGATAAAGGGACATGTTTTATATCATTCGAGGGGTCATTTGATATCATGCTTTAGAACTTAGCATAAAATATTTTAGCCTAATTCTACAGCATGTTTATTAACATGAAATAAAATTAACTTAAAATATTATATCCTAAGTTTTTTTCTATGACCATGCACTAATTACAGTTCATGCATCTTGTAGGATCAATGGCTCATGCTTCATCAGGATTGGATGATCTAATGATGTGAAATTGTTGATGACTAAATAATTAAACTATGAGAGCCCATAGGAACGACATGTGTCAAACATGAATTTAATGTGTGACTGATGCAAGATGTAGAGCTCAAAAATCCTATAGAGGTGCCAAGTGGCACAACCACGAAGCTTGATGTAAAGATGACTAATGACATGCAAAATCCCTGATCATGATCAATGGTCTATATTGATCCTTGGGTGATGATCTGATGGCATGAAGTAAAAGGCAAATTTTAAATAACAATGACTAGTGATTTGAAAGAATTTATGAAAAATGCCATGAAAGTTGACAGATAGATGTCAAGTAAGCACTATGAAAGCAAAAAATGATAAAAATGAAGATTTTATGTGCTAAAAAATGCAAACATATAAAGGAAAAGGTCAAAATAAAAATAAAGGATCAAATGAGTCTAAGTTCAAATAATTTATCACCATTAAAGCTTTAAAAGAGCCCTAAACTTTCATAAAATACCCTAGTTTGAACTCTGATTGGCCATAGTCAGGCTAAAAGACTCTAATTTCAATTTGAGCATGAAAGAATTAACCCAGAGACCATTTACAACACATTGGTAAAAAAATTTCAAGTGTGAAAGCCATGGCAGCTTGAAGACAATAGTAAATGGATGAGACAGTTGTATTTGTCTATAGACAATGAAGGAAAAGTCTTCAAAGATACAAACCTGGACACTAGTACATTAAACACAAGAAATAAGAATTGGTCTGATCTCTTTTAGACCATTGAAGATATACAACCCATCACAAAGGAGGAATAAAATATTACCACCATGACCAGAAGGTAATATGACCTAGTTGCAGTCCAAATGGCTAGTCTCCATCATATTGCCACCAAACTAGAGGTAATCCAATATATTGTCATCCTTTTCCCCATTTTTAAACATTGTAGAATTGAGCAAGGTTGGATTATCTATGAAAGGACTTTTAGTAAAATTTCATACATTTTCCCATTGACATTCAAGAGTTACTATAAACATAAAAAAACCTAAGTGGATTTGGTCACTATTAAGGAATGGAATGGAAAGATTGACTTAGATGTCATCCTTAGATCATGGTTATTCTAAGGGAACCATATGATTCAAGACCCCACTAGTAATATCTCAGTTTCCAAATTTAGAGAAGGGGTTAGGGTAATTATGAATCTGTTAAATAGAATATCTAGAGCCCCTTCAACCTCTTATATCAACAAGAATTGGGTGTCCTATATATACTTCATTGTATAGAAAGAGATCACTCGATAAATTGGAGAAATGATTAGCATCTATTTAGAACAATAATTCGTAGCCATTAAGAAGAAAAATAGTAACCAATTCTTCATGATGTCCTATCTATTGGATACCTTTCTAGCCTCCACCAAGATCCCCTATATTAAAAATTGGTCACCTGAGGGTAGAATTATAGTCTCCCACCATTATTCCAAGCTACACATTTTCAAATATAGACACAACATGCAATTCATTTATGATTGTGTTTATCCTTCTTTAATAGAGTCTGTCATAGGGATCCCCATGCCCAAGATTAACCCTGTAATCAAGAAATATGTGGATCTAATGGGAGACATGTAGTTGTATTTGATTATACAATGATCAAAATTGAATGGATTTTAATTTAACCTCACAAGTTGCCAATCTATGTTCCCAAAAAATTAGCAAAGCAAGAAATTACATATCAACTTATTCATGGCATTGATGGAGTGTGAAAGGAGAAAATGAAAGGCCTCCTCCATCCCTTTCCTTTGATGATTGGTAGAGCTATTATACAAGATTAGAAACATGTGGATACTATTTCTAGACACAGATAATCCTTTAGATTTTAGATAGATGACCTAAGGTAGTGGGACCCTAATGAAAAGGTCTCCAAGCATTTAAAAATCAATCAACTACCAAAACTAGTTTATGAACACCAAATTGGTCCCTATTGCACTTTACACATAAGGGAAAACAATTTTAAGGAGGTATTGGATAGGTTCAAGAGACATAATATCAAACTTAAAAATAGATTGACTAGTGACCAAAATCCCCTTGGAGACATATGGAAAATAGGACATCTGTAATACCATTTTCTACTTGGAACTTCAAGCCCCTCTCAAGAGAAACCACAAATGGAAGGGTATCATCCCCAATCATAAATTACACAAAGTATTAAAAAGTAAAATTTGAAAGAGAGGCCTAGTGAAGGACTATCTTTAGCCCCTCTTAATAAACCAAAGTTTTTAGTAGAATCCTTAGACATGATTACCCTAAAACCTAGTGAAATAGTGGAGTATGCCTTCAAGGTCCTTGTTGAGGCATATGGGTTTGATGAAGAAGAAGAACATGTTGAATAATAATGAGACCAAGTAGAGGAGGTTGAGAAAGGAAAAGGGAAAGAGATTTCCTTGGATCTAGCCCCAATAACCCCATTAAGGAAGAGAAAGGCAGAACTAGCAATGGTCCTAATTGGGAAAAAGAATCCCAAGTTGAATTTAACTCACCCTAAAGTGAAATCAACTTATTTAGTGAGGAATACCCCATTCATGGACCAGCCATCCCTAATTGGTTAATCTATGGAAAAATGTAGAAGATCCCCTCCTATTACCACTCATGGGCCTTGACCCAAACTATCAATATTGATGTACATGATGATATCAAGCCATGGATAAAGGCTTTGATGAAGGAGGAAGAGAGAATAATAATTGCTACTATAGGGTTAGATAATAAGTAAATGGAGACTTTAGGAGCTTCAAACAACACCCAAATAGATGATACTAAACCTCCAAAGTAAACTAAACCAACTACTACTATGAAATTTATTCTAGAAACAATTGGATTAGAGAGAGTGATGACTAAAAAATCCATGGTGGGGGATTAAGAGTTCACATTTGAAAAGGCTGAACCATTTATAAGATTAACTCTAGTTGGGGGAAAACAACGTGGTGAACTCCCCATCCATGAAGAGGACATTGAAATCCTAGCTAAGGCTCATTCAACTTAGGTTAGAGGAGGCATCATAGGGATGAAGCGAAGGATATATAATTTGGAGAATGAAAAGGAAAATTTTGAGATGTAAGATATCTTATCAATGCTTAAGGCAATGATCAAAATGATTGATGAATCCTTTTATAACATGTTCAATGGATTGGAAATAATGAAGCTAAGGTAGAGTGTGTTATCAAAGTAGAATACAGTGGCCAAGGTTCTAATATCCCAATAGAAAGCTTCATAAGATCAAATAAAATGGTTAATCAACATCTGAGTTGGAAGGGAAATTCTTGGATTCAAAACAATAAGTTTGGGCCATTTGAATACAATCTTGGGAATTATGGTTGATAAGGTCTAAGTTTTGAATACATGGTCCCAATATCTAGAGAGAATCCTAAAGGATGATGTGGAGATAATAAAAAGGATTAAAAAACTCCTTTGGATAATGCTCAAAGACTGTGCATAGCGTATTGTCCTAGGCATCATCAAGGATGATGAATTCAATCACAGGGCTCCTTTGGTAACATAATAAATAATAAGTAAAATCTAAGGCTAGTCTGGGGTAGACAATAATAGGATCCTAGACATGATCTTAAATTTAGGTGAAAGGATAACTAAGGCTAAAAGCATCAAAGAATCCATGGATAGAAATGATATATAATTGAATGAGCTAGCTGACAAAAAGGAAGAGTATCTCTTGAAATCAGTTGTAGACTTGGAACTAGTCAATGAGCAACACCAAAAGGATATGAACATCCTTCAGTAGTATCAAGAAAGTTATTAGGTGTAGAGCACACAAACTAGCTAATTAATATTCCATTTTATAAAATATTTGTAATATTTTGAAAGAGGAATATTCTTTTAAAAAGGCATATGTTGGTTTGTTACAATATTTACCTCTAGGTTAGGCCATTTAGAAAATAAAATGTATTATATATGAGTAAATAAGGATAATTTTACTTATCCTTGTACATTTTTATCTTGTAACTAATTAGTATACTACCTTATCCTTCTATAAAAGGAAGCAATACCATTTTGTAAAGGGAGAGAATTTTGAGTAAAATTTGTATACTTTGAGCAATTAATACAATCAAGGAATTATGCAAAGACTATCTAAATTTTATGTGTCAATTTTTAATGTGGATTTCTCTCAATTATTTGTTCTAAAGCTTTAATTTTAATGGTTTCATGAATTCTAAATTTGCATATGTGAGACAAGGTTGCTAATTTGTGCTTATGCTAGATTAGTTGAAGGATCTTACATTTGTTTCATTTCATGTGTTCTATATTTAGATGTGATAATGATATTTGAATTTGGTAATAAATATTTAAAGTAAATCCATTTCTTACTTTTATGTTTATATATTATCCTAATAAATATACTTGGTGTATGGTGAGATCTGAGCTTATGCTATTTTTCATTATATAATAGTAAAATGTATGTTTAGATGTAATTGAAATTTTTTCATAATGTTTGAGTCAAAGATCAACAATCACACTTTTTATTTCTTTCTTACCCTTCTCTTTTGCTTCTTTTTTAACTATATCACTTTAGTTTATATTTAATTGTAAATATCCATTTAGATTAGTCTATAGTTTAAAATTTTATCAAAATTCACCAATAGTAGTATATATACTTACACTTTGAAAATATTTGGACCATGATGGCTCCCAACCATCAATTAATATAATTTTTTTGGAATAGTTAAACATTGCTCTACCACTATTTCACCATAGGTAATATAATTTGCCAAAGATTGTTGGTCATAATTTGAATCCCTAGAATTATAAAATGAGAAGTGTTCTTTTAATACTAAGGTAACCTATGATACATTTATAGGCATCAACACCATGGTTATCCCAACATAAAAGCTATAATAGAAAATTCCAAGCATCAATAGGGATTTGTCTTTCAAATCTCTTTGAGAGATTTAGGGAAGACTTTGAGCAGGGTTTCAAGATCAAAAAATCTTGGAGGGTCCTAAAGCATTATCTAGTTTCTATAATCTTGAAATATATTTCAAACATTCTTTCTCTAAATTTTTTAATTCTAATAGAAGTATTTTTAGATCAAAATGAAATTACATTTATAGTAAGTTGAATATGTTCTCAAGACTTTCAAATAACTTTTAAATTTTAGGTCAAGGGTTATCAAAAAAGTTATAGTCCTATTATCCTCTCAATAGGTTTTCATTTTTGAATCAAACCATTGAAAAATATAGTATTAGGGGGTCTAGATGCCTATGAATCAGGTATTCATGGTCCTTAAAATGTTCAAGGGGTATACACAGGCCAAAGACTATGATCAAGAGTTTTGATGTTTCAAAACCCAACCAAAGTTACATATAGGGATCCCATAAGAGTAAAGAGAGACTTCATGATTTTCATAGGATTAAAATAGCTTCCTAGTATGTTACTTTAATTGCAAGACCTCTCCCAGAACCACCAATCCTGTAACTAGAGTTATGGTTCTCAAGGTTGGAAATAAACTCTTACAAGCTCTTTAGGCATGGTTTCTTGATTATCAAGAGTACATATATGGATTTGAACCTTTTAAATATCCTTAAATAACATTAAAATAAATTAATGTCAAGGATATATGATTGTATATAGGGTTTTAAAGGAGATATTAATCATGAAGCATGTTTTAGAGAGGTTAAAGCTATGCAAAATGAAGGTTGAAGGTCTACTTACTAGATATGTAGGTTATCATGTTTGTTTTGGCCATATTTTAAAGGTTTTTCATGACCTAAATTATGCATATAATTATGCCATAGTCACTGGAGGTTTACAATGTCACAAACTTCTGTAAGAGCACTTGTAGACCCTAAACAAGCTCTTGAACATGTTTCAACATTCCTCATCAAGTTTCCTAAGATCAAAGTTTTAATTATATAATGCCAATGAACATTTCCTTTAGCTCAATACCAAGCACATATATGTCTACAAAACCTTAGAGTGATATTTTGGTTAGGTTCCATGTAATGTTCAGTATGAGAATAAATTCTCCATGATCTCAAATGCCAACATACAAGTCTGTGCTAGAATATAGAATAATATATGATGATAATGTCAGAGTGATAGGATATTATATCATCTTAAGACCTTTTTAACATGTCTAAAATAGGTTGGAAAGTCTACATAATGATATAATAAAGAGATAAGGGGATTCAATAATTTTGCCAAGTTTTGAGCTTTTGGGAGTAGATTTGTAGGTCTGAGACCAAGTTGCAAGTGGAAGACATGATCAACAAGTCTTCCAAAATAAATTCATACAAGAAGATGGTGAAAATTCAATATTTCACACTAGGTTATTAGATTTTAAGGGTTATAAATATCTCCATCCATATCTCATGAATCCCCATGCTCTTCTCAAAAGCCCTTAAGACTTTTTTAAGGCTTGTGAAAATGTTTTGTATATATTGAGAGCAATATTATACCTAAATTATAAATGATATATGTATGAGAAGTATTCATAATGATGCTTTGGTATAGGGTAATAAATATTTATGGTCTGAATACCCTCTAAATCAGGTCAAGAGAATGAATGGGGCATAATGAAGTGAGTTAAAAAGTCTCTTAAGAGATGTTGTGAGGAAAGGAAGGTTTCCATGGCCTTTAGGTCTCAAAGTAAAAGTTTCAAAGCTTTCCAATGGTTATTATGACCAAACCAACTTTCATTAAGACTAGAAGACTTCCATCAAACTTATTTTAGGTTGAAAGGTAGAAGATAAGGAAAAGTGGATGCTTTAAAGCATGGAAATTGGACCTCTTATATCTTTCAAGATCTCTCATGGATAGATATAATCATATACAAGATTTAAAAGGATTAAAAAAAGTCTTACAACTATAGACACTCCTTTTTTCCCACATTCCATGTCTAAATGGACATTAGATCAATTTCTAGAAAATAATGCAAATTAAGCCTAGAAATCACCAAAGAGCCCAAATTCATCTACACATTAGACATAATTTCCCTAAATCATGTCAAGACTTATTTATTTTTGGTATTACACTATACTTAATGATAACCTCTCTTGGATTAATCCCCAATCAAATTATGACCTTAAAATTTGATAAACTGACCTTTTCAACCCATTAAGTGGGGCATTTAATCAAATTCTTGAAATGACCTAAAGCCTAAGCATAATTAATTAACCAAGTAAATAAACTTAGATTATTAGGTAAAAAACCCATGTTAAATTAGTAAATACATAATTTATGAAAATAAAAATTCAACAAATATCACAGAATATGAGGTCATAATGATGTCATCATCCTCAAAGTTAAGAATTATAAATTTTTAACGTAAATTACATTAAAAATCCAAAAATTTGAGCCATGCCTCATAAATAGGATCATTATCCCAAATCATAAATGTTTATTCCCTCAAAAACCTAAATTGAGGTTAACCCAAGGTTAAATACACCTAGGTTGGAGCTAGTTGGAAGGCTACAAATATAAAGTTCCAAACTCACTTTTAAAAATATTTTTTTTGCATACTTACTATGCCAAATTGTTGAGAGAAAAGATTCACCAACACTACATGCCAAAGCCAAGACATAAGTGAACAAGGAGAAATGTTTGCCAAGAAGCAAGAACATTGATAAAGACTCAATTAGACACAAGCTAATAACAAACACATACAGATGCCAAAAAGCAAGCCAAATTTTTAACTAAAGTAAAGATGCACTATAATCTAGGCTTGTGAATGCTTTATTTTATCATTGTCATTGGTTTTGTTTTGTTATTAATGCCCTATAATCTAGGCTTGGGAATGCTTGTATTTATATTGTTCTTGGTGTTTTATTCTACTAACAAGTGACAAATATTACCCCTTAGATTATTTACATATATAATGGCATGCCTGATGGAACCATGCACCCCAAAATCATCATAAGATCATTTTTGTACCTCTTAAGAGCTAATAAAAACTCATTTTAGACCTTAGTTTTAGCATTTTAATCCAAAATTCCCATGTTTTGTTGATTTCATATCATTGACTTCACTATTGGCAATTGGTGACTTTGATGTTTTTCTACTTTCTGCATGTTTCTATGTTTTTTAGGAAATTGGAAACTTTACTACTGAGTATCAATGACTTTGACTAAAAATTACGTCTTTGCCTGAAATTAATGACTTTGACCTGCAACTTTCCTTTGATACTAAATGGAGACTTCAATTTGAGAAATCAATGAATTCTCAACTTCAAATCCATGACTTTACTAGGTAATAATATTTTATCAAATCTATGATATTGCCTATAATTCAAACAAAATAATGATTGTAACATTGATAATCAGTGACTTTACAACTGCTAATCGATGACATTGTCAAGTTTCTATCTTTTATGTTTTATAGGGAAAATGATGATTGTGATCTATCTAATAAATAGTGACTTCTCCTTGTGACCTAAACCCAATACTTCAAAATTTTGAAAATTTTCTTTGTTTACACAATCTAATGAAGCACAAATCAATCCTCTAATGTTTTTTGTAGGGTACAAAACAAAAGAGAATAATTTTTACATGCCAACAAGGCCATTTCACATTTATTTTTAGTGCTTTAAAATTCATTTCACATTGTATTTTGGTGCTTTAAAACTTGTGAAAATAACTTTCCCTTTTTGTCATTTCAAATTTCCAAACAAAGACCAAATTTCAATCACATTTCAATAGGTTCTTAAATGGAAGAATCATATTTAGACTTAGATCTCCTAAGAGAACATTGATTTTTGTTCTTCATTTGTAAAGTGATTAATTATTTTCATTTTAGTAAAACCTTGCACCTATGCTCTCCCTTGTCCCCTTTAGGGAACTTCGATGACCAAAAATGCATTTTTTTGCTTATTTTGTTTTAGTCTAGATAAAATAAATATTGTGTAAGCTCTCTCCTTGTTCCTAGGGACTTCGATGACCTAGAAATGACTTAGTTCATATTTTATTTTTATTTTTGGCTTGTGATGGAAGTTTATTTCTTCCTCATGATTTATCTAGTGGGAATTGACCTAGGGTTTCATCTCCCAACATTATTATAACCCCATTATCTGGTGGGAGATATAAATTAGGCATGTTATTAGATTAGATAGTGGTTGAGTGGCTAGATTAACAAGTCCAATGGATTCCCTAATCATGTGACAATATGGACATCAAACTTCACTAATAATATCATATTTGAATTCATTATGAAATGGGAAAGACCCTTTCATAAAAAAACTAGATGACTTGAATCCAATTGATGGATATTTATATTGTGCCTAAGTGTTCTTCAACACTTGTGTACCATATAGAAAGCAACTCAAAAAATTAAGATTAATTGACCTCACTTACAATGGATTATCCTACCAATACTAATTTACTTTGGTTCTCTTAGTTATTTTCCACATATCAATTCTTGAGAGATGGAGGGGAGATTAAAAAACTCTAGCTACATGCACTCTTTATTTATTGGATCAATAATTAATTCTTTTCAAGAAATGGTATATCGATGGAAGTTTGGTAGATAATATGCACAACTTATGCCAATTTTAGCACAAGAACATGCACTTAGGTGCTACTTATTTTACTTAAATTTTGAGTCTAAAATTGCTTTGTAATAAAATAAGTTCAAAATAAAAAAACAAGCACATGTTTCACACATCATTTACATAAAGAAGTCTTATACTATTGAAATCATCCAAAAAATTTGCTTTATCCAAAGAAACTTAAAACCAATTCATGACATTTATTTATGAAAGATGTTTTTATGATGTATAAATTATTCTAAACATTTACCTTAGTTCAAATCAAGATCAAAACTAATTTGTGCCTTGTTTCTAAAGTGTGTTGTTACATTATCCATTTTAGTCTAGATTATTTGAAGTTCATTCATGACCAAGTTTCTGAGAGTCAAAAGTGTGGATCCAAATTCAAATCTAGTGTCATTATGCCATTCACATAGACCTACGATCTTGTGTCAAGAGTCAATTTGCCTTCTCAAACCAAGCCTAAAACCCACTTTCAAGTATAGATCTAAGGGTAACTAATTTAAATTTGATTCTTGTTTACTACTTGGGTTTGAATATTTCAACTTTTTTACCTGGTTTGTGTTAATTGAGTTGGATTTTTAATTGGTTTAAGATATTTTCCTATGACAAGTTCATATATTCATTTTTATATTTCAAGTTTTTTTCAAACCAATATGACATTTGACCTAGTTTGTATGTTTTACCTCAACCAAGCATGACTTTATTTCAAGATAATTGCCTTAGAATTAGATTATATTTCAAGTTTGTGCCTAGATCAAATTTTTTCCTAAGACCAATTTTGAGGACTTTTACCAATAACCTACCTCATTTTTCATTCTGAGATATAGACCAAGTTTGTTTTGCCTTTAGTTAATTTGGACCTTTACTGAGACTGAATTCACCTTTCACCCTTAGACCTCTTTTCTAGGAGATAAGTGTGATTTTAGTGATAACACTAGACCATAACCAAATTTTTAATTCAATATATCATTTTAAGCCAAGTTTCAAGCATTTAAAATAATAGACTAGCATACGAGACACTTAACAATTGATTCAACCATGCCTTGCTATACACATAGTGGAACCATGTATAATATGGATTGTGAGAACATTTTTATGAGTGACCCCTTTATCCAAGATCCTTATGGTGATAACATAGTGTATGAGGTGCATTTATATCCCATGTATGCTACCCACTATGTAAAATAGGGATAAGATCCATTAGCACATTATCTTGCCAACACACCTTCTTATCTAGGCACGTCTAAGACCAAACTACCCAATACCTTTCTAGAATACCACCTATCATTTAACAAATCCAACAGCAAAAAATTTATTATGTGACAACATAAATTAATATTGACTATGATCCCTATTTGTTTGATCACCATCTCTTAGAAATTAGAGCTGAAATTTTTGTTAGAGTGGTAGAGGTAGGTGCTAAATTTTGGACATACTTACCATATAAAATTTTACCTGGCTTGGTCAAAACACCTTGTTGGACATAGTAATTATGTATGAAGGAATTTCATTGATGTCAAAGGTATAAAATGCTATTATTCATTAATGATAAAGGTTTTGAGTTGAATAGACTTGTTGTAGAGCCCCATGGAGTTGTGTGTGTACATTGAACGATTATGAACATAAAATAATAGTCATATGAATGTCTTTAACACAATTTACATATATGGCTAATTACATAGGTGGATGTTAACACAATTTAAATATATCTCTTTGTGCTCTAAGTGATAAGTCATAAGGATAAGTAGAGAAAATGTTACAAATGCATAATTTTGTCCCTCAGCTAAAAGCCTACTAAGTTTCCACACTTAGTCATTTTTACACGTTTGCATTTGTCTAGGAATAATTTAGAAGAAGTGGCCCGGGTAATTATTTTAGAGAAATGTTGAAGACACTTTGGATAAAAAACATGCAACAAATGTTTTGAAGATTTGGAATTCTTTCGAGAAAATGTTTGGTCTCCATACTTAGTCAATTTTTCAAAGATTGGGAATTATTTTGGAAAACTTTTTCCAAACAAAAGTTCCAAAGGAAATAAGTGTAATTTGGAATTCTTTCGAAGAAAGTGGTTCAGTGAATTCTTTCCAAAAAATGGTTGTCTTTTTCATAAAAATTGTCTAGAACAAAAGTTCTAAAGGGCACATGACGCAAAAAAAAATCCTGAAGGGTACTTTACAAA
The DNA here is from genome assembly GCA_037957365.1 of Torreya grandis. NCBI lineage: Eukaryota > Viridiplantae > Streptophyta > Pinopsida > Cupressales > Taxaceae > Torreya > Torreya grandis. The sequence continues at coordinate 2,050,186 of JARHVA010000263.1, read as the reverse complement.
TTTTTTGAAAGGATATTTTCAAAATTTTAAAGGGAATGTGACCCAAACAAAAATCCTAAAGGGTACTTTGCCAAATTTCTAAAGGGCATGTGACCCAAACAAATTTTTTGAAAGGTACTTTGCTAAAGCTCTAAAGGGCATGTGAACCAAACAAAAGTTTTGAATAGGTCACTTATATAAGCCCGAAAGGAAACTTTCAAAAGAAGGACATTGATGAATTCTTTCAGACAATTTTTCTAAGGTAGGTAGACACTTAAAAAATTCCCTAAGGATACTTTTTGATGGAGAGGACACTTACAAAGTTCCCAAAGGATAATTTAAGATGGAATAGACTCTTACAAAGTTTTCAAAGTATATTTTAGAAGAAATATAGGTCACTTACAACATTTTTGAAGGATAAGTGTGGAGTCTCATAGGGAATTTTCAAAAGTGTTGAAGGATCAAAGTGAGTTAAAGGTCGATCAAGTCTGAAGAGATCAAAAGAGAAAAAGTAATATAGGAATGCTGAAGAAAATGAGATGAGGTCAACATGTCCAAGTTTAATGACCAAGTCAATATAAAGATCATGCATATTTAGAGATCAAATTGCATGCAAAGATTAGATATAAATATTGATGGACACATTTCAAATTTAGAAGAAAAATAAATGAAGAACCATTGAAGTGAGTTAGTTATAAGAATCTAGTGAGATGGTTCAAGGATATAAACAACAATGATTGAATTGAAATGATTATTCTAATTTTGTGAGTGTCATAATTGATGTGATAAGGGCATAATTTAAAGAATCTCAAAGATGGAATTAAAATAGTCATTCACTTGGATTGAAAAGAGACAAGAAATGAATGAAAAATGTACAAAGTAAAGTGACTCGTCTAAGTTTTGATTTATGAAAAATTCCAAAGTGATAAAGAATAGGAAAAAAATAGTCATATTTTCATTTTTACAATTAGAGGAGTTAAGAGGAGTCAAGTTGTAGATGAAGAAATATGAGAATCTTTGAGAATAGAGGAGTAATGTTTGAATTGGATAATACTAGAGTGTCAAACAGATAAATTTAGACATAGAGAAAGGGTGTAGGAAGAGTGAAGATCACACAAGAGTGTGTTGAATGAGAAATGAGTAGTTTTAGATTATACATATAATAAAGAATAGAGAATTATATTATTTTATGAATCTTATTTATGAATTTAAAGTGTAAATGTTTGATTAGTTAGTGCTATCAAATTAAGCTAGGTTGGTGCTCAATATAGGGAGTGGGTGATTCCTTAGAGTTGGTGCTCTTAAAATAGGGGATTAGTGTCTCTTTAGGATGGGTGTCCTTAAATCTAACTATTGATGCAAAATATTACACCCTCTAAAGGGAGGCTCAACTCTCTTCCTCCATGCAACATAATGAAGACATTCCTCTTGTTGTGGGTTACAAATGTGAGGGATAAATCTCTAGATTAGGGGCTAGCCCCTAATCTAGAGATTCAACCCTCATTTTTGCAACCCATAGCATGATGAATGTCTCCATTGTGCCGCATGGAGGAAGAGAGTTGACGCTCCCTTCAGAGGGTATAATCCACTATGCCAATAGTTTTTAGTACACCTACTGGGACAAATTTTTGTGTCTTATACATTTTAGGATTGGTGTTGGTCTTGATATTGTTAAAAAATACAAAATAAGGAGCTATATTCAGCACTTGGTGAATCTATTCAAGAATCAAGTCTCTAGTTAATGAATAACCTAGCATCCCATGCCAAAGGTCACTACAATATCTTCTACTAGGGGTGTCCCTTTTGAATTTGTTGAGTTACCTTTGAACTTAACAAAAATGATGAGGTTTGTAAATACCTACCCTTACATAGCAAGCCATTTTCCTAAACTATCCATAAAATATACCTACTCAAGGAGACCCCTATTGAATCCTTTCATAGCCATGCAAACCCTTAGGGCTTTCCCTTTTGTGGCCTTCAATGGTCAAAGTCCCTTGAACCTTTAGTAGTATGACCTAATTCTAGGGATAGCTCTCAAAAGTGTTCTTCCCTTTAGTGGAGAGGACTCAATCACTACTTTCAAGCATATTAGAAACATAAAAAACCTTTGTAACATCCATAATATCACTAAATAAAATGTAAACATTAGATTGCTAGCCTTGTCCTTCAAAGGGAAAGTTATAGATGGGCATGGGACCTTCCTTATGAACTTAGTTGGCTCATAGAATGAGTTAGGGACCCTCTTAACTGATAGGTTTGAGGCAAAAAGTGACCATTTGTCTGTAGCTAAGTAGTTAACCATCATGAAGAGAGACCCACATGAGTTTATCTAAGATTTTAACACTAGGTTCCAAAAGACTTGGGATAGAATCCCAATTCTTGTGAGGCCAACCCCAAGCTATGCTTTCTTTTACTACTTGAAGGCCTTGAATAGTGACATTACTATCATGATATAGTCTATGGGTGGAAACACTCTACTTTTTGCTTATGAGATAGCCATATCTACTAAAAAATTCCTTGTTCAAGTAGGAAAGATAGCTCCTAGACCTCTTATGCCACTCTTTCCTGATTTATAGCCCTCAGTCTAGCCTGCTTTGCTCACTCTAGCTCCTCTACCTAATCAAAATAAATTAGATACTACACCTATAAATGACATCCATGAAGTTAAGAGCCTACTATATAGTGTTACCAATGAGTTAGTTACCCTCAAGAGACAACAATCTCAGATTTATAGGCCAAATCAAAGCTCCAATAGTTTAGGCAAGCAAATAGGCCTCCCTTCTAGAATTATAATCAAGGGCAAGGTTAAATTACACATGTCAAGCCTTATCAAAGATATAATCCAAATTCCCCTTCATCTTCCAAGGCTCTTGTCCCCACTCAAAATAATTTGGTATAGGAGCAACCCAACTATCCACCCTTATAGCATGGCCAAGAATAGGTTACTTATGATAGTGAGTTATCAAATCAAAGCATGACTGCACAAGGTGGTCAAGTAGCCCGATTCTCAAATTTTTAGATGTCAACACAACTTGAGATAGACAATAGGTAAACTCAATCTAATTCCACTTTTATGAATAACTTAGAAGGAGAGTTATATGTAATCAACTATGTGGGGAGCATAAATAATTAGAGTGTTGGTGTTGCATCTAACACCAGGTCCAAAAGGAGAACCATTGATGAAGATAAAACAACCACTTAAGCACCTATAACATCTCCTTCACCCAATCAAGTAGGAAGCATACCTGAAGTAGCCCCAAAACCATAAAAAAATCAAAAGTTTCCTAATTATAGGCCAATAGTTATAGCTTTAGCTCCTTAAGTTGCACCATAGGATACAAATGTTCCCAAGGAGAACTCTAAAGGGGGAAATCCTTCAATAAATATAGTGGACCAAATGAATAAGTTACACATGAACATCACATTGTGGGATTCTTTAGCACTACCAAGATAAAAAGATATACTCCAAAAAGAATTGTACAGGCTGGGTGAGCAAGCTATCCCAATAAGAAATGATAATGTATTGGTAGTAAATGGGTCTCCTCCCATGGTTGGTCAAGAAAATAAAGATGAGAAGGTCCCTCCCTTCTATTTTCCCCTAATTATTGGTGATTTTTTGGTCCACAATTTCATCATTGATAGTGGATCAAGCACCTCAGTTATGCCCAAATGCATAGATGATAAGCTAGGCCTCAAGTATGAGAAAATGACCAAAGGAGTTCTACAGTTGGATGGATAACCATCTAAGACCTTGAGAGTGTTAAGAGGTTTGAATCTTACTCTCCATGCCTATCCAACCTTCTTAATTCCCCATGATGTGGTAGTGGTAGATGTTCCTCCTTACTTCACTCTTTACTTGTTAAGGTATTTCACATCCAAGATAGGTTGATACTTGGTAGCCAATTGGTCTTACATGGTTTTTAGGAAAAAATATGGAACTAAAGTGAAGATTTAGTTAGAGCCCATCCACAAGGATCACTTGGAGCCATATCCAAAGTAGTAAATGTAAACTACATAATAATTGATGAAGAAGAGCTCCATGTAGATTGATCTCAATCATCTTCCTTTGTAGGAGTTACTAACCTAATCCTAGATGAATGAGTAAATGAAAACTTTGAGCATGATCCTTACAAGTTCATAGAATAAGATAGTCTTGGAGTTTACTAGATTCATGAAAAAGATGATTTCATGCCAAAATTGATGAAGATAGACCAAGAGGACTATAGTTTGTGGCAATTGTTCTTTGATGGATCTATAATCAAGTTAGGAGCTAGTGGTGGGGTAATGCTAGTTTCACCTTCAAAGGATAAATACTTTTAAAATTTTAGGTTTTAGTTTTCCTACACCTATAACGTAGTAGAGTATGAGGCCCTTGTTCATGGCCTAGAATGGGAAAGGAAGAGATGAATCAAAGAATTATAGGGGTTTAGAGATAGTGAGTTGATTGTGAACCAAGTGAGAGGTTAAATCTTGATGAAAAAAACTACTTACTCAATTATTACAAGCACAGAGTGTGGAAACTTGCATATAACTTCATTTATTTCAACATCACTTCCATTTCAAGAGAGGAGAACAAGCATGTAGATATACTAACAATAGTTGGTGCTCAGTTTGACATCCCAAAGGGGATGAGACAAAGCAAGAATCAACATCATTTAAAGGTGATTATGAGGCCCTCCATACTATATACTATCACCAATTAGTAGGTGTTTAAAATTGACTATAAAATAACACTTTTCTTGAAGGAAAAAGCTAAGTTTGCTTCCAAAAATCAGTCCAAGCTACAATAACAATATGATGGGTAGATTGTTCAACTAGAAACCAACAGGCTTACCAAAGGTTTGGTAACTACTAAGATCATTTTAAATGAATAATACCAACTCAAGAGAGACAAATCAAACATGTCAACCAAGAAGGAAAATTATGTAATGGTATAGATCTACAAGGATAAGCTGCTTGCACTTGGGAACGTGTGTACCAATCAGGAAAAACATGATTTCATTATGTTATGTCAATAGTTTGCTATGTCTTCACTTGGGAGTATGGTGATTTTAATGGATTTGATACAAGCTTGGTCCAACACACCATTGATCTAGTAGAAGGTGCCAAACCCATTAGGCAAAATCAAAGGCCAATAATCCAAAGTTTGAGCCTATCATACGGAAAGAACTCACCAAATTGATTGAGTCTATGATCATTTTCCATATCAAACACTCTTCTTGGCTAGCCAATTTGGTCCTTGTTAGGAAGAATAATGGAGAAATCAAATTGTGTGTGGATTTTAGAGACCTGAATAGAGTCTCACTAAGATATCACTATCCCTTTCCAATTATGGAGAAAATTCTTCAGATGGTGATAGGTGGTGAAAGATTCTCTCTCCTAGATGGCTACTCTAGGTACAATCAAATCTTGATAAAATAATATGACCAATACAAGACAAGCTTCACCACCAAGTGGGGAACATATGCCTAAAAGAAGATGCCATTTGGATTTTCAAATGATGGAGCTACTTTCCAACATGTTATGGATATGGCTTTCCAAGGTTTAATCAATGAAATTGTGCTAGTTTATCTTGATGATGTGATAGTCTTCTCCAAGGAGGAAAGTGAACACTTGAATCACCTGAGGAAAATCTTTGAAAGGTGTAGAGAGTTTTTCATCTCTCTCAACCTAAATAAATGCGTGTTTTCCATCCATGAAGGTAAGCTCTTGGGCCATGCCATTTTGAAGGAAGGTTTGTCCATTGATCTAGAGAGGATGCATGGTATCTTAGAATTATCCTTGCCTAAGAAAAATAATGGCCTAAAAATTTTCTTTGGTAAGATAAATTTCATTAGGAGATTCATTCCTAACTTTTTTGAGCTTGTAAGGCCACTAATTTCCATGCTAAGGAAGGATGAGATGTTCATGTGGACAGTAAGAAGAAGAGAAAGATTTGAAGGAATCAAGCAAGCTATTACCCAAGCTCCTACCCTATCTAATCCAAAATTCTCCAAGGACATTAATCTATACACCTTTGGGAATGAAGAGGTAATCTCTATTATGCTCACTCATGCAAATGGTGAGAATTTAGAACAACTTCTTGCTTTTTTCAGCCAAGGTTTAGAAGGCTATGAGGTTAGATAAATGTCTATTGAGAAGTAGGTATTTGTAGTCATACAAAGTCTAAAGAAGTTTAGAAATATGTTATCTAGCAAAAAAATTCACATCATGGAGCCACATCATAGTGTAAAAGTCTTCTTGCTGAACTGAGACTTGAATGAGAAAAAGGCAGGTTGGATCACCAAAGCAATGGAGTATGACATAGAGATCAAGACCACCAAATTGGTGAGAGGAATAGGTATATGTGAACACTTCACTATAGACTTGAAAGAGCCAAAGGAGGAGATTTTTATATTCCATGATGAACTTATAGTAGTTTTACCTACAGTCATGAAGAGCTAGGCATAACACACGGTTCATTTCCTTCAAACTGGTGAGTGTCCACAAGGTCTTGATAGGACCAAGTGGAGGCATTTTAGACTCCAATATCTTCCTTATGTCCTAATTGATGGAGTTTTGTTCAAAAAATAATTTTTATGGGTACTCTTTAGATACATTGATTTAGACCAAGTTGATAAGGTACTATCCAAGTTCCATGATGGACAAGCTGGTGGCCACTTTGCTCGCAAGGCTCACAAGGATTATGAGGGTTGGTTAATTCTGGCCCATTTTGTTTAAAGACACTCATGTTTGGGTGAGGAAATTTCAAAAATGTGCCTTCTTTGATGGGAAGGAATAACCATTCATGTAATGGTTGTTGGAATTCATAGGGTTGATCAATCCTCCTTCTAGTGTTAGCCACAAGTAGGTTTTGACTACCATATATTATTTCACAAGGTGGGTAGAGGCCATAGCTTTGAAAGAGGCCAATGAGAGTGAAGTCCTAAAATTATATGAATATAGAGTGATAAAATTTGGGGTCCCAACCATAATCATTTTAGATAATGCATTGGATTTATTAAGAACAAAGATAAGTGAGTAGGCATTGAAGTATGGCATTTATCTCAACACTTCTTCCAACTGCTATCCATAAGGAAATGGGCTGGTTGAGTCCAAAAGCAAGACTTTGATTAGGATCATAAAGAGGATAATGGACAAAAATCAAAGGAATTGGCATGCCAAGTTGAAGACAACTCTTTGGGTAGATATGATCACTCCAAAAAGGACAATTGAGAATTCAACATACACACTTGTGTATGGAATGAAAGCTAGACTTCATTTCTCTCTTGAATTACCAGCCTTAGATCTTACCCATTAGCTATAATTGATGGAGAGTGACAACATGGAAGTTAGGTATTGTGAGCCAATAGAGCTTCAAGAAGTGAGAGACCAAGCTATTGATGCCATGACCATCAGGCAATAATAAACAAAGAAGCATTCTGACAAAATTTCTACACCAAAGAGCTTCTTAGAAGGTGATATTGTCTTAAAGTGAGATGAGGACCGAGCTAATCTTGGAAGGCACACAAATTTTGATGCTTTGTGGAGTGGCCCATATGTCATCACCTAATGCAAGAAACACATTGCTTTCCAACTCTCCAAGTTGGATGGTGAAGAGCTACAAAGCCCAATCAATGGGATATATCTTAAGCATTATTACTAGGTCTCTTTTGTCATGGACATAGTTTTCCTTATTTTTCATTATTTTCCCTAAGTGTTGTTATGCATATGTGTAGTGTTTTTAGCCTTTATGTGTGCATTTTTCCTTATTTTTTGGGGTAAAATATTTTTTGGTTTATAGGTCCTTACAAATATATTATTGAATTATCCAAGATGCATCTTGACTGTATGCCCAATGGAATTTGTGGCTACCAGTCTTCCTGAGCAAACATGCATGCTTCCCCTATGAGTCAGAAATTATGTTGAACAATTTTTGGTCTTGTAATCCAAAATTAGGCACCCCCTCCTTTTTATTTGAAAAATTCATCTAATCCATGTTTTGGCTAGATCATCCCTCTACTTCTTTGTGTAAAAATGTTCTCTATCAGGCCTTTCTCATGAAAAAGTTAGGTGTTTCCCTCATTCTACTTTGCCAAGTGTAAATCAAGTTTTTGTAGGTGTATTACTTGTCTAATTTTATAAGTAAAAGTGATTAAAGAACCTAAAATGGTCTAAATTAGTTTTTAAAAGGAAAAAAAATTACTTTGAAGGGAATTTTCACTTTTTTGAAGGATGTTTACAAAATTTTTGAAGGGTATGTGTCCTTGTGGAGGGCACCTTGGTTAGTGGCAGGACAAAATCAAAAGTTTTGAAGGGGAATTTTGAGGCAAAAAGTGCCCTTATGGAGGGCACCTTGATAAAGTGAATAACAAAGACAAAAATCTTGAGGGGCACGTGCCCTTCAAAAAAGAAGCAATCAAAAGAAATAATTCCTTTAGACAAAATGTCTGAAGGAAAGTATGGAAAAGATCTTGAGACAAGAAGGCCTGATAATTCAAAGAGCAAGTAGAGAAAAGGCCAAGGAAAAGGAGAATTCAAAGTAAAGAGGTTAAATATGGGTAAAGATAAAGTGAAAAAGACAAAACAAGGAACAGTTCTAGTTGCTGACAAAGACAAAGGATAGAATCAATGACCACTCATACCAAGACAAGTGGAATAGATGACTTAGCAAGGATAATTAATACATTTAGTGAAATATATATATATATAAAACTAATAAAATAGATTGGTTTTTTAACTATAGAGGAGATCAACTCATGTTTTCATGTTTCACCATTTATGCACAACCAGTTGCACCTAGCATTGAAGAGAGAATGGTTCAGCCACAACAACTTGGGTATGAATTTTTTAGTTGTTAGAAGGACTATCCCATGCTTTTGTAGGCCTAGGATAGGAAGGGTAGTGACTTTAACATCTACATCATGGCTCTCCCATATGTAGTTGGAAGAATATGGTAGTAGCATGGTCTTTTGGTCTCTATAGGGGTGTTTAACTTAGCATAGATTTCCATTCCTTGATTTTTTAGATATCTTGTTTTTAGTTCTCTATATATTTGTAACTTCTTATTTGAGAAAATATATCTCAACTTGTATAGTGAAGCCTTGAATAAATTTACCTTGAATCAGAAGAATAATTTTTACCTCCATTTGAGCTTGCACTTTTGCATATGTCTATAGTTTTATCTTATGTTAAGTCATTTTATTTTCATGATTTCATAAGTTTATTCCAACATATCTTGTGTATTGTGAGTTCTTCTCTTGTAGGTCAACAAGAAGTGTCCAGCTCAAAGTATAGGCACATGTAAATAGGTTGTCCATAGTGTGTCTTAGAATACCTCTGATGGTTCTTCCTCCTTCTATCTCCATAATATCCCCTATTGAAACACTGATGTAGGAAAGGTTCTCATTTGAATGAAGTGTATGTTTGCTTGTCTCTGGTGTAAAGTATATGTCAAAGCTGAGTAGACCAACCATTTTGGTGCATCAACACTTTAGTTTAGGTTTTTATTTCATTATTTCTCTCCCTTTTCATCCCCCCATATTGTTATCAATACGAAATTTAGGGCCTCAAGGTGCATCAAGGGAAGCTAGCCCCTAATCTAGAGATTCATCCCTCACATTTATAACCCATAGCAAGAGGAATGTATCCATTGTACGAGGTGAAATAAGAGAGTTGATCCTCCCTTTAGATGGTACAATCCACTATGTAAATAGTAACCAATAAGGTTCAATTAGTGAGACAAATTTTGTGAGGTTGGATTGAAATAGTACCTTCTAGAAACATTCTCACCATGGTTTTTCCCTTTGATTTTACATGTATAAATTTGGTGTTGTGTGTTGTGCTTTTGCATATGTGATATATTTCATTTATTTTTTTAAAGATTTAATATGTTTGAAATTCATCTTAAAAGTTGTAAGAAATTCATTTTTGAGATCTACTAATTCATTCCCCCTCTTAGTAGATAGGTGTGTTCAATAATTGGTATTATATCCAAGAGCTCCAAAAGAGAAGCTTAATGTTGATCTTGGAGTCTGAACACAAAATAGCCAATCATGAAGGAACTTCATCAAACAAGCTACCTTTGTTTAATGGGTCTAATTATGCCTTTTAGATCATAAGGATGGAAGCATATTTGACCTCCTTGGGGTTTGATGTCTGGATGTCTATTGAGAATAGATATACCCCCTATTTTTTCTCCTACTGATCAGGGAGTGAAGAAGGCATGTGAAAATAATTCCAAAGAAAAGAATGATATTCTTTGTAGATTGTCAGATAATGAGTTTGTCAAAGTCATGTATTTTCAAAGTGCAAAGGACATATGGGTTAAATTAAAGAACATATATGAAGGAGATGACATAGTAAAATAAGCCAAGCTTCAAACACATAAGGGATAGTTCAAGAGCCTTAAATGAGTGAGGAAGAGAAGATTGTAGACTACCTCCTTAGGGTAGATGAGACTATAAATGAAATTAGAGGACTTGGAAAGACAATGGATGAATCATTCAATGTCAAAAAGGTTTTAATATCTCTGATAAAAAAAGTATTATTCTAAAACTTTTACCATTGAAGAAGCAAGAGATCTGAGCAAGCTCACAGTATATGAGTTACATGAAACTTTCAATATGTATGAGATGAGGCTAGGAGATGTAGAGTCATCCGAGAGAGAAGCTGCTTTCAAAGTCTCTAAGTAGGTAGAAGAAGAAGAAGCTCCTAATTTTGAATCTAAGGAGGTTGATGATGTAGAGGCCAATTTCATCAAAAAATTAAAGAATGGATTAGGCAAATATAAAGTTAATTTACCCTTAAAATGTTTTAATTATGGAAAGATAGGTCACTTTTCTATTAAATGTACACATAAAAGGAAGGATGAATTTGATTCAGCTAAGAAAAATCAAAAAGAGAAATCCTATTATCTCAAGAAGAAGAAAAGATTCTTTAAGAATAAAAAGGTGTTGTACTCAAAAGAAGATAGTGACTCGATTGATGACAATAGTAGTTCAAGTGATGAGCATGATAGTGCTTTTATGGTAAAACAAAATTAAGTTCTATTCATGACTTATGAATCAACTTCTTTATGCCAAGAAGAAGAGGACTTAGATGATGATGATGAAGAAGAAAGATAAGTAAATATGAAATGTGAACTCTTATGTGCTTTAAAAGAAATTGACAAGCTTAAAAAAAGAAAATTCTAAACAAAAGAAGCTTAGTCAAAAGGAGTTTGAGAAATTAAATTAAAAAAATGAGGAATTAGATCAAATGATAGTGAGTTTGAAGACCCAAGTTGAGGAGTCAAAGAGGATACAGGATGTGGTCAAAATTGATTTACAAGCAAAATCCTTAGAATTCTTGAAGATGGAGGAAGAAATCATGGACCTAAGAGAAAAGCTCAAAAAAGCCAAAGAAAAATTTGATAAAGGCCTAAAACTAAAAGGAAAATCTATAATACTAGATGAGATGATCATCTCATAAAATCCCCTGAAAGAAAAATTAGGTCTTGGGTATGAGAAAGGCAAGAGTCCCATGTTGAGTACAACTAGGAATTTGTATGAAAACTTCAAGGCATCAGTAGAATCAAGAATCAACAAATAATAAAATCACATTAGTGAAGAGAAGAAGAAAATTAATAACTCTGTTCTTATGAAGACCAAGGTTGCTGCTACAAAAACCAACATAACAATAAGGAACATGAAGAAGATAGAGTTCAAGAGACGTCTTTTATATCGCCAAAGGAGAATGATAACCATGTATTCTTCATCATTTTATGGTTATTGTTATAGCTATAATCAATTTGGCCATAAAGTAAATTATTGTGAGATTGTACCTAAGATAAGGATAAGTTTCTAATGTAAGAACTCATTTGCCCCTCTACTATATCTAGATGTTTTATGCTATAACTATAATAATTTTGGGCATATAACAAAGCATTGTAGAATAAAGATTTTTAAAGAAAAGTATAACAATACAAAAAGGGTTAAGAATCCTAAAGTGAATAAAGGCTCACAAATCAATGACACAACAAATAAAATTATAGTCAAGAAACTTGATAAGATATGGAAAAAGAAAAATTAGTCTATGATCACCCAAACAACATTGCATGCTAAAGAGAAAAATCTATGGGTCATAGATAGTGGTTGCTCAAAGCATATGACCGGTGATAAGAGTAAGTTTACTAAATTGAGCTGATGCAAGGAAGGGAATATCAACTTAGGAGACAATACTAAAATCAAAATCAAAGGTAAAGGAACCTTACACATTGATGGCAAGCTCCCTACACATGATGTTCTTTATGTTTAAGGACTAAAACATAATCTACTGAGTGTCAATCAAATATGTGAAAATGGATATAAAGTCATATTTGATGTTGAAGGTTATAAATTAAGAAGGTTTGGAAAAATTGTTACACATGAAAAAAGGATCGAGAGTAACATATATAATCTAATTGAGGTAAACGATACAAATTGTCTCATGGGAAAGATTAATAAGAGATGGTTATGGTACAAAAGGATGGGTCATGTTAACTTTGACAATTTAGTCAATGTAAGTTCTAACAAGTGTGTAAAACACATGCCTAAGATAACCAAACCTACTGACATAACATGTATAGAACGTTATCTTGGTAAATAGACCAGGGTATCATTCCAAACTAAAGAGTATGCAACTACACAACCTCTATAGATAGTTCATACTGATATTTTTGGACCAACCAAGATAAGAGGTTCTAATGGAGTGTATTATTTCATGTTTTTTTTAGATGACTACACTAGAATGACATAGGTATCCTTCTTAAAGGAAAAGTCTCATGCCTTTGAGAGATTCAAGATTTTTAGAACCATGGTTGAAAATGAAATTGGTAGAAAGATCAAGTGCCTTAGATCTAACAAAGGTATTGAATTCACTTAAAATGAATTCATAGACTACTATGAAAAGCATAGAATTAATAGACCCTAATCTACTACAAGAACTCCATAACAAAATGGAGTTATTAAGAGGAAGAATTGGACTGTCAAGGAGATGGCTAGAATAATGTTGAAAGAATCCAACTTTTTATATGGTTATTAGAGACAAGCAGTCTAGACAATAGTATACATGTTGACCAGAGTCCAATGGAGAGTAAATAGTGACAAGACTCCATATGAACTATGGTATGGAAAGCCTACTTCAGTCAAGTATTTTAAAGTGTTTGGAAGAAAATCCTACATTTGAAGGAATGAGAAAAAGTTAGGTAGTTTTGAGTTGAGATGTGATGAGGGAATATTCCTTGGTTATTCCACTCATAACAAAGTCTATGTTTGCTACAACAAAAGACTGCATAAGCTAGTGGAGAGCATCCATGTTAAATTTAAAGAGATCCATAAAGAAGAAATTGAACTTGTAAATGAGACAAAAATTGAGGAACTAAAAGGAGCTAAGCATGAAATATCAGATAATGAAGAAGAGATTAAGAGGATTGAAAAATCACCCTCAAGGTTTATTCTAAAGGATCATCCTAAGGAGCAGATCATTGACAATGTGAATGAAGGAGTCCAAACAAGGATAAGGGTAGTAATGAGCAAATAATAGGTAAGTTTTATTTTACTATTTAAATTTGAGCACAAAATCTATGCTAAGGCCAACAAAGATGAGAATTGGTAAAAGGCCATGGATAAGGAACTAAGTCAAATAGAAAGAACAAAACCTAGCAGCTAATTCTAAGACCCATAAACAAGAATGTCATAGGCAAAAAATGGGTCTTTAAAAACAAGTTGAATGAAGATGGAGCTATTCTGAGAAACAAAGCTAGACTTATTTGTAAAGGATATGCTCAGGTAGAAGGAATAGACTTTGAAGAGACATTTTCCCCAGTGGCAAGATTGGAAGCCATCTAAATGTTATTAACATTCTCAGTCTTTAAGAAGTTTAAAGTCTATCAAATGGATGTTAAGTCAACTTTCCTAAATGGAACCTTGGAAGAAGAATTCTATATTTAACAACCTAAAGGTTTTCAATTGACAGATGAATAAGACTATGTACAAATTGAAGAAAACACTATATGGTCTAAAATAATCACCTAGAACATGGTATTTAAGGTTGGATCAATATTTGAAAAAATAAATATTTGTCAAAGGATGTGTAGATAATAACTTATATGTTAAGTCTAAAAATGGACATATTTTGATCATAGTTGTCTATGTTGATGACATCATTTTTCATGGAAGCAATAATAATATGTGCAAAGGATTTGCAAATCAAATGAAAAAGGATTTTGAAATGTCCATGCTAGGATAACTTTCATTTTTTATTGGTCTATAGGTTGCAAAATCCTAAGAAGGGATATTCAATCCCAGACTAAGTATGCAAAGGATTTTCTCAAGAAATTCAGTATGGAGGATAGTAGACTAGTTAACACTCCTATGATAATTGGAAGTAAATTGAGTAAAGGTGATGAATCTCCTGAAGTGAATCATATAATATATAGGTCTATGATTGGTAGTTTACTATATCTCACTACATCAAGACCAAACATCATGTAGGTTATATGCATGGTTGCTAGATTCTAGGATGCACCAAAATAAACACATGTAAATGTAGTAAAGAGAATTATTAGATATATCAAAATCACAATGGACTGTGGCTTATGGTATCCTATAAGTGATAATTTCACTTTGACAACATAATACATAAATTTTTATTAGGCAAGAAGCTCAGATGATAGAATAAGTATTAGTGGTAGTGCATTCTTTCTTGGTAATAGACTTGTCTCATGGCTAAGTAAAAAATAAGATTCAATTATACTATCTATAATAGAGTAGAATATGTTGCTGCAATGACATGTTTCACTCAAGTGTTGTGGATGAACCAATCACTAAAAGACATTGAATTGGATTTCAAAGGACCAATTCCCATTCTGTGTGACAATTCAAGTGTTATAATATATCTAATAATCTGGTGATGCACTCTAGAACAAAGAACATATCAATTAAGTATCACCTTTTAAGAGAGAATGTTGGTGATCAAGAGGTCACAATGGAATATGTTCCAACAAAATATCAATATGTAGACATATTCACTAAACCTTTACCTAAGGACCGAATTGGATATCTGAGATAGTGGTTTGGAGTGGTATCTCCTACACCACATCATTAGTTCCTAGTGATCAGGCATGTCTCCAAGGGGAGTATAAAAGTAACATCACTAACTCCTAGAAAAAGAAGATTTTAGGAAAATGTGCCATTTCCTAAGGGGAAGTTCCTGACAAAGTGTTCTAGCTTGTCAGGTCCAAGGATGAGAAAAACCAAGATGGCAGAAAAGGAAAAGATTATTAACATATTATGGTAGAGATGCTTTTTCATTAATTTCAAAGGGGGAGAAAAGAGTAAGACGTAGGTGTAAAATAGAGATTGTGCTACTTTGCGGAAGATGTTTTTTTCCATCAATGACAAAGGGGGAGATTATTGGACATAGTCATTTATGTATTAATGATTTCCATTGATGTCAAAGGTATAAAGTTCTATTATTCATTAATAATAAAGGTGTTGAGTTGAATAGACTTGTTGTAGAGCCCCATGGAGTTGGGTGTGTACTTTTAATGATTATGAACATGCAAGAATAGTCATATGAATGTATTTTAACACAATTTTCATATATGGATAAGTACGTAGGTGGATGTCAACACAATTTACATATATCTCTTTGTGGTCTAATTTCTAAGTCATAAGGATGAGTAGATAAAATGTTACAAACACATAATGTTATCCCTCAGTTAAAAGCCTGCTAACTTTCCACACTTAGTTATTTTTTCACCTTTGCATTTGTCTGGGAAATATTTTGGAAGAAGTGGCTCAGATAATTATTTTAGAGAAATGTTGAAGACTCTTCAAATAAAAACCTACCACAAATGTTCCAAAGATTTAGAATTTTCTCAGGAAAATGTTCACTCTCCACACTTAGTCAATTGTTCAAATCTTGGGAATTCTTTCAAAAAAATTATTTCGAATAAAAGTTTTGAAGGAAATGAGTGTAATTTGGAATTCTTTTAGTTAAAGTGGTTTGGTGAATTCTTTTATAAAAGGCTAAGTCTTTGTTAGAAAAATTATCCCAAATAAATTTTTTGAAGGGCATGTGACCCAAACAAAAATCCCAAAGGGTGCTTTAAAAACATTTTGAAGGGAACTTTTCAAAATTCCAAGAGGCATGTGACCCAAATAAAAATATTTAAGGGTACTTTGCCAAAGTTTTGAAGGGAATGTGACCCAAACAAAAATTCTAAAAGGTACTTTGCTAAATCTCTGAAAGGGAATGTGATCCAAACACAAGTTTTGATTAGGTCACTTATAGAAGTCCTGAAGGATACTTTCAAAAGGACACTGATGAAATCTTTCAAAGAATTTGTCTAAGCTAGGTGGACACTTATAAAATTCTTGAAGGATACTTTCAAATGGAGAAGACACTTACAAAGTTCTCAAAGCATACTTTCAGATGGAATGGACTCTTACAAAGTTTATAAAAGATATTTTGAAAGAAATATAGGTCACTTACAACATTACGAAAGGATAAGTGTGGAGTCTTATAGGGCATTTTCAAAAGTGCCAAAGGATCAAGGTGAGTTAAAGGTCAAGTAATTTTGAAGAGATCAAAGGAGAAAAAGCAATATAGGAATGCTGAATAAAATGAGATAAGGTCAACAAGTTGAATTTTAATGACCAAGTTAATATAAAGATCATGCATCTTTAGAGATGTAATGGCACATGAAGCTCAGATGGAAAGATTGAGAAACCTATTTCAAATTTGGAATTAAAATAAATGAAGAACCATTGAAGTGAGTTAGTTACAAGAATCTAACAAGATGGTTGAAGGATATAAAAAACAATGGTTGAACTAAAATGATTATTCTAATTTTGTGAGTGTGGTAATTGATGTGATAATGGAAAAAAATTGAAGAGGCTTAGAGAATGGAAGTCAAATAGTCATTTTATTGGAATGAGAAGAGATAAACATCAAATGAAAAATGTATAAAATAAAGTGACTCATCTAATTTTTGATTTATGAAAAATTCCAAATTGACAAAGAATAGGAAATAAAAATAGTCATATTTTCATTTTTGAAATGAGAGTCAAGAGGAGTCAAGTCGTAGATGCATAAATATGAGACTCATTTGAGCATAAAAGAGTAATGGCCAAAATATAGAATACTAGAGTGTCAAATAGATAAATTTAGACATATAGAAAGGGTGTAAGAAGAGTGAAGATCACATAAGAGTGTGTTTAATGAGAAATGAGAATTTGTAGATTAGACATATAACAAATAATATAAACTTGGATTCTTTTATGAATCTGATTCATGAATTTGAAGTATAAATGTTTGATTGGTTAGTGCCATCAAATTAAGTTGGGTTGCTGCTCAGTATAGGGATTGGATACTTGTTTAGAGTTGGTTCTCTTAAAATATGGGATTGGTGTCTCCTTGGGATGTGTGTCCTTAAATGTAACTAGTAAGGTTCAATTAGTGAGACAAATTTTATGAGGCTAGATTAGAATAGTAGCTTTTAGTAGCATTTTCACTGAGGTTTTACCCTTTGGATTTCCACTTATAAATTTGGTGTTGTGTGTTGTGATTTTTTACATGTGATATCTTTCATTTATTTTTTTAAGATTTCATATTTTTAAAATTCATCTTGACAGATCTAAGAAATTCATTTTTGAGATCTACTGATTCACCCTCCCCTCTCAGTAGATAGATGTGTTCAACACACCTATTAACACACCTCTCATAATCCATTCAAGAAAGCCTCATCTACCCATAATTAGGCCCTTATACCAATGTATAACTAAGAACTTGTCATGATTACAAAAGGAAAAGGTCAAATGGTTGAACAATTAACATAAATGCAACAAACATATCAAATATACCTTAACCTATCTCAAAATTTTAATGATATGGCCATTTCAAATATGCCACTTATAGAGTTATCTCCATCAATTAGGAAACCAATTGACTATATAATATATGCTAATCCAAACATGGACCCATTTATTCAAAATAACCTAATTTCAAACATGTTCAATATCCTAATCATTCAGGAAGAATCTATATCTCTTATAAGAGACCCGTTAAAAAATGTGGTGGATAACACATAAGTGTCTCCCAATTAAAAAAAATTAGGTCAAGCATAAAAAACAATAATTCATAATAATTTGATCTTATAAACACCTTGAGTAATTCAAAATAGTAGGGGCTAAAATGTCTAGTTTAGAAGTGCAACATACAACTATTACCCCTCAACCTATCACTTCCTCGAACACACAAGGGGTAATCAACCTAAAACATACCAATACTCCACTCCAATAGGTGGTGAACAACATTCCATCCCATTATATGATGACCAATGTTCCATAACAATATACATAGTCTAACATACCACCATAAGTGGTAAATTAATTATAAATATTTTATAATCAATAACATATCTTTATTAGTCAATAATAGTTGGTAGCTAGTTAGTAACTAGTTCCTAACATTAAACAAGTTCAGACATTCAAAAAGTGCCCAACACACAAGAGGTTTTTACATAACAATGTGGGCCCAACATATAACAAGTAACCACTAGACAAAAAGTACCTCATACCCTATATATACCTCACATACAATAAGGGACTAACATGTCATACCTTCAATAACAGGTATTTAGTCAACAAAGGTGAATTATATATAGAAAGTATCAACTAGTAAACAACATGTTCCTATTAAAACCTAGCACATACAAGACATTCCATAAATCAAAAGACTTTTATCCCATCCATAGTTCCCTCTAAATTAGAGTCATATTGCTAATACTAGTTAGAATGTTTACCAACAGTGCATATCACACCAATAATACAAACCTAACCAATGAATACATATTCTTTCTTGATAGATCAACTAAATAAATATTTTGTAATATGACTTACCTACATAGTACCCCAATCAAGGTAATACACCTTTGTTCACCCAAGCATAATTATAACTAGTAGTACCATCTATATTTGTAGCCCGAGAACTAAAACAAATGAAGGATGTAATTATAGCTATTCATGTTTGGAAACTTTGAATTAAATATGTTCATATATATTCCACATGGATTCCCTACATATACCATTTATTCTAGGTTATGAGCTGCCAAATTGTGACAAATACAAGGGCAAATGTGATCCAAAAGAGCATTTTACAGAATTCTTGTTTGTCACTAGCGATTGGCCTATAATGAAATCTATATGATTGTTATTTTTCCTTGAAGTTTAGCTAGATAGGCCTTATAATGGCTTCTAAAACTTTGAAAAAAATATCTACATGATCTTGATGGTCTTTTAGATAATTTTGTACAACATTTCTCCTATAATCTCCAACATGAGATTATTGTGGCTGATATGGGTCAAGTTTTACAAAAAAGTGATGCAAGATTTGAAATATACTTGCAATGGTGGAGATCACTTACTAACCATTTCACACATAATTTTCTTGATAAATAATTCGCAACTATGTTTACCAAGAATTTATAGAGTGAAATATATTATCACCTTGAGATTCAATGTGTTCACACATTTGAGGAGATCATTGAAAAAGCTATACAAATTAAGAAATAACTTATCAATAAAGGGATAATTAAAATGGCTTATCCTAACCAATATCATAGCCAAAGCTAGAACCAAAGATAAAATTAGAGATAGAATGATAGCCAAAACCACAATCAAAACCAAAACCCAATTTAGATGCAAGATCCTACACTAACTATGAAAAACTAAAATCCTATAATTGAAATATAAATCTTATTGGTAATGGAGTCACTAAATCATGACATGTAAAAATGGTGTGAACACTACCTATTCAACTACCTCAACCCATTCAATGACCATCACCTCCACCTTTGCAAACACCTTCTCCATAGAGAATACCACCTATACCTAGACTGCGCATTGAATCTATATTATAGAATATAGTTTTCACCAACATGATTAGTTGGCCTATGCAATATCCTTTTCTTGAAGGAATTGTTTTTTTTTTAATGGTGTAAAAATCACGAGTTTTGTGAATACTATCAAGTTAAAGGACATTATATATACAAATAATATTTTCACACTTTTATCAATTATTGATGTTTTTCATCTTGTAAGAACCCATTGTGACTCAATCTATTTGAGTCCATGACTTAAGGGGTGCACCAAGAAATGGATGGGTAGACCTTTGGTGCATCATAGGTGTTTCTCTAGATTTTCACTAATTACATTCAAATGAGAAAGAAACTAAGGTTAAGAGGTTATGGGTTTGATGTTACCTAGATTTAATGCACACCGTATCCAAGCCTTGTGGGATCTCCTCTTTGGCTATGGAGGAAACACCTACAATAAGAATGAAACTTAAACAAGAAAGATGTTAGAAGAGGCTATGGTGGATTGCCAAGCTACCCACTTGGTCCCAGAAGCATGAAGCTCCTTAAGGGATGATAGTCCATTGTTTAAAGATAAAAGTATTGTAAAGGAAGAAATGATAAATGACTAAAGAAATAGAAAATTAGATGGTGTGTACCTATTCCCTATAGTCTGTGTATCTCAGAATGCTACAGAAGGTTGGTTGAAGGTTTTATCTAGTCTAGATGGGTTGTTTGGATGGCTTTCTAGTTTGCTGGTTTAGAACACAGTTGCTAATGTCAGTGGGTCTACTGAGGTTGGTCAGGTAAATGGTGCTGACGTCGAATGGGTTGCCGATGTCGGTCTGGCTGAAGGTGCCAATGTCGGTTGGTTTACTGATGTCAGTTTGAGTTGTAGATGCTGATGTCAATTTTTCTACCGATGTCGATTGGCATTGTCAGCCTTGGATGGATTTTAGAGTATTTTTAGGATAGATAAAGGGGTTTTTGGAAGTTCAGAGGTTGGTGCAGGGTTGTGGGAAGGTGAATGAGGTCTGAGGAAGGGTATAGGTGGAGGATTGGTGTGAAAAGGGGGTGAGAATAAGGGGAAGGCCTTTCATCCCCTCCATGAAAGAAGTTAGGCCTCTTGACAGTATTTAGAAATATCAATGAAAACTAATTGACAATATATTCTAAAACATTAAAATGAAAACCAGAGTACTTAGCTTTATAGGGTGAAGAACCAAGGTGTCAGAATAGTGATTCCCATTTTGGCTGATGTGACTGGTGTTGTGAGCTAATGAAGCAAACATGGATTACTTAAATTTAGTAGCTCAAGGTCCTCGTACAATCTTTCAATCTAGTCTTGAGAATGATTTTTACAGATCTTTGGTAGCTGGGAGAATGATAGTCGAGTTTTGGTGCTTGAAATCTCAGAGTGTGCTTACGAATGTGCAAAAATGTGGCCTTAACTCAATGTTAGAGCTTGGCTTATGTAATTGATGTCAGTGATCCCACTGGAATCGGTGTAGGATTGTTGATGTCGACCATGGGTTGACTGACATCAGTGGAGAGAGAATAGGTAAAAGGGTTATATTTAGCCCTTTGCCTATTTTTCCACCTGCCAAGTGCCTTTTCCATTGGAGAATGGTCAAAATAAGGGCTTATGAGGCACGAGAGTTGGTTAGGGAGTTAAGATGGGGTGAGAATAGGTCATGGGTAGTTAGGGTTTGGAGGACCTAGTCTCAGGCTGACTCATAGGCTAATAAATGGTTTTAGGGTGAGGTGTCCAAGGTGAGGTAATTAATTTAAAATAAGTAGTTTTTAAATTAATAAGGTGTGCAAGTGTGGGTTAGGAGTGTTAAAATTTAGAAGGGGACCAAGGGGGTTGACACAATATTGGTGTCTACAATAGGATTGTTGTCCCTTATTTCCATATTATTACCTATCTATTTAGCTCCTAAAACTTTCCCTAAGATATCTCTCCTTCCTTGCACATTCCTCTAGTATTTTCCTCTTTCTATCCTTCTTTCCCTTAGTACTATTTTTACCTATTTAGGAAGCTAGGTTGACTTGGTCAACCTAGTATAGTCTGGGGTCACTTTAACTCTTTAGGCCTAGTTTCCATCGAGCCAACCTAACATAAACTTCAAGCATTATCTTGATAATGTGCTAGGTTGACCCAATTGAACTATCACAACTAACATGTCTGAGTGATTTTTAGGTCAAATGCTCTTTTATATATAAGGTCATTTTGGTCATTTCCATATATATTCAATCAAGAGTTATTATTCATGCGTGCTTCTTCACAATATGCTCTTCTACCATTCTACTTAAGGAGTCTTTGCCTACGTTTCTTATTTATAAAATCTTATTCTTTTGGATAGGCCTTGAATGCTTTGGCCTAACAAAATGATCCTTAAGAACCACAACAACCTCTTGCAAATCCCCATTGGCCAAGGGAAAGATTGATTCATGATGGGTTCACATTTAGGTAATTATATTCTAGCTTTTTTCTCCTCTCTTTTAGTAGACAAAAGTAGCATAAGTTTTGGTTCAAATAATATTACTCCTCATATTCTATGTATTAGGGTTTTACTCATACTTAATTTATTTAAATTTCCCTATACATGTATTTTATTACTTTGCATCTAACCCCTTACTTTGTGTCACAAGATTTGGTGAGCACAAAATTAATTTACTTTTCTTGTTATTAGATTAGTTTACTTTCTTGTTTATTATCATAAGTGAATATAGAAACCATATGAATCTTTTAAGGTTGTTGTGAAATTATGTTAGATTGTAGGCTCTAGAACCCTACCTAATATGATGTGTTATGATAGATGATATAACTTATCCCCTAATTAGGTCTATCATATCATCATATTGGTCATGTTCTTGCTTAACGAGTGTGTGCCCCAATCAAACGTGTAGGTGTGATCTATTTTATCTGATCCAATATTGATTCATGTGCACCATGAAATTTGAATTTCATACATGTTGTTAAACCTGAGATTAATCCTATCCCATCATTGGTTGGATTATCTTCATGTTTCCATTTTTATTTTCTTTCTTATTTAGCATTATCTCTACTTTGGCTTCACCTTCATTATATTCTAGACATGAAACAAATCCTTATAAGATTTCATTCACTTATTTTATTATTTTTTATCATTCCTTTTATCATAATTTTATCACTTATTTATTCCTTATTTTCATTTTATATGTCATCATGAATCCAACACATTTTACGGTTTGTAAAATAGATGAGTAAAACTAAAGATATAGGCAAAACAATTTTCCTATCTATTATACTAGGTTGACCTAGTCAACCTAGTATTATCTTCAGATGCTATATTTTGTGTTAGGTCAATCGGGTTGACCATGTACTATTTTATCTCTTCTATGATTTCTAATTCAACTTTTCTCTTTCCTTATATGTCTAATTTAGTTCTCTGTCTGCCTGAATTAGTTCTTTATCTCTGTCTATTAGTTTTATTGCTTAGCATTATTTTCCTTTTATCCTCAAGTATCATGTCCCTCATTAGAATCTTCTTGGATAACCTAAATCCATTTAGACACTCTATGGGGTTATCTTTACTTCTTATCCTTTCACATATATTCTTCCTCTTTTTACTTGTTGGGGAATATTGTGATGCCCATCCACACATTATTTTAACCTTTGGGTCATCTTGTGATGCCCACCTTCATGTCCTTTTAGACTTTGGGGCATCTTGTGATGTCCATCCCTACATCCACTTACCCTTTGGGGCATCTTATGAGCTCCTCTCTTATTTTTCATTACATGCTACCAAACTAATTTAACTCTAATAAATCTTTTGAGACACATAGGTTGGTCTCTCACATGCTCATCCTTGATATAGCCGTTAATGTAGGATGCTTTTCCTTATTTTTCATGCTTTATATATATATATATATATATATATATATATATATATATATATATATATATATATACATATTTTTGTAGTTTACTTTAGCATGTGTCTCTCCCTCTGTAGTAGTTTCCTTCTTTTTCAAACATTTAATCCTCCCTTTTGGTATTTTAGTTTCTTGATGTACAATAGTATTCATTTCCTTTCTTTTCAAACCTTTAGTCTTCATCACTTATCTTTTCATTTTTCTTTATGCTTACCAATGTTGTTTTGGCATCCTCTTGGGCTTTTATTTTATGAGTTTCTTGGTAAGACCATGGGTAAAAATTGAGCCTCCTCATAAAATAACCATTCTTTTTATTTCTCATTTTTTTCCTTTTTATTCTTTTATTGCTTGCCAATGTTATTTTAGCATCCTTTGAGTCTTTCTTTGTGAGGTGTTTTATACAAATTCTTCCTCACTTTTTTCTTATTGGTACCCCTTGGGTTTTCCTTTTGTGAGTTGCTTGGTAAGACCATGTATAAAACCCGGCCCTCCTCATAAAATTACCTTTATTTTCATGTTCATTGTGATCCTTGTTATTTGTATGTTAGCTTTTGATTCCTTTGTTAGATGGAATCTATAAACAATCTATGTTATAATATTTTCCTTCACTTCCCATAGTCTTATGATAGGGAATCACACCTTTGATATCATTATATTCCTTTTTTCCCTTTGTCACATTTTTTGCAATTTGAAGAGATTTTAATTTTTTACATGTGTCATTTTTCTCTTATTTCCCACCTTTCTTTCACCTCCACATTTGGATAAAACAAGGTCTAAGTCAAGATAGAACTTTTAATTCACCTACATTTATGAGACTCTTAGACCCCATGCTCTTTAATTTTCTCTGTCATATCAACCTTATCCAAAAAATTTCAAATGAAAGTCATCTTTAGCACCCTTGTTTGGCCTTCCAAATCTATATGAAGGAGGAATTTAAAAAAAGGAAAGTTATAATCCAATCATTTGAAAATAAAAGGAAATGATATCTAGAAGGTAATATACAAATATTTAAATTCTAATCACACCAAAAGATGTGATTAAAATCACCTCTCCTACATCCAATTAAAGATCAAACTCCATAGTCAGATTCACATAGAGCCAAAATTATTTCGGGTGCAGTATGCCAATAGATTGGAATAGGGGATTTAATAAAAAAACCTATAGTGTTACCTAATTTCTCACATAAGTACCCAATATTTATAGTAGACTGATAGCTTTGTAAGGGGTTCTATGGAGTGGGGAAAACAACATGGGGAGGTAGGTCCATTTTACTTTTCATGCATATAGCCTTCATGGTATGATACTATAGACTCCATTCATTGACCTAAGACTTGTGTAGCTAAGAGAATTTATATAGAGTCCTTAAGGTCGATAGTCCTCTTATTTTGATAAACCAAATTTGAGTGTCTTGAATTTGATAAATATTTCCTCTACCTTAGTTTTTTTTTCATTCTCCCCTCTACCCCATTTCATTTCCCCCTTGATCGACAAATTGTGATTCAAAATTTGTTTTCCCTCTTCTTTAAATTCCTTTTTCTTCATTTCTTATAAACATGCTAACACTACTTTGTTTCATTTTTATCTATCTTTAGATGCAAAATGATATGTTTATGAAACTATGGATCATTTTAATCATGTTCTATATATTTACTACAACTACATTTATTTTTTTCCCCATTTATCTTGATTTTTTATTATGCTATTATGGACACCTGAGTTTACACCCTTTCTTCATTATTGCATGAGATGTGGATCGTTACTGCTCATCCAATCATGTTATTTTCCCTTTTATGCATCCCATTTTTCCATTGATGATTGAGATGTGGATTATTATGGCTCACTCATCAATGTTGTTTTACCATTTTTCTTTTTGAATCCTCTTTTTACCATCTTGTTTTACATGTCTCCTTGATTTGATTTGGTGAGTTTGCCTTTTCTTACTTGAGGATTACTTGTTTGAGGTTTTTGGCCTTTAGTAGCCTTAGCTTTTTGGATACCTAATTTACTCTTATTTGACTTGGTCATTTGGTCTAACATAGCACTTATCACCCTGATTGTCAAATTCCCAAGTACATTCCATCCATATAACACTAGTTATCTTGGCTTTTCTTGCATTTGTTTTTTTTGCCTAATTTTATATTTCTAGGTTTGTCCAAATTAGTCTCTACATCCTCCATAATCAAAACTAGAAAATACCTGACAAACATCTTGTGATAAAGGTAGGTCAAGGTACACATCATTTATTTTTTAGTTATTTACTTTTTAGTTAGTTTCTTTTTATATCATTTAATTTCAGTTATTTTAGGATTTTTAAAATACTGTAATTTTTGTTAGCATTAGTGTTATGTATGTCCTTATGTTCTTTCCCAAAACACCATCCCCTATTACACCTTAGTGACACATGATGAGATTCGAGTGGGGCATATGCATACACATAATAGTATCACACTTTTATTGATTACTAATACTTTATATCTTGTAAGAACATGTCGTAACTCAATCTCTCCGAGTGCATACCTTAAGGGGTGTATTGAGAAAGGGGTGGGTAGACCTTTGGTGCTTCACAAGATTGTTATCCCTTATTTCCATATTATTCCCTATCAATTCAACTCCTAAAACCTTTCCTTAAGCTATCTCTCATTCCTTTCACATTACTCTAGTATTTTCCTCTTTCTATCCTTATTTCCCTTGTGTAGTAACCTTTTTAATTGTTCAATAAGTTAGGTTGACTTGGTCAACCTAGCAGAGTCTAGGATCACTTTAGCTCTTTAGGCCTAGTTTCCATCTAGCTGACTTAGCATAAACTTCAGGCATTATCTTGATAATGTGCTATGTCAACTTGACCAACCTATCAAAACTAACATGTCCAAGTGATTTTTAGGTTAGATAATCCTATATATACAAGGTAATTTTGGTCATTTCCATATAAATTCAATCAAGAGTTATTATTCACTCGTGCTTCTTCACAATCTGCTCTTCCACCATTCTACTTGAGGAGTCTTAGATTAAATTTCTTATTTGGTGAATCTTAGTCTTGTGGATATGTCTTAGATGATTTGGCCTAATAAAGTGATCCTTACAAACCACAACAACCTCTTGTAAAGCCCCATTGGCTAAGAGAGAGATTAAGTCATGATGGGTTCACATTCAGGTAAGTATATTCTAACTTTGTTCTCCTATCCTTTAGTAGATAGAATTAGAATAAGTGTTGGCTCAAATAATATTACTCCTCATATTACATGTATTAGGGTGTTACTCATACTTAATTTATTTAAAGTTCCCTATATATGTATTTTATTGGTTTACGTCTAACCCCTTACTTTGTGTTACAAGCTTTGATGAGCACTAGATTAGTTTACTTTCTTGTTTATTATCATAAGTCAATATAGAAACCATAGGAATATTCTAGGGTTGTTTTGTGATTGTGCTAAACTTTAGGCTTTGAAACCCTAACTAGCATGATGTGTTGTGATAGATGATACAAGTGATCCCCTAATTGGGTCTAGTGGATACTCATATTGGTCATTCTCTCACTTAACAAGTGTGTTCCCCAATCAAAAGTATAGGTGTGATCGATCTTATCCAATCTAGGATTGATTCATGTGCACCATGAAATTTCAATTGCATACACATTCTATATGCTAATGTGTGAAATTAAGGAACCTCATATAGAATATGTTGTAAAATAGAGAGATAGATTTAGATAACCAAGATTATAATTCCAATCAAATGATAGCTATTTATGAAAACCCTTTCCACAACATAATTCCCACAGTCAGAATCAATATCAGTAAAGAACACCACCCTAATAAAAGAAACAACAACAATGCCAGTAATAATAGTATAATAATTAGAACTAAGGTAAAAATGATCCATCTAACCAAGGGGCATATCATTCCATCACACATAACTAAAACAATGGTGTATGCTATGCTATGAGAGGGCATATAACCATTGTTGGAAATATTTTCATTCATGTCAAAGGTCTAGCATTATTGGTGATAAATGCCCCATTGAATTTAATGGTGTTTTTAATATTCATATCTTGGCTAATTGTGTTAATATTTATTTAATATTAATGAATATATTTTTGGTTGCATATAAGTCAAAATAGGGCCATTAGAGAAGTCAAAGAGTCATGGGGTAAAAGACAAAAGAGGAATGGGATGCATTTTCTCATGAAGATTCATCTTGAGGAATTTCAAGAGTCACCATGTAAAGATAAAAGAGGTATGACACATTTTTCCATGAAGGGACACTTTGAAGAATACAAAAAGTCACCAAGATAAAGACAAAATAGGAAAGGATGCTTTTTCTTATGAAGGGTCACCATATGACTTTTCAAATTCAAAGATACAAAGGGTCATGTAAGTTTGGTGCCATTTTCCATGAGTATTGAAGGGTTAAAAATGGTGAATGCCAAAGGTCATTTGGAAAGCTATAAATAAGGGCTTGAGAAGCCATTTGAAATATGCAAGAGTTTGCATGGTTTGTATTTGTTTTCAAAGAGAGAAAAGTAAGAGATATTATAGAGTTCTATCATTTGTTGAGTAAGAAGCATTGAGAGATAGTTGTGTTTTATACACAAGAGGGGTTGTTTCTCCTATGGGTAGGTTCTCACAAATCTTTGTAATGGGTTGGTGCTCATAAATAATTGTTGTGTTGGTGCTCGAAAAAGGGGTTGGTGATCTTACAAGTTGGTGCTTTTGAGCTTTATATTTTGAGTTGGTGTTCATTCATATACTTGAGATTGTTCTCTATGGTTTTTTCCACTTTGGGTTTCCACATAAAAATCTAGTATCTCTCTCTCTCTCTCTCTCTCTCTCTCTCTCTCTCTCTCTCTCGTGTGGTATAAATTATTATTTCAATTTTATTGCATATCTTGAATGTGTGATTAAGTGGTTAAAGAAAAGAAATAAGATTAAGTAAAAAGATATATAATATATTGATTCACCCCCCCTCTCAGTATATTTCATGCTTAATAATTGGTATCAGAGTAGGTTCTTTTTGAAAAAGTTTTACAGCTTGAAGGTAGATCAGGAAAGCATGATGGATAGATCACATGAAGGATTTTACACAAATAAGGCA
This sequence comes from Torreya grandis, assembly GCA_037957365.1. Lineage (NCBI taxonomy): Eukaryota > Viridiplantae > Streptophyta > Pinopsida > Cupressales > Taxaceae > Torreya > Torreya grandis. The sequence goes on along the minus strand of JARHVA010000263.1, from coordinate 2,021,340 downwards.
CCTTTGTTTGATGGGATGAATTATGTTTTTTGGAGAATAAGGATGAAGACTTATTTGATGGCCCTTGGATTTGACATATGGCAAGCAGTGGTGGAGGAATATGAAGAGCCATAAATACTTGTAACTACTCCAACAGAGAAAAAGGAAAGTGAAAATAATGCTAAAGCTTTAAATGTTATTTTATGTGGTTTATGTGAATCATAATTTGTTAAAGTTATGAAATGTAAATCTACTCATGAAACTTGGTTAAAACTTGAGAATATTTATAAAGGTGATGGAAAGGTTCAGCAAGCTAAGCTTTAGACTTTCAAAAGATAGTTTGAGAGTTTGAAGATGGAAGAGGAAAAAAATATAGCAAGTTATCTTTTGTGGGTCGATCAAATAGTTAATTATATTCAAGGTCTTGGAGAAAATTTATAAGAATCAAATATGGTTCAAAATGTTTTGAGATCTCTACCATTGAGATATGATGCAAAATTTTTGATAATTGAAGAGATGAAGAATTTAGCCAAGCTAAAGATAGATGAGCTTCATGGTATTCTTATGACATATGATATGTGGACTGAATAATATAAAACCTCAAAGATAGAAGTTACTTTGAAGAAATTAAATAAAGAGAAGGCTAAGATTTAAGAATCAAGTGATTGTTATAGCGATGATGAAGATGACAATGGATCTCTATTCATTTTTGAGATGAAAAAGGGCACATGTAAATATCAAGGAAAATTACCTTTTAAATATTTTAATTATGGAAAGATTGGACATTTTGTATTGAAATTATCAAATAAGGGAAATGATGACAATGAAGAAGGAAAGTCTACATATAAGAAAAATTTCAAAGGTAAATTCAAGAAGGGATTTAGGAAGAAAAGTTTGTATTATAAAGATCCTAGCTCAACCAAAGATAGTGGAGTCAGTGATTCAGAAGAAGAAGAGATTCTATTCATGGCTATACATGAAGATGCCTCTGCAAGAAAAAGTATAGATGATCAAGAAAAAAAATAGGATGAAGCTGAAGTGAATCTGGAAGGATAACTCATTTGTGCCTTAGAAGAGTTAAAAGATCTTGAAAAGAATAATTGAATATTAAAGCTCCAAATCAAGAAAAATGAAAAAGAGTCAAAGGAAATAATTGAAGATTTACAAGCACACTTTGAAAAAGCTAAGAAGAATGAAGAATATCTAACAACATAGTTAAAAATAGTAAGTAAAGAATGTGAAAGGTATGTTATTGAAATTTCTTCTTTAAAAGCATATCTTGAGAAAATAAATAAAACAATCAATGATAGAGTAGCCAATGATTCAAAATTTGAGAATAACACTAATATGTTGAATAAGATATTAGAAAATCAAAGATCAGTGTTAGATAAGATAGGTATTAAATTTGAAAAAGAGAAAGAGGAGGTCACTAATTTCACAGACCAGGAAAAAGGAAAGAGCTATGCTGAAGCTCTTACAAAAGAAGAAATAAAAAGGGAAGAAGTTAGGAATACAGAGGACATCTCAAACAAAGAAGGCTAGAGAGAACAAAGCTACAAAAGGAAATCTAGTTAAAGATATACAAATAGGTATTATTTTTATGGTTACTATTTTTATTGTAATGGATATGGTCATAAGAAAATAGAATGTTGAAAAAGTGTTAACAATTTTAGAAATAAGGAGAAGGAAATTCATGCAGAGTCAAGCAGAAGCTACAAATCTTTTACTCCTCTATCAAGCTTTAATAAAGAGGCCATTCTATATTACAAGTTAAAAAACTTTAGACATATAGCATAGTACTATAAAATCATGTTCAAGTTAGTCAAGAAGGAATCAATTTTTAAGGCTACATTCATCAAGAAGAAAGTTTAGATAGGTTCATGGCAAAAGAAACAACCTAAAAAAATTATGTTGGTGCAGACAATTTTACATGCAAGAAATAAAGAAAATCCATGGTTAATTGATAGTGGATGTTTGAGGCACATGATAAGAGATAAGATCAAGTTCATAACCTTGAATAATATCAATGGTGGCATAGTGAAATTCAGAGACAATACTACTGCCAAAATTACTGAAAAAGGTACACTAAGTTTGGATAATGGTAGAACTAAAAATAAAAATGTTTTATATGTAAAAGGTCTTAAGCATAATCTATTAAGTGTAAGTCAAATGTGTGATCAGGGGCACACACTAAATTTTTATGCATAAGGTTGTGAAATTAGAAAAAAACATTTAGATGTGTTGATTATAGATGCTTAAAGAACAAGCAATAATTTGTATATGTTATCAAACATCAAAAGTCAAAGATGTTATTTGAGTTAGATTGAATAAGGTTAGATATAGCATACGATAATGGGGTACATAAATTTTGATAATCTTGTTAACATCAACAAGAAGCAAGCAGTCATAAATCTTCCAAAGATTAAAAAGCCATCTGACATGCTTTGTAAACCTTGTCAGCATGGGAAGCAGGCTAGAAGGTGATTCAAAACAAAAGAGTACTTGACCACTCAGATGCTAGAGCTTGTTCACACTGATCTATGTGGACCTATGAGAACTCAAAGTACTCAAGGTGATAAATATTTCATGTTGCTTATTGATTATTTTTTATGTATGACTTGGATGTTTTTAAATAAAAAATTAGAAGATTTTAGACATTTCAAAGCATTTAAAGCATTAGTTGAGAATGAAACCAGTTTAAAGATTAAGTGTCTAAGATTAGATCAAGAAGAATTCAAGTTAGATAAATTTATTGAGTTTTGTGAAGACCATGGAATAAAGAGACATTATTCAGTAGCCATAACTCTATACCAAAATGGAGTAGTTGAATGGAAAAATAGAATAGTTTAGGAGTTGGTGAGGGAAATGCTAAATGAATCTAAGATACCAGATAAACATTAGAGAGAGGTAGTTACTATAGTAGTGCATATTCAAAATAAATTATTATTGAGAGTCAATAGTGATAAGACTCCTTATGAGCTATGGAAAGACAAACCAACAATAGTTGATTATTTTAGAGTTTTTGACATCAGATGCTTCATAAAGAGAACTGGTGAAAAACTTGGTAAGTTTAAATATAGAGTAGATGAAGCTATATTTATTGGTTATTCTTATAAAAGTGAAGCTTATAAATGTTATAACAAACTATCCAAGAAAATTTTTGAAAGTCCATGTGTCAGGATAGAAGAAGATGGAACACAAAGAATCAATGATATAGTAGACATTCCTAAAATCATTGAAGAGGAAGATTTGAAGAATTAGATAAAGATGAGAAGGAGAAAAAAGACACCAAAAATACATCCAAATATGTTTACATAAATCATAATGAAAGTGACATCATCAGGGACATAAATGAAGGAATTTGCACCAGAAGAATGATGGTAAGTGCATCTGAGCAAGTTAATTTCTTTTTGTTATCCAAAATTCAGCCTAGATTTTTTTCAAAAGCTAGACAAGATAAACATTGGGTTAAGGCTATGGATGAATAAAAGATCACAATGTGATAGGATCAAAATGGGATTATATAAATAAGTTGAATGAAAATGGAGAAGTGAACTAAAATAAAGCAAGATTAGTATGTAAAGGATATGCTTAGATTGATGCAATAGATTTTGAAGAAAATTTTGCACCAGTGGCAAGGTTAGAGGTTATTAGAATGTTTCTTGCATATGCAGTGTTTAAAAATTTCAAAGTGTTTTAGATGGATGTCAAATCTGCCTTCCTGAATGGGAATGTAGAAGAAGAGGTCTACATTGAGAAGCCTAAGGGTTTTATTCTCTCAAATATTAGTAGACATGTATGCAAATTGAAGAAAGCATTGTATGGATTGAAACAAGCTCCCAGAGCTTGGTATGCAAGACTTGATAAGTCACTGTAGGGTCAAGGTTTCAAGAGAGGATTTGATGATAGTAATCTCTACATCAAAATAGAAGGTGAGCTTGAATTGTTTGTTGTAGTATATGTTGATGACATCAATTTTTGAGGAAATATTGAAAAGATGAAAAAATAATTTTATTATAATAAGCAAAAAGAATTTGAGATTTCTATGTTTGGCAAATTGTCATTTTTTCTTAGGATTGAAAATATTTTAGTCAAATAAAGGAATTTTTATATCTCAAAGTAAATATGCCAAGGAAATATTGAAGAAATTTGGTTTTGAGGATTGTGAACTAGCTAGCACACCAATGTGTATAGGAAATAAGGTGAGCAAAGATGAAGATTCACCTATTATAGGTCAATATTTGTATAGATCTATGATTGCTAGTATTTTATATTTAACAACATTAAGGCCAGATATCATGCATATAGTAGGTATGGTTAAAATATACCATTCAACTCTAAAAGATAGTCATGTTCAGTTAATGAAGAGACTATTTAGATATATCAAGGGGACATTAGATTATGGATTGTGGTATCCTACAGGTAGAGATTTCACTTTAGTTTTTTATACAAATTTAGATTAGGTAGGGTGCTTGGATGACAAAAAGAGTACAAGTGGAGGTGCTTTCTTCCTTGGTGATAGCTTAGTATCATGGCTAAGTAAGAAGATAAATTTAGTATCACTTTCTACATCTGAAGTAGAATATATTGCAGTAGTATTATTTTGTACTCAAGTGCTTTGGATGAAACAAACTTTTAAATATATCAAGGTAAAGTATGATGAACCTATTTTTATTTTTTGTGATAACACAAGTACTATTAATATTTTGAAGAATCTAGTGATGCATTCAAGAACAAAACATATTCCCATTAGATATCACTTCTTAAGAGAGCAAGTTATAGATCAATAAGTTAAGATGGAGTATATCAATACTACAGAGTAGATTGTAGATATTTTCACAAAGTCACTACCAAAAGACACATTTGAGTATCTGTAAGAGAATTTGGGAGTAATTTCTTTTACTTCTTGCCATTGAGGTTTAGCATCAGTTGAGGGGGAGATAAGTGTTAGCTCTAGGTAATCCCTTTGCCATTTATGTCAAAGGGGGAGAATAATAAGTACAAGTGAAAAAATAGGTACATATTTCTATAGTAAGGGGGAGTTACTATATGTTTTTTAGATGGTATTATGTGCAAGTGTTAGGATGTGGAAATTTTACTTTGAGGTTGCCATCAATGACACAGGGGGAGATTGTTATAAATATTATCATTGATGTCAAAGGTCTAGCATTATTAGTAATAAAGGCCCCATTACATTTAATGGTTTTTAAATATTCATATCTTGGCTAATATGTGTCAATATTTATTTAATATTAATGAATATATTTTTGGTTGCATATAATTCAAAAGAGGGCCCATGGAGAAGTTAGAGAGTCATGGGGTAAAATATGAAAGATGAATGGGACACATTTTCTCATGAAGAGTCATCTTGAGGAATTCTAGGAGTCACCATGTGAAGATAAAAGAGGTATGGCACATTTTTCCATGAAGCGAAACTTTGAGGAATATGAAAAGTCGCTAAGATAAAGCTAAAAGAGGAAAGGATGCTTTTGCTTATGAAGGGTCACCATATCAATTTTAAAATGCAAGGATATGAAGGGTCATGCACATTTGGTGCCATTTTCCATGAGGATTGAAGGGTCACAAATGATGAATGCTAAAGGTCATTTGGAAAGCTATAAATAAAGGATTGAGAAGCCATTTGAAATATGCAAGAGTGTGCATGGTTTTTATTTGTTTTCAAAGAGAGAAAAGAAGGAGATATTGTATAGTTCTATCATTTGTTGAGTGAGCAACATTGAGAGATAGTTATTTTTTATACAAAATAGGGTTTGGTGCTCCTATGGGTAGGTACTCACAAAACTTTGTAAGGGGTTAGTGCTCCTATGGGTTGGTGCTCACAAATAGATACTTTATTAGTGCTCGATAAAGGGGTTGGTGCTCCTACAAGTTGGTGCTTACGAACTTTGTATTTTGAGTTAGTTCTCATTCATATACTTGAGATTATTCTCTATGGTTTTTTCCACTTTGGGTTTCCACATAAAAATTTGGTCTCTCTCTCTCTCTCTCTCTCTCTCTCTCTCGTGGTGTAAATTATCGTTTTAGTTTTATTTCATATATTGAGTGTGTGATTAAGTGGCTAAAGAAAATAAATTAAATTAAGCAAAAAGATATATAATATACTGATTCACACCCCCTCTTAGTATATTCTATTCTTAACAACCATTGTTACTATTAACCCTAGATCAATAGTCAATTGATCATGATCATTACCTAATAATACCCATCAACGTCCCTATATTGGTAATCATATTGTCCCATATGAGAAACCAAGATTAATATCATATAAGGATTACCATCTCATGCCCTTCTACCTCTTCCTCTAATTATAGCCCACTACCTGATCAATATTTCATAGTAAAAACTATGTAAACCAAAGTTACTATGTAAGGCCTAGAACCTTCTACTACCAACGAACCTATGCAAGCCCCTATACCATTAAAAAATAATCCAATTGCTAATAACAAAGATAAATCATTTTATATTGTGGATAGATACAAAATACACCTACTTAAATATCTATCTTAAATTTTTTACATACCTATATCATCCACAAGAATATCCTTATCAAGTTTCTAAGCTAAACAAAAGTGCCAAATAACATTACACTTGACAAATTCTAAGTCTTGGTTGGACACCTAACTCCTAGCCAATAACTTACCTTCAACCAAATTGATATGTTATCCTTGATTGATTTACATAATAATCCCCTATACATTTAAGTTGGTATATCTCATCAAAAAGTTAAGCATATCCTTGTAGACAATGTTTTAGGCCTAGACATTATGTTTCTAAATCTAGTCAAGAATCTTGGATATATAATAAATGACCTTTAACTAGATACCTTTACCATCAAGGCCTATGATAATTAAGAAAGAGAATCACATAGAACTATCTATCTTCTATTTATCATTATGACCTTGACCCATGACACCTTTTGTCACATTATTATTCTAGAGTTGGGAATGATTGAATAACATTCTTATTCTAAACAGGGATCTTTTAGTCATGTTTTTTGGATGCTAGGAATGATTGAATAACACCTTCATATGGGAGGTGGATAAGAATGTGGTAGAGGTAGCTATCACTCTAGAGGATGTGCATGCCATCTTAGGGCTACCAATGGTGGGAGCACTAGTGACTATGGGCATACTAGATAGCATGGAGGAGAGGAAAGCCTTAGACATGAGGGTTACAATCTTAGAGACAATATTTTTAGGTAGGAGAGTTAGTATGTTTGATGTATATGCATCATAGATTTTGGATATCTAGAAAGTTGTGATAGGACTTGTGATATAATGAGTGTTATGTCATAATTCAGATGGTAAGGTACCAGTATTCTTGGTATCCTTGAGTAGGATGATCCTAGAGGAAGGAATATTATATTTTCTTGTATCTAACATCTGGGTCCAACTTATACATGATCTATATGAGGTGATGGTCAGAGGGAAAAAGTTGATAGGACTTATCATATTACTAATGGTTTGGATATATGAGAGGTTTCCCATGTATCAATTAGTTGGGTTGTCCCATGCGGTTGATGATAGGCCACCTTGAGTATAAAGATGGAGAGAGGACCAGGTAACATTGGCCATGACCCATGTGCTATCACTATATATGATGAGACATGCAGACATAGTGTGGCAACTATATGGGCATATAACAACTACATGGCTAAGCTAGGACATAGTTACACTAGTTATAGTGAGGATAGAGGTGATTGGACACTATACTTGGTGGAAAGAGATACATATAATGGCATAAGTACTAGGATAGATGGGCTTACCTCATCTAGCATCACCAATATTAATTCTTGAGCAATGGGCTCAACATGTGACATAGCCATGGGGGAGGAAGGGACTAGGGCCACTAGTGATCAGGTCAATGCTCAAACTACATCATGAGTGATCATGGACTAGGTGATTAAAATAAGGAGTAGAGCAAGAGGAGATAGGTGTAAAGGTAGTGGCACTAGATATACCACCATGAGATACATAGTGAGATGAGTTATGACCATAAAGGACATGACATTGATGGAGGTAAGAGGATTAGGAGAGAGTAGAGACTATTACCATCCCTAATGACCTAATAGGTGAGCTAGAGGAGAGCTGGATGATAGAGAGGCCACTCAAGCATAGGTTAAGGTAAATGTGAGCTATGGAATCTAGATTTGAGTTGAGGAGGTGATAAGAGGCCACATGAATGGAGATAATATGTTAGGCAGTCATGTGGATGGTGAGACTATAGTGGCCAAGATATAGACAGGTAATAAAGATGATTATATTATTACTTAAGTTTTTATTTTGAAATAAAGACTAGAGGTAGATAGATATTATAGGATATAATAGTGATCTAAGATTTATTTGGGTATGTTTTTTTAGGTGTAGCTAAGGATGATGAGGAGAGATGGTGGTAACTTATGAGGGGAACACTCGATGACATCTTAGATGTGACTCTACAATTATATGAACCTAATGCATTAGAGGAACCCAATGTACCATATACCCCAGCTTATGTGAGCTAGTTCAGATTAGCAAGGTTGGCAATGAGGTAGATAAGAGCATAGAGAGAGCATGAAACCACCAACAAAGATGGGTGTAGGTGAGATATAGGTATGGTATGCCATGGAATAAGAGAGAACTACGTATCTAGATATAGTGATGAAAATTACAAGCACATATAATGACCTCGACCTATATGACATAGGTGCAAGAGTAAGAGAAAGAAACACACATGGTGACCTTATCCCAGTTGGGATAGGTACAGGTATTGGTGGCACATATATAGGGATAGGTTTATGGATTTAGATATTGTATTTCATCTTTAAAATGTACTATTCAAAGGAGTTAGATTGATGCCGTGATAGGTAGCATGGATAGGCCACAAGATAGATAGGATGGATCCTAACCATAGAGATAGAGAAATGTATATGGTTATACTTATTGTATCAAAAATCATGAATATATATATATATATATATATATATATATATAATTTTCTTCTAATCAAATCTCAAACTCCACAATTGGCCTCATGGTAGAGCCAAGGAGCTTTAGGGTGTAGTAGGCTAGTAGATTAAAAAAAGAGAATAAAAAAATATTTTAGTGCTACCTAATTTCTCATTCAAGTATCCAATATTCACATTAGATCAATGGCTCTATAAGGGGTCTTGGAGAATGGATAACACATTATGGGAAGGTAGGTTTATTTTAACTTTTCTTATACCAATACACCTTCATGAGTTGATCTTAGTCGCATGTTTATATGACTACAAAGATTTGTGTCTATAGTGAATAGGTTTCCTTTGTACATTGATGGTCTATAGTGAATAGGTTTTCTCATGTCCTTAGTATGCCTCTTTCCTTCTAAAGTCTTCTCATAAGATGTCTAAGTCTTGATTTTTACATTCCATTTTTTAATTCCCTATACCACTCATATTTCCTCTTGATAAATATTTTTTTTTCTACTAATCACTCCCATTGGGATCTCATTTTTGAGTTTCTTTGTAAGACCATGGATACAACCCAACATTCCTCATACACATTTTCAATAATACAAGTCACAAATGAAATTGCATGTGTCAAATGTGAGATAAGATGTGATTTATTACGAGGTTAAATGTCATTGACATACTTCCTAGCTTGATTTAGTATGTTTTCATCATTATGGTTATGGTTGTGGGTGCTTTAGATATAATTATTTCTAGCACATGTATTTTATCTATTATTATATATGCTATAATAAATATATGGGATGTGGTCTCTTACCCAGAATTATGAAAAACACATGGATAGTTAAAAATAAATAGGCAAAAAAACCTTGGTAAAATATAATCAATAAAAAATTTACTACACACTATTTCAAGTTGGGAAATGTGTAATAACAATACAATGACTAAATATAAATAACCAAGGGATGGTAAAACAAAATGGTAAAAGAAAGGAATTTTTTAAAAAACCAAAATGAAATATTTTTTCAAGAAATTAAAATAATTTAAATCATACCAAATCGTGTTGGGAAGTATGAAAATAATGTAATAAAATGGAAGGTATGTAAAAGGGCACAAATAGTATAGAAACAAGTCAAATTAAGTCAATCAATAATACTATATAATTTTGAGAAGTATAATAGAAAAAAAGCTGGTAAAAAGATTGGTCTTAAATTTATCACACTAATTCAAGATGGGAAGTATGAAAAATTGAAGAAATGGTTGTATTATTACATGCACTTAGAAAATAAGAAGATAAAAGTGAAAGAGAAATGAATTAAGCACAAAACATACTAGATCAAGCTAGGCAGTATGTCAATGACATGTAACCTCATAATCAATCACATCTTATCTCATATTTGACACATGAAATTTTGTTTGTGACTTGTATTATTGAAATTTTTTATGAGGAATGTTGGGTCATATCCATGGTCTTACAAAGAAACTCACAAATGAGATCCAAATGGGAATGATCAGTAGACAAAAAAATATTTATCAAGAGGAAATATGAGTGAGATAGGGAATGAAAAAATGGAATGTAAAAATCAAGACTTAGACATCTTATGAGAAGACTTTAGAAGGAAAGAGGCATACTAAGGACATGAGAAAACATATTCACTATAGACCATCAATGTAAAAAGGAAACATATTCACTATAGACAAAAAACTTTGTAGGCATAGAAACATTCTACTAAGATCAACTCATGAAGGTGTATTGGTAGAAGAAAAGGTAAAATAGACCTACCTTCCCACAATGTGTTCTCCATTCTTTGAGACCCCGTATAGAGCCATTGATCTACTGTGAAGATTGGGTACTTGCATGAGAAAGTAGGTAGCACTAAAATATTTTTTTAATCTCTTTTTTTAATCTACTAACATACTATACCTCAAAGGACCTTGGCTCTACCATGAGGCCAATTGTGGAGTTTGAGCTTTGATTATAAGAAGGAGATATGATTTGAATAACATCTTTTAGTGTGATTTAACTTGTAAGAATATTTTTTCCTTTTATATCATTTCCTTTTGTTTAAATGATTTTGATTTAAAATTTTTATGGATTTTTAAGATTCCTTCTCTATATGAATTTGGAATGAACAATCATGATAGATGTAGTGATACAGAAAAATGAGCTTTAGGCTAAGGCAAAAGGAATATGAGTAACCAAAGACAAAGACTAACTAGGACACTTAGGATTAACAATGAATGAACATGTGATCTCAAGTCTCAACCATGTATATGCTTATTTTACAAAAAAGGAAGAATGGAAAAAGAAGATCCCAAAGTGGAATAGTAAAGGAAAACATAATGAGATATATTATTTGATAACTAATCACATGGTAATAGAAAACAAGGACCAAAGGGAATAGGGTTTTTATAACCAAGTCACAATGATAATTATCTATGAAAAATAGAGATAATAAAGCAAACAATAATGAAGACAGAAGGAGAGAGTTTTGAGAAAAAACTCAATAAATAAAGAGGAAGCAATGATAAAGAAAGAAAATAATATGCAAAGATAAATGACAATATAAGCAAGATATGTTACAAAAGATAAAGAATCACCATATATGATCCAAAACTTAGAATTTTTGGTTGATAAATATCAAAATAACATAGAAATAACACAATAACAATGAATTCTCTGAGAAGAGAAGTAGTATTACTCAAAATCGCAATACAAATATATGCTTATCTCTGGGAAGAGATGTCTGTCTTCACATTTCAGGTTACCTCTTCTTTTATACACAATTTGAAATCATGGGAAGGATGTGGAAGGTCACCAATCTCGAGGGAGATGAAGTGGTATGACTCCCAATATTTAAAATAATACATAATTCGAGGAATTACTATTTTTAGAAACTTACTATTTTTAGACAGCACTATTAAAATTGAAATTTGAGGCAATTCCGTTGGGTTTTCGGGGGTAAAACTTCATTGATAAAATCTCCATGCCATTTCAATACATTCCCCTCGTTCTTAGCTTTCCAACGGTTCAAACGGTGAGTCAATTGGAGCTACGGTGCAAAAGTTATGGCTCCCGGAAGTTTCGTCATCAATTGGGGTGGAACTGTCACCCGAATTGTCGCCTAAATTGATGCCTGGATCATTCCTCCCTCCTTGAAAAGCAATGGTCCCCATTGCGTCAATACTCCCCATCAGGTGTGGTAGTTGTTTCTTGATTTGATTCTCTATGAGCCACTCACCTTGATGGCTCAGCTGACCCCTTTTGACCACTCGATAAAGCGGAATAGAATGTCCTCTGGTTGTCTTCATCCAGGTATCCACAATCTGATCCTCTTCCACTGGAGCAAAACTCTGTAGATCAAGTTCATCAATGTCTAGTTGTTCTACTACAACTGAAGTGTCCAAGAGAGGTGGATGATATGGCTTGAGGATCTCCACATTGAATATTGGGTGCAGACCAAGGTAGGCTGGGAGGTTCAACTCAAAAGCATTTTCTCCAACTCTTCTGGTGATGGTGTATGGACCATATCGCAGAGGCCAAATTTTTTTGTGTGGGCCTGCAAGTCATTCCTTCTAGAGCCACAACTAGACCTTGTCACCCACAGCAAAATGGTGTGCAATCATGTGTTTATCATGGTGTTGCTTGTACTTTTGATTCATCTTCTCCAAGATGTCATGAACTTGTTGCTGGAGGTGTTGCATTTGTTCAATAAACTTTGTAGCTTTTGCTGCCTCAGATCTTCCATGAGGTGTGTATTCCATGGTGGAAAATGGAACTGCTATATCAACCGGTGCCATGGGCTGGAACCCAAAACATACTTGGAATGGACTGTGCTTGGTCGAGCTGTGCAGTGCCCGATTGTATCCATGTTGTATGAAAAGAAGTCCCTCATCCCATGTGCATGGATGTTTGGAGTGGTACATCCAAATCATGTGAACAATCAAGTAGTTTACCACCTCTATTTAACCATCAGTCTGTGGATGGAAGGCTGTGGACTTCATTAGCTTAGTATCCATCATCTTCCATAGAGTGGACCAGAAGATGTTCAAGAACCTGCTATCTCGATCTGAGACAATGGACTTGGGAAGACCAAAATGGAGCCATACATGACCAAAATATAGTTGAGCAGTTTCCTCAGTAGATATATTTTTTTTACAGGCAATCATGATAGCCATTTTTGAAAAATGATCAACTACCACAAAAATACAGTCCTTACCATGTTTGGAAGTGGGCAAGCCTGATAGAAAATCCATTGAGATGGATTCCCAAGGCCTGGTTGGTTCTGGCAATGGCATGTACAATCCTTGCTTCTTATTTTTCAGCTTGGATATCGCACATGGGGTGCAGGATTTGAGATATGTTTCTACATCCTTTCGCATATGGGGCCAGTAGAAGTGTTTTTGAAGAACTGCCAATGTTTTCTCAATACCAAAGTGTCCAGCTGTCCTACTGAAGTGTGCTTCCCATATCATCTTTTGTTGCTCTGCAACTGGAACATAGATGTGTCCCATATGATAGAGGACATTATCTTGCAAATAGAAATCAGAAACATGTGTACCTTTTTGAAGTGCTTGATATGTAGCAGCAAAGGTAGGATTTGCTTCATACAGGGTACCCCAAGTGGCAGTCTCATGTCTGCACAGGTCCAAAACTGTTGTGAGTGCAGTAATTGGTGGGCGGCTCAGACAATCTGCAGCTGTATTTGAGCTCCCCTTTTTGTGTTTGATTATCAAGTGGAATTGCTGAAGATATGTGGCCCACTTCTGATGCCTCTCATTTCGGAGCTTGCTTTGTGTCTGGATGAATTCCAATGGTCTGTGGTCAGTGTGAATGACTGTTTCTTTTCCCAAGATGTAGTGTTTCCATTGTTTGCAAGATTGCACAATGGCATAGAGCTCCTTATCATATGTTGGATATTTCCTGACTGTATCAGTGAAAGTTTCACTGTGATATGCAACAGGATGGCCATGTTGCATGATGACAGCTCTCATGGCATATTCAGACGCATCTGTCATCAACTCAAAAGGTTGATGCAAATCTGGCAAGGCAAGAACAGGGGCTGAGCAGAGTCTATTCTTAAAATTCTCAAATGCCCTTTGCTGTATTTCACCCCACTAAAATGTAGCTTTTGCTCCTCCTTTAGTCACTTAGGTTAGTGACCAAGCAACATGTGAAAATCCAAGAACAAACCTGCGGTAGAAATTTTCAAGACCCAAAAAGCTACGAAGCTCTGTGAGGGTCCTTAGTGTGGGCCATTCTCGAATAACTCAAATCTTTTTTGGATCAACATGGACCCCTTCTGCATTCACAACATACCCGAGGTACTGAATTGTTGTCATCCCGAATGTGCATTTGTCAAGATTTGCATACAACTTGTGCTCCCGAAGAGTTTGAAGCACCTTACGAACATGTTGCAAATGTTCTTCCCACGTTCTGCTATAAATGATTATGTCATCTAAGTAGACAACCACAAACGAGTTGGTGAAGGGTCGTAGGATGTCATCCATCATCCTCATGAAGGTTGCAGGTGCATTAGTTAAGCCAAAAGGCATAACCAACCATTCAAAGAGCCCCTCCTTAGATTTGAATGCAGTCTTCCAGACATCAGTGGGATCGATGGGAATTTGGTGATAACCAGATTTGAGATCAATTTTGGTGAAGAACTTCACACCATGGAGCTGGTCCAGCAGGTCATCAATCTTGGGGAGAGGATAGCGATTCTTCATAGAGATTTTATTCAGGGCTTGATAGTCAATACAAAGCCTCCATGTTCCATCTTTCTTCGGTGCCAAGACAATTGGGCTACCACAAGGTGAAGAGCTTGGCCTGATGTGACCCTTTTGGATCAATTCTTGATTCTGTCTTTTTATCTCATCATTCTCCAAAACTGATCTGCGATACACAGGACTGTTAGGCAAAGGTGATCCTGGGATCAAATTGCTAGAATGTTTTACTTGGAAATGTAGTGGAACTCCTATAGGTGACTTGAATAAGTCATCATATTCTCCTGTGATGCGTCCTATCTGCTTCTGTTGTGTTGATTGCGTAGTCAGGACTGCAACATCAGCCTTCATGGATTTCTGTGGCTTGACCACCATGAGGACAAATTGCTTTGTTTTCTCCACCAATCTCTTACATTGCTTCGCACTGATCAGGGAGACAGATATGGGAGGTGGTACCTCTGGTACCCTATAGTGCCATTTTCCAAGGGTGAGAGTAATCCTTCAGGTCCGTGATTCATAGATGTCATGTCGCTCATACATGAATGGCTGACCAAGGAGTACATCACAAACATCTAGGTTGACTACATCACACAAGACTTCATCTTGGAATGGTTTTATGGCATATGAAAGAAGACACTGATGGGTGACACGGAGGTCTCTCCCTGGGCTTAACCATCCAATACTATAGGGCTTTGGATGAGGCTTCATAGATAGATTTAGACTTTTCACAACTTTAGCAGAGATTAAATTCTTTTGACTCCCACTATCAAGAATGAAATGTAAAGGCGTACCTTTTACCCATAGTTTGGAGTGGAACAATCTTTCCTTGTCATATGGTCTTTCTCCACGGTTCTATGATGAAGTGACAATGGTGTCCGGCTCAACATCTACAATTTCTTCTTCGTCCTCTTCGACTGTGGGTTGTGTATGAGGCAGAGTAGTGGATGTTGGGTATTGTGACTCAGAAAGCAATGACTTGATGGCCTGACATTCTTCTTTGGAGTGAGTCCCAGTTTTGTGGTAATCACACCATTTTCCAACCTTCCCTTTTTGGGATTTCTTATCTTGAAACTCCTTTTGCTTCCAATTTGGGCCTCGTGTTTGACCTTCCTTATCACTTTTCCATTTTGAGGGTTGACTCTTCGTATTCTTTCTGCCATTCTTCTGTTCAATCTTCACTGCAAACTTGTATGCCTCACCGAGGGTTTCCAAATTAAAGAGTTCCATTTCCCCCCGTATGTACCATTGTAGTCCACCACGATATTTGAGAGTCTTATGTTTCTCACTTTCTTGAATGCCCAACCTTGCAGACAAAGAATGAAAAGTGTCTGTGTAATCTTGAACAGATTGGTCCTTACCTTGGCGAAGTTGTTGCCACTATATATAGAGATCATCATATGCTCCGATGGGATAGTACTCTTCTTTCACTGCTTCTACAAAATCATCCCAGGTAGGTTCCACCTCAAGGCCAATGTCATCTATGCTGAATCTCTTTTTGCACACTTCCCACCAGTTTTTCACAGGCAATGTTGATTTCAAAAGAGCAAAAGTAATCTTTTCTCCATCGGTGAACTTATTTACAGAGAAGTAGGAAGATAGTTGATGTAACCAATTTTCTACTGCATCAGCATTGATTTTACCTTCAAATGTAGGAATATCAAAATTTACCTGGACCTTGAAGGGTGTTGGGGCACTGAAAGGTCATTCCCTAGATGAGGAGCCAGGAAGTGGAGCCGCAGAGCCAGGATTTCCCATCGGAAGTGTTTGAAGAATTTGGGCAAATTGTTGTAGCATCTGTGCTTATTGTCATTGGAGGGCCTCATTCACCATTTCCTTAAAAGGATTAGATGTCTCAATGTCGTCTGCCATTTGAGGTCATCTGGAGTGAACAGGTGGAAAATTTGGAAGCTCTGTTGTTTCCCACCCAAGCTTCTTATAGCCTGACCTCGTCCTCGGGATCATACACTCTCAAGACAAACCGCTCTGATACCACTGATCCAAAACTCAGAAGTTTTGGTTGATAAATATCACAATAACATAGAAATAACACAATAACAATGAATTCTCTGAGAAGAGATGTAGTATTACTCAAAATCGCAATACAAATATATGCTTATCTCTGGGAAGAGATGTCTGTCTTCACATTTCGGGTTACCTCTTCTTTTATACACAATTTGAAATCATGGAAAGGATGTGGAAGGTCACCAATCTCGAGGGAGATGAAGTGGTATGACTTCCAATATTTAAAACAATACATAATTCGAGGAATTACTATTTTTAGAAACTTACTATTTTTAGATAGCACTATTAAAATTGAAATTTGAGGCACTTCCTTTGGGTTTTCTGGGGTCAAAATTCATCTAGTGGATCTCCATACCACTTCATGACGTTCCCCTCGTTCTTAGCTTTCCAACGGTTCAAACGGCGAGTCAATTGGAGCTACGGTGCAAAAGTTATGGCTCCCGGAAGTTTCGTCATCAATTGGGGTGGAACTGTCACCCGAATTGTCGCCTAAATTGATGCCTGGATCAATATAAGAAAAATATGAATTTGATATAGCGTTAAATGATATAACATATAGAGAAAAATAAAATTGGAGCACATGTCTAATGAGAATATAAATGTAAAGGAACCATGCATTTACTCATAATTATTGATAGATATTCCTACACACATTAACCCAAGACATTGAATAAGTCTATGAAGCTGGATATGAATTACTGCTAATGTCTCATCAATATTCAATGAAAATTGTGAAAATACTACTCTTCTAATCTCCTTAATTAAAAAATTAGGAATTTTTGAAGGATCATGGTGAGTAAAATTAGGTAAGGGATGTTTGATAGAATGCATGTGAGTGAGATCTATGGGAGATGAAGGAGTCACCAGTGGAGAAGGATCCACGAGTGAAGGAATCATGGGTGGAGGCACATAAGGTGATGAAAGGACCACAAGAGGGGATGAAACCACTAAAGGTGAAGCCATGGGAGAAGAAGGAGGAACCTTCTTATGGGAATGACCTATAGGAGGAATGGAAGAAGGTTTGGGAATAGATATAAGGTGATCCTTAAGGTATTGTTGAAGGATACAATAATGATCGATGTGATGAGTACCACATTGGTGCCACAAAAAATATACCTCACCAAAATTAGGTATATATTTAGGAAGAACCTTCAAGGGAGGTATGGATTTGTTGGAGGAAGGAGAGGAAGGATGTAAAGTATCAATATATTATCACAACTTGTGACAATGGGTATAGGAATGATTATTTATCCCATGGAAGAAACATATACACTTTTGAGTGGTCTTAAGAGAATCCCTCATAGAAGGAGGTATAATATGAGTGAAATAAGCTAGAGAATATTAATTAGACCATTTAGTGGGAAATAGATCGATATTAAGCAAAGGAATTAAACCATCACCAAGAGAAGTTGGTGATAGAGAAGGAACAAAACTAGGCTCAATAGAAGGAGCAATGGGATGAGAAATAAGGGTAAGCTCAATAAGAGCAAGAGTAGGAACATGCTCAATTATACCAAGAGAAGGAAGAGGATCAACCATAGTGAGAGTAGGAATGGGCTCTAATAAGGGCTCTACTAAAGGATAGGTGGGATCTATATAAGGTCTAAGGAGGGTCACACTAATCTCAAGATTAAATTAACTATAGTGATTAGGCTACCTATCAAAGTAGTAAGGTTAATCATAACATGATTCATGAGCATAATCCTTTGAGTATCCTAAAAAAATAGAGGTCTTGGTGCCATATCTAACTTGTGATAAAGAGGAAAAATACTAAAATTAGGAACTATAATGAAGATAGGAAGATACATGAAAAAAACTCATGTAAATAAGAATGATAATGGATAATTTCAACATCATAATCATGTACAAGATTACCTAAGAATGGATCATCTATAGAATAACCATCTTCATAATCTAGGGTGTGAAGATCAATGACACAAGTAGGAATGACCTTGTCATCAAAGGAAGTGTGGTGAATATAATGTTGAGTCTTGGTCAAGATTACGGGAATATCATCGCAAGGAGGTTTATGAGAATGAGGCTCCAAAGAAGCAAGAAGCTGTAATATGAGATTAGGTGAGCGATTATAAATTTTAATTTTGAGGTTAATATCATTGATTTCATCATATTCCTCCTATTTTAACCTCATAAGCTCAAGGAATGAAATTTGGGATGGGATATTAGAGAGTTCCATGATGGGATCCCACTCATAATAACCCATAAGAATATTGTTAGATATAGGTGCATAATGATTAAGAAGGTCCTCAAAAGGAGGAGTTGAAGTGCATTGGAACTTATGTTGATAAGAAGAAGATTTAGAATAAGATTGTAAATTATTTTATGATGATGTAGTTGGTTCAAGTTTATTTTGAGAATTGGTAGAAGAAATGTTAGTAGAAATTTAATTAGCATTAGTGTTAGAATACGATGAAAGAGTGGTATAAATAGAATAGGAAGTGTTATCCAAGGGAGAATTAGAAATTAAATCATCAAAAGTAATAAGGTCATCTTTCCCTAACTCATTTAAACAAGTTAGAGAAGAATCGTAGATAATATGATACATTTTATGTGAAGGAGTATAGATAGGTCAGGAATCAATAAAAACAACCACCCTTCACATATTAGTTATACTAACCATATTCTCTTTAGAAGTAGGTTCAACAAGACTTTCTACATTATTGGTGGAAGGGGTGTCTTTGTCGTGATTTTCTTGAATAGGTTGATGATTAAGAAGATGGTCTTTGAATATAGCCAAGTGAGCATTAGCTTGGTTCAAGGCTTGATTTTTATCATGTGATTTATAATCCTTGAAAGTAATTTCATAAGTATATTGATGCTTTCAAATGATATAATCATGATCAAAAGTAGGACCAAGAATAAAGTTCATAGATAAATTATGAAGTTGTCTATAGGTCTCATGAGAATGACCCCACCTAGCATGAAACCAACAAAACTTGTTAGGATCATACTAGGATTTCATAGGATGGGTAGGATCAAGCTCTCATGGAATAGGCCTAAGTAGACACTTAATGAATTCATCTGAGGATAAAGGTTTATGAACATTAATGTTGTTTGGTGAAGATAAGTGAGGATTGGTATATTGTTGAGAATGGGGAGCTAGTTTCGATGAAGAGGTAGGAATGACAACTTGAACATTGTGAATGGTTTCATAATAATTGGTAACACCATCATAGGTAACTTTGTGATTTTTATTCTTAAGTAAGAGATGAGAACCCATATAAAGTTGGGGTGGCTCGATTTGATGCATAAGGAAGTCTTGTTGGTTAGCTTCATCAATAACCTCCTCCAATGTACATGGAGAGAGAGTGAAGACCTAATATTGAAGTTTAGGAAAAATGGCAATGGTAAAGAGATAAAAAAGAGTTATACATGGTTGATCCAGTTAACCTTATATGTTTTTGGGGGATAAATCACTAGGTCCCAAGCTAGGTTATCCAAAAGTATGATGAAACTCATAATGAAAATTCCATAAATAGTATAGGGTTGACCCAATAGACCCTATATAGTAATTAAAGGTTGAAAAATATACAGGGTTGACCTATTCGACCTAGTATAGTCAACTAGTGAAAAAGGGGTCAAGGAAAGAACATAGAGAATAAAACATAACAAATGTTTGGAATGGGTAAGACTAAGAATAATAAGCTTAGGGTAAATGGTTTTAGGAGACAAGTGTGTAGATGTCAAGTGGTAAATGGGAGAATAATCTTATAAAGGACCAATGGTTCACCCACCCCTTTCCTAGTGCACCGCTTAATGCATGCACTTAGAGATATTGAGACTCGAAGGGTTCATGTAAGATACAAAGTCGCAATAATCAATAAAAGTTAAAAAATATTATGTGTATACATATTGAATTTCCCCATTTAGGGATTGATGTGAGTGTTTTGTCCAGTTTATATCCATTTCAATTTTGAAAACATATTTAAGCTCAATAAAAGATATATAATTATTATTTTTGCCTAAACCCTACACCCAAAAAAATTGAAGGTGAACTTGTTGAATCACTAAAAGAGAACTACATCGACCTTGATAGCCTTTCTTCTAATTCATCTGAACATCCTCTTGTGATTTTTAACGACTTTTTCATTTCTAAAAAATGTCTAAGTGATTACAACATGTGTGATGCATTCCACATAGCCAGATTATCATAGGGTCCTAAAGCCTATGGAAGACCCAAAGAAAAGCCCACTCAAAAGGAATGGCATGGAAAAAAAAATCCAATGTCAAAAGACATATTATTTTCACACTGACCAATATCCAAGAGCAAGACCCACTTGTTGAATATGAATATTGGATTTAGAATAATGACCTACTAGACTATTACCAAAGCAACAAGTATCCCATTCATAATTAGATTATGGATAATCAAGATTATGAAGGTAGAGGTCTAGGGGTAAATCACCAAGGAAATCTAGGGTTTTTCCTATGACAAGATACAAAGGAAAACATGGTATTAGATTTAAATTACTTGGGGGTGACCCAACATACCTTATTCATGTTCCTACACCAACATCTATTTATGATGATGTCAATAATGATTTTGGGTCTAATTATTGTCTATATGATGACCTAACCAATACCAACTTATTTTACCCTCATATTATATATACCATTATACCTATCATTCTCCATTTCCTAATTTTCTTTCACCATCCTCAATTGATAGACTGGGACCAACAAAGATCTATATTATCACTAGATGAGTTTTAAAAATGACAAGGCCATTTGTGAATTAATGGGCCTAAGAGATGATGTTACTTAAGGAGACCATGAATAGGGATTTTATATTACATTGGATCCTTCTGACTATTTTAGAGAGTGTGTGCACTTCCTTTGCCAAAAATAAAAATAAAATCAATATTGAGGATCAAAAGTAAAAACCTTTTTCATTCACTTTTGGATGAGGGTAAAAGGAAAGAAAAAGGCAAGTCTCTTGGTGAAAACCTATTTTAGTCTCTACTAGATGAGGATGTTTACCCTTACTCGCATGAAGCTCAAGATGCCACCACTCTAAAGCTCAAATTTGGGTCCAAAATTGGTATAAAATAAAAATAAGCCTTTAAATTTTTTTTACAAGAATGTCTAAAAGTATTCATTACATGACCCTTAACATAATTCAGTGATTAGAATTCATCCTAGAAGTGTGACATTAATGAACTAGTCAAATTGAAAGGTTATAACATTACTAATCAATTTACCTCTTTATCGACTCTCCTTAAGTATGGTTTTAAAATAATTATGGAGAACAACTATAAATTTAAAATTAAAACACTAACTAATCCAAATTGGATCAAATTAAGAATGCCCCTCACTGAGGAAGAACATGAATTCCTTACAACCCTCCTAAGGTAGTTCTTTGATATATTCACATGGGATTATTTTGACATGCTAGGTTTGGACCCCACCTTGGTTTTACATTATATTATTGTACACTATAATTATAATCAATTCAATCAGAAGCTGAGGAAAATGCATCCTTGTAATATCTTCTTAGTCAAGAAAGAATTAGAGAAACTCTTAGACATGGGATGCATTTATCCTATTGATTAGTTGGAATGGATTTCAAACATTGTACCAGTCAGAAAAGGCCAAACGGTATCAAATTATGCATTTATTTACATGACACTAACAAGTCCTACCCAAAGGATGCCTTTCCTCTACTTAATATCAATACGATTGTTGAATCTACAACTAGGTATGAAATACTCTCTCTTATGGATGGCTTTTCATGATATAACCAAATCAAAATTGTACCAAAAGACCAACACAAGAATACATTCACCACTTATTGGGGAATTTTATATTACTAGGTAATGTCATTTATCCTCATTAATGTATGGTAAACATAATATTGAGCCATGATAACCATTTTTCATGACATGATGCATGACATTTTTTAGGACTATGTTAATGACATCTTGGGTAAATCTAAGACCCATGTCGAACATCTAGCAATACTTCAAAGGATTTTTGAAAGACTTTAAGATTAAAAAGTCATGATTAACCGCAAGAAGTGTGCCTTCAATGTAACTTTACGTAAATTTATATTTTTCATTATCTCTCACAAGGGCATTGAATTCGATCCTACCAAAGTTAAGACATTACCAATATTTTATCTTCTTCCACTTTGAAGAATTTTCATAGCTTGCATAGAAAGATATAATCAATCAGACACTTCATATCATGATTTGATGATAAATGCCATCCATTTACCCATTTGATGAATAAGGCCACCACCTTATCATGTAATGTTTATTTCCATAAGTCCTTCAACCAATTAAAAGATTACTTTTACAATCCACCTATTTTGTTACCACCTACACCAAAAAAATTATTACTACTCTATCTATCTACCATTGAACATGCACTATGGGCACTCTTGGCCAAACACTATGAGTAGGGGAAAGAACATTTTGTTTATTACCTGAGCCACACACTAGTCATGTATGGGCACAAATATATGTTGATTGATAAATATTGGTTATTTATGGCCTTTGTAGCCTAAAAGTTACGTCAGTACATGTTAAATAATAAGATCATATCATTGCCAAATTATATTTTCTCATGTATCTACTATCCTAAATAGATTTAAAAGGTTGCATATAAAAATGTATCATGTTGTTAAGATAATTAAAGATTGATTATGTCAACTAGAAGGCCATTAAAGGAAAGGTACTTATAAACTAGAATACTAAAGCTCCCTTCCTACACTTAGCTACTCACATTTGAGTTTCTAAATGAGTCCATTATGATCTTAGTAGAAGCACCTATCTAAGTGCAACAATGGAAAATGTATTTTTATGGTTCCTTCATGTCATATGGGTCAAGAAATAACATATTATTTATCATGATACAAGGGGGTATTATTCCCAAATCCTTTCATATTGGTTTCCATTTTACTAATAAAATGATCAATTACAAAGCACTCATTGCATGGCTTCACTTGGTAGTACAGTGAAATATCCAACATTTTTTGGTTCACAGAGATTCATAGCTTATCATCAATTAGGTTATAGACTAGTTTTAGAGAAAATATAATAAGTTTATGCCTTACAAGGGCATGGTAGATAATCTCAAAAAAACAAATTGAAAACCATCATTTTGAAGAGATACCTCAAGCCAATAATAAAATAACATATGCCATGGCCATGATTGATTCTATGATCTAGATAATATATATGGCTATAGATTATTAGTTTCTAGTTGAACATATTATTGTGATAGTCTATGATAATTCAACCATTCAAATGAGTTATGATATTTTTAGTCTGAATTCTATTTGGTATTCTAAACTATATAACTACCTACATTACCAAATAATTCCACCAAACCTTTCTCATAAACAATGAATATCCTTCATCCACCAAGCCTCCCATTATACATTACTTGTACCCACCTTATATCATAAAAACTATGATGGAACTTTTCTTTGTTGTTTAAATTTTATAAATTTTGGATTATCATTAAGGGAATTACATGAAGGAGTGTGTGGGGCCCACACCAATTCAACCATCCTTTCCAATAAACTACTATGTAGTAGTTATTATTTACCAACTATGGAATTTGATGCCACTTTATATGTTAATAAGTGTGTAAAATATTAGAATCATGCTAATCTAATCCATGCTCTAACCAAAATAATTAAACCAATGACAACACCATAGACATTTTCAATGTGTAATCCTAACCTCATAGGAAAGATTAACCCTACATCCTTATATGGAAATAAAAATGTCCTTACCACCATAGAATATTTAAATAAGTAGTGAAACTAATTCCTCTCACATAAGTGATGGGTAAGTAAATATCCAAATTCATCTTCAATCACCTCAATTATCACTATGACATTATGTCTAACATTACATATGATAATGGTGTTTCATTTAAAAACAAGGATGTTAAATCTCTCTATGCCTAGGACCATTAATTAAAATTTTACCACCAATCAATGGCCAAGTAGAGGCATATAACAAAACCATTTTGAATATCCTCAAGAATATTGTTAATGATGATTGTGGTAATTAGAACTTATAATTATTCAATTCCCTCTAGGATTACCATACCAATTTTCACACTCCAATAGGAGCCACACCTTATTATCTAGTTTATGTCACTAAGGCCATTATTTTTGTCAAGGTTGAGTTGAATTCTCTTCATATTTCACTGAAACATATCCTTGATGATGAGGAGTACACATTAGCTCATTTGCAAGAGTTAGAATTACTAAATGGAAAACACATGGTATCCTGGAAAAACCTTAAAACATATCATAATAGGTTACATGGAAAATAAATAGGTACACAAGGAATAAAGAATTTGATCTTGGTGATCTTGTACTTAAATAAAAATAGAAAAACACCAAAGTTGAAACTAAGAAAAATGGATGTTTTAACCTAACTAGTTAAGACCTTATGTGGTTATTGATAATTATGGTATTAGAGCATATAGGTTGGCCACACCAAAAAGTGAATAAATAGATGAAATTATGATCATAATGCATTTTAAATCCTTTTTTATAGAATGATATGGATTAATATCTATGAGGATCATCTAAGTTGTGTCTTAACCTAACCTTCTTCATATCATGCCTTTTTCTTTTCCTACCATACCTTTCCTATTGACTAAATTTTTTTTCACCTATATTATTGTTATTATTATTTTCTTGGTTTTGATTCATTGATACTCTAGACACCTTCAATAATTAGATTCAAATGCAAATTTAATAAGTTATTTAGATTCAATACTTTTTGAGTGCATTCTTTACATGCTAGTGTTTTGGGGAAGTATCAAATTTAGTTTGGAAATTGCATCCTTCAATTGTGTAAATTTATATATAACTTTACTTATGTCATTTTACCTATATCCTAAGGCAAACATTAATTTTGTGTTATTTACTATAGCCTAGGATAAACCCTTAATCATGCTTTACCATGCCATTGTTCCATACATTGCCATTTGCCTATTCACAAGCATGTTGTTACTTAGTCATATTCAATCACTTTAGGATGAACTACATTGGCTTGAAGTCAATTTGGAATTTATAGCTAGTGCTCATTATTTTTTGAGGTTATTTTGTACATTTTGGCCTCATAGGCTAAATGTAAATCCCTAGTATCAAAAAGTTTTAGTGACCATCATCCTAGCCTACTTATGATTACTCCTGACATGGTCATATCATCCTCCTCCTGATGAGATTCTTTGAATCCTGATTAGGGGTGTCATGATATGCCATAGTTTCACATTTTACCCATTGTGTCATGAGTCTCTTAAAGTTTTTAGGATGATATTTAGGTGTGTTGTCCCTAAAAAATGCCACTCATTTTTTGGATAACCTACGGACTATTTTGGCCTTGCACAGACCAAAATTTCTCTCTCCCCTTCTCAAAATTTGTTTTGAGCTTTTAAATTCCTCATTTTTTAAGATTTTTCCATAAATGGATTCACAAGTTCAATAGGTTCAAAGGCTTCTGCAGGTGAGTTCAATCAAAAGAACAAGTTTCCAACACTTAGTCATTTTTAGGACTATTTCAATGCCTTGGTTCAATCAAAAGAATTCAATCAACAAGCTTCTAAGCACCATTGAACCATTGAACCATTGAACCTTGAACCAAAAAGGTTCAAGGGTTTTATGGGTTCAAGTTTCAACATCATCAAAAAGAGCTAACCATGCTTTGTAAGAGGTTTAAAGTTTGACCATTTCAAAGGTTCCATTGCTCTGAGCACTTAACAAGTTTCAAAGGCTTGAACCGTTGAACCTTGAACCATTTTGGTTCATCAGTTCAATGGGTTAAATGACCAATTGGTTAAATGCACTTGGTTCAAAGGTATCAAAGAGACTCAGCCAAATCAAAAGGATGAACTAATGAACCAATTGAACCTTAAACTGAAAGAGTTCAAAGTTCAATGGTTCATGGGTTCAAAGGTTCAAAGGCAGCCTATATCAAAGAGAGAAGCAACAAACAGGTGGTTCAATACATGGTTCAACCAAGGAGTAGGAAAGCAATTGAACCAGGAAGTGATGGAACAAAAGAGACAGAATGAATCGATGAACCAATGAACCAATGTACTTTCAGTAGGTTCAAAGTTTAAGGTTCAAATGGTTCAAGTGGCTAGCAACCATTGATAGCCTCGTGGACGTCAAATTTAAAGTAAGGGAATATCTATTGAAATTCAAATAAAGCATAGAACTTAAAGGAAGAACCAAGTGATTGGCTGAAAAGATAGCCCGAGACCTTAAATTATATGAAGAGACAAAGTTGGAAAAGACAAAGCTAGGAAGGGGAAAAAGAGCCAAGTGCAAAAATGGACAAAATAGTCCAAGTGGTGAAGAAAGGTGTCGACTCAAGGAGTTACTCTAGAAGTTGACACAGTGTCTATGAATTGGTCATCAAGAGGTGCGAACAGTGAATGATACAACCAGTTTTTCTTCACTTTGCATTGATAAACATACAAGCTATATGAATGCCTTGAAGGAGTAGTCTTGTTTGTAGATAAATGGCACAGCCTATGTTCTAAACACTTGAAGTCAAAACAAGAGCTGACACAACATTATCTATCAAGCAGCTTCCTCTTCCCAATGCTCAAAATGCACATGAGCGGTCCCATGGAAAAAAGTGCCAATCTTTCCGTAGTTGCTATAAGATTGTAATATCTCTCATTTGTAAAGGAGAATTTTCATTTTTCCAGAAGTGAAACTCTACCCATTTTGAAATAAGACTGAGACTTTGAGCTCAGATTGTAATTTCATTTCATTTTATCTAAATGAGAAAGCAAGTCATTTACAGACTTTGTGCTGTTTTAGCTTGTGCTACTTTAGGAAATTGTTCTTATGTTTGTTTCATAGAATCATTCTTATTGATTTAATTTGATAAGCAGAATTAGTGAAGGTAAAAAGGGAGGTATCCTGAAACCAACTATGAGAAGACTTTGTGCTTTCACAATTGTTTTCAGCATGTGTTTTTCTTTTCTTCCTGTGTTGAGGATTTTGGGACAACTTTGTGCCCCCATTATCCTTTGTGTTTCTAATGCAAAATTGCTTTCTACATTCAAAGAAGAAATAAGAAACTAAGGAAATGGTCAAGGCTAGAAGTACCTGATAAAGTCGTGCGCACTGAAATTAGACGTTGAAAGATTCTCCTCTTTTGCTGTGGAGGAATGACACCTGCGAAGAAAAGGCTAAAACACGGAAAAATGTTAGTCAAAGATATGGTGGGCTGTCAGGCGAACGCCCAATCCCGAAAGTACGAAGACTCCCTAGAAGGATATCAACCCACTGATAAAAAAGTAGAATATTGGACGAAAGTAGATGATAATGACAGAAATAAATGACAAAAAAATAAAAGTGCGTACCTGATATGCAGCACTGTTCTGCACAGTCGCCGGCATCGGTCTCTGTGGTGCCGGCGTCGGTTAGGAAGGTGCCGACATCGGTTAAGGTGCCGTCGTCGGTCGGGGTAGTGACCGGCGTCGGTAGGGGCAGGTTCTGGGAAAAGTCTGAACAGGTTCGGGACAGGGTCTGAGAGAGTCAGAACAGGGTCTGGGCAAGGTCTGAGAGAGTTGGGACAGGGTCTGGGCAAGGTCGGGACGAGGTATGAGAGAGTCTGGGGGTTTTAGTCTGGACAGAGGCAGGGATGACAGAACTAATAAAGAATAACCAAGATGAAATAAAACAAATAGAATAGATACTTACCTGCCAGAAGACGCGAAGAAAGCCATAGTGTCAATTGTCTGTGCAGATTGGTTGATGCCGAGAGTGTTGATGTCGTAGTGTTGATGTCAGAGTGTTGATGTTGGAGTGTTGATGATTGCTCGGGGTTCGATTGATCAGCATTTCGAATAGCGTTCGGGGATCTGGTTTCGAATGGTTGGCGGAGGTTGATGAAGGCGGGGGACGGTTCTAGAGATGGTTCGTCAACCGTTTCGGGAAACTGAATGGTAATTGATAACGGATAACGGGAAGGTGACCGACGTCGGCAGGATTGCTGACGTCGGCCGATAGGTGACCGACGTCGGTGACATCGGCCGGGTAAAGACCGTCGTCGGCAGATGTATAATGGGGATAGAGTCTAGCTTCAGCTCTGTGCTCATTTTTACATGCTGCCAGGGTCAAGGTTGGTGGAACAAGTGATCGACAAGGGTTCAATAGGTGAAGAAGAATAAGACGGGGAATGACCAGGGGAGTCGACACGATTTCGGTGTCTACATTTGCCCCTTTTTGTTTTGTTGGTTGTTCTGGACGAACTGCAAGACAAAAATAGGAGTGAGTGCCCCAGGTGAGGGATAAGGTCGATTTCGTCTTGTTGGTTGTTCGAATGAACTGTAAGACAAAAATAGGAAGCGAAATGCCCCGAGTAAGGATAAGGTATTCCCTCTCAAAGCAGGAGTCGAGGGAAGGGAACCGAGAATCGGGTGCTGATTTGATAAAGAGCGGATGAAAAAGGGGTGAGGGTGAACGCTGCAAAGGTCGTGATTGCGTGCATACCACTGCACGAGATGGTCAGGCCAAAGTGTCGCAGGTCAAGGGTCGAGGAGTGCCAAAATTGAAGTAATCGGGCCCCAGAATTTAGTCGTCTACTGATCGGGTCACTCAATCTAAGCTGAAGCTCCAAATGGGTCATCGCGTTCCAGGTATCCCGGGCTCAGGAAGTGCTCCTAGAAACACGAAAAAGTCACAAGTAGTGCGGATCAACCGACTTGCGATCCTATACTTGTGAGGGTCCAAAAAGGTCTGCGCACAATTCTGCTAACCAGTCATGAGGTAGCATACATGCAAAAACAACCAAGGCAACAATGTCTTGGAAGTGGTCGAGGTCAGAGGAGATAGGCATGATCTCCAATGGTCATGGGTCAAGAGGATGGATGGATGAAAGGATGCGGCCGAGCTAACCCCAGAAGACCCCATGTCAACTGAGTGCTGCCTACATAGCCCTGGTGATAGGGATTCAGGCCGATGTAGTTCTCCCTAGAAGGGAGGAAGGGTCAAAGGGATGGAAATGGGTCATGGTGAAGGGCGAGGTTATGGTTAAAAGAAGGCAAGAAGGTTTGTCCATCAGAGAGATGAACAAACGAGAATGGTCGAGCTAACCCCAAAAGATAGTCGTGTCATCTGAGTGCTGCCTACATAGCCCCTGTGGAAGGGCCTCAGACCAATGTAGTTCAGACAAAGGGTCCGAGTGGTAGACAGGTGGTTAAAATAGTTGATAGATTGGTCATGGTTATGATGAAATGATGAGGAAAAAAAAAAAAGATGTTGCAGCCTTTTCCAAATGGTGTATTCTGCAACATTGGTTGAGGGGTTTTTCATTCCTAGCAATATTCCATATGCGTGATGGATGTATGCTAAAAATGAATTGAGGTCTATTTATAGTTCAGCAAGTATTGGTTTATGCTTAACATAAATTGTGGTGGGTCGATAGTTTCCATGTGTATTGGTGTCCATAGAAACTAGGGTGAATAGGCTAGGTCATGTTGATGGTCTGAAAAGAGAGTTGAGCTGAGTTGATGGACAAGTGATGAGGGTGAATGTGACCAAAGGGAAGAAGAAGTGAAAAGCATATTGCTCTTTCATTGACAAGGACCAAAAAGAAAGCATAGATAGGGGTTATAAGAACCAAAGAGCCCCATTCATGCGTGACGTCGTTGACCATAGTTATGTTAGAGCGGTAATCGAATCACTTAGACATTAAAGTGAGCTCGAAGTCCCTTGAGCAGGTAATAGGAGGAGGAAAGAGGGTAACCCATTTTAAGAGCAAAGATAACTTTGCCCCTTTTTATAAGAGACCCTGAGACAACTACAAGCCAAGTCCGTGACTCATTTTTTTTTTTTTTTTTTTTTTTTTTTTTTTTTTTTTTTTTGGCGCAGACTGATCAATGCGGGAAGCCTGCATAGAGATGTCATTTGCTTGGTGGTCAGGTTGTGAAGCTGATCAATGTGGGAAGCTTCTAAAATAATGCTGTTTAGTGCCAGATTAGTCATAGCCATCCTTCGAGGGAGTGGTCTAGATTTTTGTTTAATATAAAGGCTTTTGAATAGCTGTCCTTCGAGGGAGCAGTCTATTTATTACAGCAATGATAGTACAGCTGTCCTTCGAGGGAGTAGTCTGTTTGTTTGATTTTGATATTGATATAGTGACCATGGATATGTTTTGACATCTTGATTGGTTTTTATAGAAATGTGAGTCATGGACAAGACTGTAGAAGTTCAAAGACGCCCCTTTTATTAGGACAAAGCATCACTGCATCCTAAAAGGGTTATAGGAATTGTTAAGAGGAATAGGGTTGAAAGGAAGTAGGATGAAGAGGATGGGGATTGCTCAAGGGACGAGCTCAAGTTAAGTGTCAAGTGGACGAATACTTGACTAGCAGTAAAACGGTCGCAGATGCAAGACATTAAGAGGCTCAAGGGTCTGATAAGTCCCTGGTCCATACTTGTGCGTGATAAGGTCCGAGTCAATTAGGAGCAAACTTGCCCCATTTGCCTCTTTCCAGATTGGTTAGGTGTTGATTGATGAGTGAATGTGAAGTTGGTTGATATGGTTGTTGATTGATTGAAAAAAGGTTGAATGTTTTGATAAAAAGATTGGGTCGAATGTTTGGTTGAGATTTGGTCATTTGATAATTGGTCAATGGTTGGTCGAGGGTTGATTGGTTGGTATTTGGTCTTTGGTTGGGTTGAATGTTTGGTTGAGGTCGGGTTAAATGTTTGGTTGCTAGTCTGGTTGAGGTTAAGTTGAAAGAGTGATTGATATGTGGTCGAGACTGTGTTGAAAAATTGGTCAAAGTTTGGATGAAGGTTGAATTCCCCCAGCGGCTAGGGAGAATGTTTGACGGATTAGTTAAGGTCGATTGAGGTTTAGTGGTCAGATAGACTATGTTGATGTCAAATAAAGGGGTTAAAGGCAGCAAAGGGACCCTAGTCTGTCGTGGAGATCCCGATTTAGATGACGAGATTGGAGAGGTATGGGTTGGTGTTGATAATTTGTCAAAGGGGTGGTCAAGAGGATCCTTGATAAGAAAGGAATCCTTTTTCCGGTGGTGACGAATGACAGCTTTAAGAGTGCAACAACGCTCGGTGTCATGTCCCAGAGTGTGATGATAGTGGTAAAATTTAAAGTTGTCGAACCAAGATGGTTTTGATCCGAGAGTTGATGAGTGGGGTGGTGTTGAAGGTTTGTTGATAACGTGGTCGAAAAGAGAGGTGTCATTCCCCAGACATTGGCGAACGATGAACTTGAGGGCATGAAAATGCTCCGTGTCATGCCCAGGCGTGCGATGATACGCACAAATGCAAGTGTCATCGAACCATGGTGGTTTTGGTCCGAGAGAGTGATATGGTCTAAGAGGCGGGAGATAGAGACGAGAGGACTGCAATAATTGCCATAACAGCAAGGCATAAGAACCTGCTAACGGGTCAGGATGTTTTATTGCAGAGAGGGTTGGTGACATTGGTTTGGGAGGCGTAAGAGGCGTTGGTCGATGGTTTGAAGGAGGTATAAGTCTGACGGGTTGATAGAATAATGGAGGTGACTTACCTCTGTGAAGTATGGGAGTAGGAAGCACTCTGAGTAAAGTAGACGGATGTGGGCCCAAGATTGAAGGTAATGACGAAGATAGGGGAGGAGGTCTCCGGTGTGGTTTAGTAGCCTTCTTTGGTTTGGGTTGAGGGCCACCTTTATGCGAGGCGAGGTTAGATGTGGGGCGAACACCAAGAGGTTTAATTTCTTTGGGCATGATGGACGCCTGCGCGGGTTTGGACTTAGATGTGGACGGTTTTTCTCTCAATGGAGAAGGGATTGAAGGTGTGGGCTCTTTAAGTGGAAAGAGATCTGGAGTAGTCATGGCTTCTCTGTGTGGTTGGGGAGTCAAAAAGGTATGATCATCTATGGATGATAATAAGGATGAAGGCAAGGCAGCTGGTGTTGATGTGGTCAAAGCGTCCTCCAATATGGGAGAAGTCGATGGAGGACAAGTGCGAGAAGAAAGTTCTTCACCCTGTGGAGGAGGTATAGGGGAAGAAGGGTCTTCTACCTGTGAAAGTGGTTGGTCAGGGATAAGAGAAAAGATAGTGTCGACCGTGTGTATATCATGGTCTTGAGGGTCATTGGTTATGGTTTGGACATTGTCTTGAGTATGCGGATGATTAGAAAGGGGTTGCTTGAAGATGTCAAGGTTTTGGTTGGGCGGTGCATTAGGGTTATCTAAAATAAGATTCCCCTTGTCTAACATGTCCTGTACGATGTTTTTGAAGGTTTGACAGTGATCCGTGTCATGGCCTTTGACACAGTGAAAGTTGCAAAAGTGATTCTCCCTGTACCATGCAGGGATAGGTGTTGAGGAGTCGAATTGATGTGGTCGGATTGGAGGGAGATTGAGAACCCCCTGCTTGACGAGTTTATCCAAGACAGAGGCATATGACTCCCTAATTGGAGTGAATTGACGCTATATGGATTGACGTTGAAAATGTTTATTAATGTAGTCTAATGTTGAAGATGATGATCGGTTGGTTATTGATGAAGATGATGGTCTAAAGATGACAGTGTTTGCCAACTCCTTGGATTGAGAGTGGGAAGAAGAAGGTCTGGAAGAAGAATGGTCATTGGTTCTTGTGTTAGTGTTGTACAATTTGACCTTATCTTCTTCAATGACGCGGAGTTCAAGCTTTTGGGCCATGGTGAAGGCCTCGTCGAAAGTGTGGAATGTCTGAATCTGCAAGGTGGACGAGATGTGACTGACACATGCTCGGGAAAAGAGCTCAATGAGCTCGGGTTGAGGCAAGGAGAAAGAGAGCTGATTAATCAAGCTTCTCCAACGGGCGATAAAATTGGCTATTGATTCATCGTCAAATTGCCTGATAGAGTAAAGGTCTGTGATCGAAACTTGTTTAGTGATATTGATTGAGAAATGGTCAACGAATAGTTGGGCGAGTTGGATAAATGAAAAGATAGAATGTCTGGCAAGAGAACTATACCAGTCAAGGGCAGGGCCAGAAAGGGACATAGGAAACGTGCGTAGAAGTAACGCATCGTCATGGGTGATAAGATAACAGGCATGTCTGAATGCCCGTAGATATTTTTGTGGGTCTTCCTTACTCTGAAAGCGAGTAAATTTAGGAAGCTCCCAATGGTTGGGGTATGGTCGGATAGGGACAGAAGGATGGATGGGCTCGTTGTAAATCTGGTCATATGAAGAGACATTACTTGAACCAGAGATAGAAGCTTCGAGACTGGACATTTTATCCATCAGCATTTTGATAAGATCTGCTGACAGATTGGCGGGTTGAGCGCCCTCTAGGTTGTAAGGCGCTTGAAAGAGGTTAGAAGAGGTGTGCGACATAGCTGGTTGTACAACGTACGGATGACTAGTCGCAGGGGCAGAAGTAGAGGTTAAGGGTGGTTGTGTTATGAAGGTCGAAGGTATAGGCTGACTAGATACCACCAAAGGAGGTTGTGTGACGGCATTGACAAAGGGCGAGGTAGGCACTCCTGCATATATGGGCGCAAGAGTGTGTGGGGTCGAGACAATCAAGTTCTGGTATAATGTAGAACTTGGTTGAATTGCAGGTGGTTGAAGGGGTAATGGAACCCCGATGGAGGTCGGTCTAAAAATAGACGAGGAGGCCAAACTTTGCGTATAGGCCATGGTCGGGTTAATGGTTGAGGTGAAAGGTTGAGTCGTAAATGGTTGGGTGGCGAATGGTATTGATGTCGTCGCCACGTCGCCCGAAAGGTCCCGCATTGGGTTTCTCGCGAGATAGTTTTGGAAGGCTGCGGTATTGAGGTCCAAGAATCTTGCAAAGTCTTGGTCCCCTTCTGAGATGATAGGCGTCTGGGTTGGAGATAGTCTAGTAGGAATTCTTTCGGTCTTCGAGTAGAACTCCATTATATGATTGTTTATAGACGGGGTAGGCTAAAGCGATTGATGGCTAGCGTGGTCAAGAAGAGCCTTGGTTTGACTATGTGTCAGAACCATTCAAGGCAAGGAAGAACATCCTCACAAGCTCAAACAAGCAGATAAGAACAAAAAAAAGATGAAGACACAAGCAGATCCTAAAACTCTAGAAGTAAATTATTAGGATTATAGTGGCTTATGCCTTAGAATGTGTGTAGAGAAAGATTAGTTTTGTGAGTCAGGGTCCTAGAACAAGCAGTCTATGGATGGTTTCGGGTTTTGTTATGGTGCTCAAGAAGTCTGTGTTAGGGTCTGGTACGTGGCCTGGTGCTAAGGAGCAAGCTCCCCTCACTTCACG
Source organism: Torreya grandis (assembly GCA_037957365.1). Classification (NCBI taxonomy): domain Eukaryota; kingdom Viridiplantae; phylum Streptophyta; class Pinopsida; order Cupressales; family Taxaceae; genus Torreya; species Torreya grandis. The sequence goes on along the minus strand of JARHVA010000263.1, from coordinate 1,986,397 downwards.
ATTCCAGTGGTTAGCTGGTCTCGCTTAGCCAAGATATACCTCGCCTAGAGTTTAGACTCCGCCAGAGAATGGAGTGGGCTTCCCCCTTGGTGATGAAATCCAAGTAGGGTCACCGGGACGGGTAAGGTATCTGCTGGGGGATGAAATCCCAGTCGGGCCTTGTCTCAGGTAAGTTTTATGTTTGTTTTGTGCAGGTGGTCTGGTCGTGTAACATCAAGTGATCTAGATTAATTCAATATGCGGTTTAATTACTATGTGTGGTCTAAAAGATGCAGGCAAACAGAGATGAATGCAAAGTGTTTTAATGTCCAAGTCGAAATGTTTGTTCGTATGAAGACGAATGGAGAAAGAGTCGAAGAATATGAGTTTTAGCTAGTCTAGAAGTGCAAGAAAGAAAGAAATGTTCGTTTTAGTTCTGCTTATGATGTCGTTTAAGAAGAGACGAAAGGAGGCGAAAAGGAAGAAACCTAATGCACCTAAATGAATGAAAGAAAGAAAGAACCCAAGGAGGACCTAGGGTCCCACCGGGCATGCCAGAATGTTTCTAATGCAAAATTGCTTTCTACATTCAAAGAAGAAATAAGAAACTAAGGAAATGGTCAAGGCTAGAAGTACCTGATAAAGTCGTGCGCACCGAAATCAGACGTTGAAAGATTCTCCTCTTTTGCTGTGGAGGAATGACACCTGCGAAGAAAAGGCTAAAACACAGAAAAATGTTAGTCAAAGATATGGTGGGCTGTCAGGCGAACGCCCGATCCCGAAAGTACGAAGACTCCCTAGAAGGATATCAACCCACTGATAAAAAAGCAGAATATTGGATGAAAGTAGATGATAATGACAGAAATAAATGACAGAAAAATAAAAGTGCGTACTTGATATGCAGCACTGTTCTGCACAGTCACCGGCGTCGGTCTCTATGGTGCCGACGTCGGTTAGGAAGGTGCCGACGTCGGTTAAGGTGCCGTCGTCGGTCGGGGTAGTGACCGGCGTCGGTAGGGGCAGGTTCTGGGAAAAGTCTGAACAGGTTCGGGACAGGGTCTGAGACAGTCAGAACAGGGTCTGGGCAAGGTCTGAGAGAGTTGGGATAGGGTCTGGGCAAGGTTGGGACGAGGTATGAGAGAGTCCGGGGGGTTTTAGTCTGGACAGAGGCAGGGATGATAGAACTGATAAAGAATAACCAAGAAGAAATAAAACAAACAGAATAGATACTTACCTGCCAGAAGACGCGAAGAAAGCCATAGTGTCAATTGTCTGTGCAGATTGGTTGATGCCAAGAGTGTTGATGTCGTAGTGTTGATGTCAGAGTGTTGATGTTGGAGTGTTGATGATTGCTCAGGGTTCGATTGATCAGCATTTTGAATAGCATTCGGGGATCTGGTTTCGAATGGTTGGCGGAGGTTGATGAAGGCGGGGGACGGTTCCAGAGACGGTTCGTCAACCGTTTCGGGAAACTGAATGGTAATTGATAACGGATAACGGGAAGGTGACCGACGTCGGCAGGATTGCCGACGTCGGCCGATAGGTGACCGACGTCGGCGACATCGGCCGGGTAAAGACCGTCGTCGGTAGATGTATAATGGGGATAGAGTCTAGCTTCAGCTCTGTGCTCATTTTTACATGCTGCCAGGGTCAAGGTTGGTGGAACAAGTGATTGACAAGGGTTCAATAGGTGAAGAAGAATAAGACGGGGAATGACTAGGGGAGTCGACACGATTTCAGTGTCTACACTTTGTGATATACTCTTTGGGAAGTTGAGGTGGAAACTTTGCATTCTATTTCATCCTGCTAGTTACTACACCCTGTTGTCATTAGTTACTTTTGCTATCTAAAAGAAACTCCTATTGTTTCCTATAAGAACACTTTTGAAAGAAGAGAAGTGCCTTTAGTGTTTACACCGGGATTTTCTCCTTTGGCTATGAGCATCATCTCTAAAAGAAGAGAGATGGATGATGTATTCCACCCCTACGTCTTACTTTCTACATATATATATATAGTATATAGCCTCTGTATATTTAATAGGGAACCTCCCCTTGATAAGAGGAGAGATTTTTCCCCTATTGATGTAGTAAACTTGCACACCAAGATGACCCATCTCCCTATGCTATGGTGATAGGAACTACTTTGGTCACCAGTTAGTTGGCTGACAAAATATTCACCCAACAGTTTTTGGTAACTCTGCTAGGGATGAACATGCAGTCTGAAGCCTCAAGTTTCAGATTGAAGTAGTTCCTTCCCTTATCCATTATACATATTCTAGTGACTCCATTCCATGTATTACCCATTATCATTATAGCCTTATCATCTTCCTCCACTTCTGTTATTTTATTTGGTCTGCAAAACTAGAGCTACTGGGAAAGAGTGCGCAATTTGAAGCCTCAAGCCTCAAGCTAAAGTAGGGCCAGTTCTTTTCCATTTTTGTTCTGTAATCTGGCCACTCCACCCAGATTTGTTATCCTTATTTTTCATAATTAAATCATGCTAGTTCGAGGCCCCTAGGGTAGCTCTTTTTTCCCACTCAACTTGACTCCACCTCTACATGAACTTCCACGCAGCTCAAGAAAGAACTTCCCCAAATTCTTTGGTGATGGGATAGTTCACCCTGATGAACACATTACAACCTTTAACATAGCCTATGGTGTGATAGGGGTGGAATTTGAAGACATGGCAGTCAGGATTTTTGTGGAGACACTACAAGGTGCTACTGCAGACTGGTTCTACCATTTGCAAGTTGGATTAGTGACTAACTGGGATACACTCAAAGCCAAGTTTGAATCCAGGTTCAAGCCTGTAGAGGATGCACATGCTTTGCTAGCCCAGCTCACTCAGATGAATAAATAACCTCATGAGCCTATGAGGGATTTTATTTCTAGGTTCAACAAGCTGAGGCACAGGATTCCCATGGTCACCCAGCTAACACCTCAGAATCTCAAATGCTTCTTCATCAACTCACAGCTGCCTGAAGTGAGTTTTCTGTTGAGATGAGCTAGACACATAGACCTTGAAGCTACTCAATACTTGGCTACTGAGCTAGAAGATGACCTTATCTTGGTAGGAAAGATAAGGAGAAATCCTAATAGAGGTGAACCCTCTTCATCTTCTGAATACTCAGCCACAGCCACCATTGACCCAATGGTACAAAAGCTAGCAAATGAATTGCTAGCCTTGAAAAGGCAAATGGCACAAAGTATGTCTTCTGCTCCTCTATATAAATATGTACCAAGGAGGACATTCCCCAATCAACCATATCAAGGAAATGCTGCCAAAAGTCAAGGGCAATCAAATTGTCTTCCTCCCCCACAGAGGAACCTTTCCCTTGAAGCACTTCCAACCAAATCAGTAGTTGGATATCTGGAAATAAAACATGTTTTCTATTTCCAACTTGAGTTCAAGCAAGAAAATGGTGTTGATATCTTCAGGGAGGATCTAGAAGAGTCAGCTGGCAACTCCCACATTGGTTTTTTGAATTACCAGGATGAACCCAAGAGTGAAGGTGAAGCTGTTGAAGAATCATATGCAGTATTCAACAGGTCTAAGAATCAGTCAACCTAGAAAGCTAACAAAGAGAAGACAGAGGAGCGACCCCAACTAGCAATTTCAATTGCTGAGTAGAGAACCCCTCTTCCATTTTATTCAAAGGACCCGGTGATTGCCTAAGAAGTAAGTACATCAAACATCTCTGCACCTTCTACTTCAAATTCACAGATCAGTCCTCCCCCTCCCAAAAACCAAAAGGATGAACTCCCATCCTCTCTTCCAAGTCCATCTCAGTCATTTGCCATGATTGATCATGTCAAGAAATCCAAAGTTCAAATGACTGAGTCTAAATCCCTACAAGCCAATCTTTAGTAGTTAAACATTGGTGAAGAGCTAGGTGTGGACCTATCTGAGGCAAAGATTGTGGTCACCCAAATGTCAGCCCCTGGTACTCAAATTCTATTTGAGCCTTTAGGTAGGGGTAATTGCTCCTTGACCACAGAGGATGCTCATGTCTCAACTGATCAAAGTCCCATGGCTGGTAATGCAGGATTTGATCCAAATTAGGCATCAGAAGAATTGGTAGGGCATAGTATAAATCAAGAAGGATCTTCCATCTCTGATGAAGAGAAATCTAATAGAAGATCAACTTTTGATGATGCTTAGATCTTGGAATCTGATGGCAGTAATTCTTCCACTCATGTTAGATGAAGATCTTTGTTGCTCGGATTGAAGACTGCTCAGGATGAAGAGATCAAACTCCTTCACACCAAAGGAGATGTTGGGCTGATGGTTTGTCAAGGGTCTAATGCTAAAAATCAAAATATGTGCTAGACTAAAATAATAGAACAACAAGCTATGGTGGTGGACCATACTATTGTATTCTAAAATCAGCAAAAGGAGCCCTTTGCCAAGTGAGCAAGGAGTTATGGTTTTTAGTTTGAAGACCACATCCTACCATGGGGAAAGAAGAAGAAAGAGCCAAGAGGAAGATGCAAAAAATTGGTTTGTTGGTGGAGAGCTCCATTCGCCTGTCACTGTTTCTGGGGACAAGAATGGTTGCCTTCTAGTTTATCAGGATGACATCCCCTTTTCTTCTCCTCACAATGGGCAATGTTTGAATCACTTCAATTCTTGAAGTATCAAATAAGTTTACATGTACATATGTATATCTATATAGTCTTTAGTTTTGTTTTGTTCTTTTCATTTTCATTTTTGGAGCCTTTCTTCTTGGGTAGCGCAACTCCATATCCCAATGGCACACTTCAAGGCACTGGAGATTCTGGTTTCTACTCCCCTCAGATGTGTTTCAAGTTTCAAACTAAAGGTAGTTCCCCAACTGGAGCTAGCTGTTGTCCCTAAAAAATGCCACTCATTTTTGGACAACCTATGGACTATTTTGGCCTTACACAGACCAAAATTTCTCTCTTCCCTTCTCAAAATTTGTTCTGAGCTTTTAAATTCCTCATTTTCCAAGCTTTTTTTGTAAAGAGATTCACAGGTTCAATAGGTTCAAAGGCTTCTGTAGGTGAGTTCAATCAAAATAACAAGTTTCCAACACTTAGTCATTTTTAGGACTATTTCAATGCCTTGGTTCAATCAAAAGAATTCAATCAGCAAGATTTTAAGCACCATTGAACCATTGAACCATTAAACCTTAAACCAAAAAGGTTCAAGGGTTCAATGGGTTCAAGGTTCAACGTCATCAGTAAGAGCTAGCTGCACTTTGTAAGAGGTTCAAAGTTTGACCGTTTCAAAGGTTCCACGGCTCTAAGCACTTAACTAGTTTCAAAGGCTTGAACCGTTGAACCATTGAACCTTGAACCATTTTGGTTCATCGGTTCAATGTGTTCAACGACCAAGTGGTTCAATGCGCTCGGTTCAAAGGTATCAAAGAGACTCAGCCAAATCAAAAGGATGAACCAATGAACCGATTGAACCTTGAACCAAAAGAGTTCAAAGTTTAATGATTCATGGGTTCAAAGGTTTAAAGGCAACCTCTGTCAAAGAGAGAAGTAACAAATAGGTGGTTCAATGGATGGTTCAATGAAGGAGTATGAAAGCGATTGAACCAAGAAGTAAGGAAACAAAAGAGATAGAATGAACTGATAAACCAATGAACCAATGTACTTTCAGCAAGTTCAAAGGTTTAAGGTTCAACATGGTTCAAGCGGCTAGCGACCATTGACAGCCCCGTGAACGTCAAATTTAAAGTAAGGGAATATCTGTTGAAATTAAAATAAAGCATAGAACTTAAAGGAAGAACCAAGTGACTAGCTAAAAAGATAGCTTGAGACCTTAGATTCTAAAAAGAGACAAAGCTGGAAAAGACAAAGCCAGGAAGGGGCAAAAGAGCCAAGCACAAAAATGGACAAAATATTCCAAGTGGTGAAGAAAGTTGTCAACTCAAGGAGTTAATCTAGTAGTTGACATAGTGTCTATGAATTGGTCATCAAGAGGCATAAAAATTGAATGATGCGATTGGTTTTTCTTCAATCTACATTGATGAGTAGACAAGCCATACAAATGCCTTGAAGGAGCAGTCTTGTTTGTAGACAAATGGCACGGCCTATGTTCTAAACACTTGAAGTCAAAATAAGAGCTGACACAACATTATCTATCAAGTGAATTCCTCTTCCCAATACTAAAAATGCACATGGGCCATCCCATGGAAAAAAGTGCCAATCCTTGCGTAGTTGCTATAAGGTTGTAATATCTCTCATTTGTAAAGGAGACTTTTCATTTTTCCAGAAGTGAAACTCTGCCCATTTTGAAAGAAGAAGACTGAGACTTTTATCTTAGATTATAATTTCATTTCATTTTATCTGAATGAGAAAGAAATTTATTTACAGACTTTGTGTTGTTTTGGCTTTTTCTACTTTAGGAAATTGTTCTTATGTCTATTTCCTAGAAGCATTCTTATTGATTAAATTTGACAAGCAGAATTAGTGAAGGTGAAAAGGGAGGTGTCCTGAAACCAATTGTGAGAAGACTTTGTGCTTTCACAATTATTTTTAGCATGTGTTTTTCTTTTATTCTTGTGTTGAGGATTCTAGGACAACTTTGTGCCCTTATTATCCTTTGTGATATACTCTTTGGGCAGTTGTAGTGGAAACATTGCATTCTGTTTCATCCTGCTAGTTACTATGCCCTATTGTCATCAGTTATTTTTGTTATCTAAAAGAAACTCCTATTGTTTCCTGTAAGAACACTTCTAAAAGAAGAGAAGTGCCTTCAGTGTTTACACTAGGATTTTCTCCTTTGGCTATGAGCATCATCTCTGAAAGAAGAGGGATGGATGATGTATTCCACCCATGTGTCTTACTTTCTACTTATATATATAGTATATAGCCTCTACATATTTAATAGGGAACCTCTCCTTGATGAGAGGAGAGATTTCTCCCCTATTGATGTAGTAAACCTACACACTAGGATGACCCATCTCCCTATGCTATGGTGATAGGAACTACTTTGGTCACTAGTTAGCTGACCGACAAAATATTCACCCAATAAGGTGTCATGGTGTCTTTGAACATGATAAATCATTGCCAAAGGCCCTAAAACTCAAAGTAATGTTTTATCCCTATTTAAGGAGTGTGTTTATATTTTAGTAATATTAAGGTGTGTATCAATGTTGGAAGCTATAATATGAGGGTCATAATGCATTTAATATCCTTTATCTATGATATATTTATCTAAGTCCATATAACCCATTCATCACCCCTCAAATCCCCCTAATGAGCTGATTTTGACTTATAAACTTTATAAAAGGGAAAGTGACTTGGTTAATTATGTGAAAATGAGCCTTTAATACATTTTATCCATTCCACATTACTCCTCCATACATTTCATGGCACTTAAAATCCATTTTGAGAGACATTTATGCCTTTCCATTAGCCAAGGGACCCATTTTGTGACCTTTACTCTTCCTCCATACATATATCCTACTTGGAAATGGATTATTAGTTATTTATTCCCTTCATTTTACCCCCATATGGTGTTGCAAAGTTTTACCATGGAGAAAATAGTGGAAAAACACTCTTTTTGGGGGCTTTTCTACATTTATACAAAATTGAATAACCTGTACCATATAGTAGAGGATCGAGGGATGAAGGTGAGATCATATTTGATATCCATAAAAAGTTTCATGAAAAATTGGGGTAAAAAAAGATCAAAACTATTCTATACTTCATCTCCCCTTCTTTGTAAGCTTGGACAACTCCTTAGGTTTCTGCTAAAACCGTACAAAGGAGAGAGAATGGAGGTCTAATCTCATGGCCACAAGAATTAATCTAAAGAATCTTCCAATAATGGTATTTTTTTTGGATATTAGACTCCCAAAACTTATAAACAAACCTCAAGAAGTTAATGAATGTGTATGCCCTCCACATTTGCATAGGCCAAATTTAGTTGGGTGGTTTTCATGAATTTTTTATTTATTTTCTACATCCAATCACTGATGTTGTTATCTCAAGTCTTAAAGGAGATTCCCATGGAAATTTCAAAGTTTTTATCACATGTTTGAGCTTATATAAGTGGAAAATATTCATGATTATATATTTTGTGCAACCTATAGGAAATTTAAGTAATGGACAAAGGTTTGATGCATCTATCTGAAGATGTGAGCTAGTTAAAGAGTTTTAAGATATTTTTCATGATTCATCATCCCTGTTTGATCAAAATTGGTGTTGTAAGTATCCTCTAATTACCCTAAAGAGTTACTTCAAGTAAGGATCCATATCCATTTAGAGCTCATTGTAACAACACTATTGAAAAGATCAATGACATCTATATGAAAAAGGATGTTAGATTGGTGATGGAGGTTCTTCATCACATGGTGAACAAGATCCTAGACCTCCTTTTTATCCTTAAAGGCCCAGAGACACCTATATTGAATCCCCTAGCTCCTAGTTCCTTTTTAGTAGAGTTTAAGGATTGTTTGTAAAAAATAAGTTTTTTTGAGTTTTTAAGGTTTCATTTTTAGGCTGTGTATGATTTGTCCATGCCTCCAAAACTTCATGATTTCTTGGGTATGCATTTAAGTCTCTCCAAGGTGTAGGTGGTTATTATTATAAGGGATATTACCCTATATTTCATGTCACAATCCATACCATTACCACTTTACATTATCATCACTACCTTTATATTGTGTTCCCCCTATTTTCCTATTCTCATCTCCTTGTCATTCCACTTCCATCCTTCATCACCCATTCAGCGTCCATTCTATGTCAAAAATATACCAATAGACTTCCATTAACCCTTGGTAAACTTTTTAGGCCATGAGGGAAAGATAATTTGGGTTGATATTGGTCTTTTACACTACTAAAATGGCAAAAAAAACACTTACAACCAATCTTTGGCATACTACAGTAGAGCTTCAAAGGAGCATTTCATGAGTGACAAAAAAACCTTTTTAAGGACATATAGGGGAGAAAAGAGAGATTTTATGATGAGTGGTAAATAAGAACCTAATTCCATATAAACACATAAAATTTCTTAGAGAACTCCTCTTAGGTGACATACTTGAAGCCTCTATCCGTACAACAAGGTTTACACTCCTTGGTTACTGAGCATTGAGAAGATAGTCAAGGTTTGGTGTTAAACTTGAGAAGACTAGTGAATCATCATTCAAGATTATTAGTGATGCATCAAGTTCATGATGATAGTGTTTATATTTATCATTACCTCATACTCATCAAGTCACCATCTCAATCACAATCATAATGACCACTTACATTAGCACCTACAACCACCCTCATTGCCTTAAAATTGATAAAGAAATGAGTTGAGTATGAAGTTATGTTTGATGATATTATTAATTGTTTGGTAGGAGTTAAAATTTATAATAATTCTCAAATAGGCCTAGTACCTATAGGTGTAAATAATTTTTACTCCCTAAAGAAGGCTTAACACATATTAGTACCTATAATAACACCTTAAATACCTACAAACACGATGTCAAGAAGAAGACAAGACAAATTAAAGGAGATAAAGTTAGAACCACCATTTTCTTGAGGAAATATTGATAATAAAAGTGTCATAATTAATGGTTATATTAATGATAAGGTCTATTTTCTAGGTCTAAAACATAGTCTAAAGAGCATTTACAACTATCTCTCTCCTTATCATGGAATGTGTTATAAGCTTGTTGAGTTTAAATGTTCAAGTTAACAGTGATTAAAAGAGAGATATTATTAGATAAGATAATTCATGATGCTATGTTAAATTGGAAAAACTAAAATGGTACTTTACCATTCCAAACCCTCTCTTGGACAACACCTACAATAGCACTATATTTAACTATAGTCAGTTTATGAGATTAAGGTATGATCTTCCATGTGTAAGGTTCAGAGGTCACTATTGAGGAAATGAGAGGAAATTTTTAACTCATAGAGACATATAAAATGTGATATTTATAATAATGATGCCAAATACACTCACATAAAGAGTGACTACACTCTTAGTTAAGAATACAGGTAGATATATGTATAGGCTAGTCATGAGATAAACTTGAGGAGGAAAGTACAATGGTATTAATGCATGGGTTATGATACTTAGTAAATATTGATCTTAAGAATATATAATGAGGTGTACATACCACTTAAATACCATAATTATTTTGGTTATAGGTGAGGTAGGGTATACATAGGGTTTTAAGCAAAATGCAGTCAACTTGCCCTAAAAAGGCATTCATATCCATTAGGAACACCAAAAAGTTATAGATAGAGGATGAATTTAAGGAAGGGAGACCTAGGATGGATTAATGGGGATGTAAAAGTAATATCAAATTATGTTTATACCTATAAGGACTTAGGGGAACAAGAATAAGAGGTTACATCAGAACCTTACACCTAGTTATACAATTAGCAAGCAATATGAGACAATTTTGAGCTAAAATAGTCATTGGAGACCCCTTTTGGCTAGAGTTTAGTATCTAAAATTGGAATAAGGGTAATAATTATAGATAAACGTTACCTATACTATTTTATTGGTCATAAAAATAGTGGGTATATCCATTTTTTTGTCTCAAACCAAGACATGTCCAAGATAAATAGTTTAGAGGCTAAACGAGCAAAGTCATGTGTAGAAGAGTTTGAAAGATTATTGAGGACCACATATGGTCATGAAAAAATTATATATGATGTTAAAGGGCCCTAAAATATATTATATGGGTTTAACATGTTGAGCTACATTCAAATACCACTGAAAAAAAGTTAAATAGGTAGGCTTTAGGCCTAATTATAGACCCTAGTGCCACATCAAGGCTATTTCAAGTTCCTATAACAAGTTTTATGAACAAGTGGGGGACTATGAAGATATTTAAGACTTAATAAAAATGTTTAAGATGTATAAAAGTGTGTAAATATTAGAAAATATCCAAAATCTTTGCTATAAATCCTTAACCCTACAAATAGTCCACCCAAGTGCCAAATTTAATAGCTCATCCACTCCACCACATAAGTTTTCAAGACCAAAGATATTCATAGGTTTTAAGTATGCCTATGTGCTAACAATACATGATATATTTATTGGAATTGGGAGGAAAAAATCTATGAATGAACCTTAAGAAGTTAGGCACCTAGAGATGGACTAAAAACCACCCTAGGGTCACCTTTTGACATTCATATATTCATCCACCATTTGAATGGGAGACAAATCCACTCATGAAAGTTAAGTAGGTCAATTCCATAGAAATTTATGGAATTTATTCCAAACCTGGATGTCCATACAATATGAATCATCTCTAAGACTCCCAAGGACTCCTAAACCTCCCTAAAACCCTAGTCATACCCAGTCTTAGAAAACTTGATATTTTGATTTCATAACATCCCCAAATGGTCTAAATAGCTCATGGATGGTAAAGTAAACTCAAATAAGAATACATCTATGGTACCTAATTCTATGGACATAGTATAACAATGTCATAAATCTACATTTTTTTAATATTTTGAGTATAAAGAAGGGTATTTGACCATATAAAATGATTCTAATCCTTGGTATGGTTGGTTTTGGACTTAATTCACCTTATAAATGCATAAAAAACTCAAATATTTAGATGTAAAGGTATCTAAAAGTACATCTAAAATCTCCAGTCTACCAATGCATGAGGAAGGTGACCAAGTCAACATGGATAAGTGTAGTTTTAAGTTCCTAATGCCTTTCAAAGCATATATAGTGGTTAGAGGTGTTACTTCAAGCATTAATCACACTCATACATAGGTTTTAAAGATATTTTATAGGTTTTATGGAGGCAAATACATCAACACTTAGGTAATTAGGCCTAACAAGACTAGTTGGCCTATTTAGTAAACAAGGAGAGATTAATTGGCATTGAAAGGCTAGTAGAATGAGTCAATGCAAGGATGTTACATTGATAACTGATCCTTTAAGGGAATATAATGTGAATTATATATCCATGATGGAGGTTGAGATAGTTTCTTGACTTTATCATTTTTCTCTAAGGAAGAGTGGGCTACTACATGATTATCCATTGAAGATGAAGAGGAGCAAGCTTTAATAAACCAAGGACTTTACCATGAACCTATTCAAGAGAATGAGATGAGTGATCAACATGATTTATTAGAAGTAGATGGAAAAAATAGAATCCAATCCCATGATATTTATATTGATCATGATGAGATGTCCTTTTGAGAAGACTTAGAAGATTTTTTTATTAAAGTTAGACACCCCACCCTTTACACCAATCAAATATTGAAGAGGACCTTACCAGGTATACTTCAATAATTGATAATCTTGAATATAATGAGCATAATCAGTTACAACACCTAACTAAATAGGAGATAGGGCTAGTGATTCAAAATAGAAGGGTATGGGAAGAATATGATTGGGTGGTTGACCATCATACTTAACCCATGCACCTAGGGATAAAACCAAAAGGTTGAGTCAATTTATCAAGTGACCAAAAGAGTGTTAAATACAAGTGTAAGTTATCACACATAGGTTAAAGTATGATTTTACCCAATTCATCACATGACAACTCCACATCATGGTGACATAGTAATCAAAAGACATTCCCATTTGATCATGGGGAAATGAAGTCAAATTAAGGTCAATTTTGTAGTAGTTAGTTATTTTATCTAAATAAGTATTTTGCACAGTTTGTGAGTAGTGTCTTGTTTTTTAATTCCTTCCCTTGTTTATTCTTAGTTTTTAGGTGTGATTATTAGTGTTAGGTTTGTGTTTTTTATTATGTAATTGTGTGTGTTTTGTTGCTATTGCAAGTCCTTGAGGTGTTAAAAGTACAATTCAATTTGATAGTCTAAAGAGTCATCATCTTATCCTTATTTTTTTGAGTTGCTTTATCATGAAGGTGTTTGGGTTTTGTTTCTCTTAATTTTTGGTCATTTCTTAATTTACAAGCAAGTAATGAAACTAGTAATAGGGGTGTGTAGAAGAATACTTGATAAATTACATGTATGATCCATATGATGATGGGAATTCCTCTTTGGTTTGGAAGGAATAACCTGTAGAGAAGAAATAAATTAGAAAGGGGTTGTTAGATGGATGGTTGAGTGGACTTCCTAGTGTGATCTAGATCTAAGAATCATATGCTTGTTAGGAGGTTGTCAATCCACTATTTATAAAAATTAAGTTGATGTAAATGAAAAGAAATAATTCTTGCATTCAATAAATGGAAAGTAAATACATGTAATATGAGATGAAAGTAAATTGATTATGAAATAAAATAACTAAATATATCAAAATTAGGTCAATACTAATGCTAAGATAGCTGGGTTTAGGTTTAGAAAATCATAAAAGTCTCTGTGAATAGGTAGGAACATAGAAAATAAGGTTTTATTGGGGTCAAAGGGGTGAAAATAACTTACTATTATTTTATACCATAATGACCATCGGTGGTTGGGATAATTTTCAATGGTTGGGTGATTGTCAATGGTTAAGGTGACCTTTTATGGTTGGGTTAACCATCAGTGGTTTCTTATGAAATTCTAGAAATGTTTAGAAAAGTAATGGTAGATTGGGTAATTGGTCAAGCAAATGGATGTTATGGATCTTAAGGATGGAAAATAATATAAAGATAGATATGGATGGGGTAGGGAGGTTATAAATGAGATACATCAAATAAAACAAGCATGATATACTTATAACCTAATGATAGAAGGTTGAAGCAATTTGGCCAAAGTGATAATACTTTGGCCTTCAAAAGTGATTCTGATAGAGGTTCGGGTCTTTATTGATGTTGTTTAGTTACTGAAGGGATGTTGGATACCTATATGCAAGATAACTTAGATGTGGATTTCTATATCTTTAGATAAATATCTCTTCTTACTTCTTTCCAAGTTACTAGTTAGTGTAGTAAGAATTTTCTAAATGGATAGAGGAAAAAAATTATAATTACGATGATTTAAAGTAGGCTAGCCTTGCATAAGGGAAGTTGATAAATGCAGCCATGCTTATCTCATAGAGTTGGTAATGCTTTAAAGTAGGCTTGGAGACCTAAATATCAGTGATTAGGCTAACCATTCATAGTTAGTTTGACCATCAACAGTCAAAGGTTTGGATGAAAACAAGTTAAAAGAAAGGTAAATTAGAAAGTTAAGTTAGTAAATTAATAAGTGGGCTAAATAAACTAGGTGGTCAACTAGCTTCAGGGTTGGGTAGGGGTTCCAAGCATTTCATCATCTAAAACCATGAAATTTTTGAGTGACTACATTTTGCCCCCTTTTATTATGTGGCTTTGAATTAATAAGATATAAAACAAAAACTAATTATTCATCAAGGTTTAGTTGCCCTGAGTATGTGAGGATTTGTTCCTCCTCCAACGAGGAGCTGATGAGGTGAAATCAAAATTGAGTTAGGGTTTGATAAATGGTAAAGGGTGAGTCATGAGGTTGGTGACACAAAATAGGTTGAGCATTTGAGATGCAAACTTGTAAATAAAATGTGACTAAGTGTGATAATCAAGATCATGTAAAGACTAAAGGTACCAATGTTGATAAAAATAAGGTTGGGTGCTACAGAGACATATTACAAGGTAACTAGTCCATATCATTGGTCAAAGCTGATTGGGTCAATCTTATCAAGTCATATAGATAGGGTCAACATTATTTACAAGTATCTGGGGTAGCAAATACTCCCACAAAACATTACAAATAGTCTAGTTCTGCATGAGGTAGTGTAAATTTTAAAATTTCAACATGACAAGGTTAGTTGGTGTGGTTAAAATGATCAAGGCAAGGTCATTGCAAAACATGAAAAAGTTTGGGTCAAAAATGGCCAACATCAAAGTGGACATAGTCTAAAGGGTTGACTAGAGAAGGGTAGTTCTTGATAGGTCAAGTTTAGGGTGGGTGGAGATTAGTTTGATCTCCCAAAAAGTTTATCACTGAGGTGGGGTGCTCTAAAATTTTGATAAAATGTGGGGTACCCTGATCATTGATGGTTAGGGCTTTCCCCAAAGTCAACTATCAATGGTCACCCTGACCATTGATGGTTAGGACAACAACCTAAAAGTTGAAAGATCAAAAGTAAAATAGAATTTCATTTTTACCATTTGAATTTTAGGATGTGTGCTCTAAGTGTTTTGTGCATTTTTTTGTTTGTGCTTTGAGCTTGCTAAGTTAGAGGTAATTGATTGGGTGATTAGTTGTGCAGGGTTGACTAAGAATTAGTTCAATAGAGGGTGGATGAAGACATGGTTGGGAAATTGTATAAGAGATTTAACGATGTTATAAATCATGGAATGAGGTAGGTTATGTCTTAAATCTGATAGGATAGTGTAATTTATTTGGTTTGGAAGTTGCATATGAATGGTTATGAATAATTGGTTAGGGTTAAAAATTAGTTGTGGGGAATATGATGCCCTGATTTTGGTTTTAATGGTTTTATTGATCATAAGTAAATGAGTGCATGAAAGTGATAGGGGAAGGGTGTGTTGGGTATATATTGAGTTGGGAAGAGGGTTAGGTAGAGGAATTATGGTTTTGAGTTGTTTTTATAGAGGTTTTGGGAGGTTTAGGGTTCAAGTTGCACTGTTAGTGGTCACACACAATGATCATTGATGGTTTAACTCAACCACCGATGGTCAGACATTAGGGGTAATTCTTTTTAAAGGGACCATCGATAGTTCAAGGAACCATCAATAGTCAAAGGATATGGGGAAAGTTATGATAAAATAGGGGGTGTTTGAATTTTAAAGTTTGAAAGTTTTGAAACTTAAAGTTTTTTTAAGATGTTTTAAATTACTTTGTTAAAGTTTTTAATAGTTGTAATGGTTTGAAAGTGGTTGAAATATTTGTTAAAAACAATAAAAGGGTAAAATATTTTAATGTATTTTGAATATATACTTAAAGTGTTTTTAAATTGTTTTAAATTACTTTGTTAAAGTTTTTAATAGTTGTTATGGTTTGAAAGTGGTTGAAATATTTGTTAAAAACAATAAAAGGGTAAAATATTTGAATGTATTTTGAATATATTTTCTTGTTTTTTCAAAGTTGTGAACATTTTGTTATAGTTTATAAAAGTGGTAATTGGGTTAAAGTATGTGTCGAAAGTTTTGAAAGTGTGATGAATGCATATTTTAAAGAGTGGTTGAAAGGATGTAAAAGGTGTTAAAGTGGGTAAATGCTTAAAGATATGTAGATAGTGGATGGTGGTTTATGTCAAAATATTCAGATAGGATAAGGGGTTGGTGGGTAGAGGTTAGCAAATAGAAGTGATTAGGTAGTTAAAATGATATCTTAGGGTTGGTGTCAGATAAAGGTATAGGTTTGTGTGAGAGGTTTGGATAGATGTAAGGTAGATGTAATGGGTTTGTTTGTAATAGGTCAAAAAAGGTAGGTGTAGGGTGGTACTTAGTTAGACGTGGAGAACTAAGTATGCATTTATATTGTGATTTTTATGTAGGCACATGATCATATTTAGATGAGGGACAAGGCCCCTTAGATCTTTGCTAAATTTTAAGACACAGTGATCATGGAGTGGAGACATATGGAGATAGTCAGGCTAGGCATGATGATTCATTATTGGTACCTATTATGAGATATAGGTATGATTTTAGCCCTCATCGAGAGATGAGACCCAGCCATAAACACATGTTTGCTATCGATGGGAGATATGATGATTCTCTTAGAGGAAATTGAATATATCACATAGATACTTATTAGTGGGGAGCCAATATACCATATATACAGTGAGGATATAGAGTATTATATGGATTTGATGTATAGGGTAGATTAGGTACATACTTAGTTTCACTCAAGTGGATTTAGATATAGACCCCTATACTAGAGGTCTCATGTAGATACATGTCTACTCACGATGATGGTCATGTCTTAGTTCATGGTGATAGATTCAAGTAGTAGCCACTTCTTATATAGGTTATTAGGGATTATAGTGGAGATGTTGTTGGGGAGGACTATATTTAGGTGGGCCCTAGTCCTATTACTATAGATGTATAGAGAGATCTAGGCCTTCTAATCCCATAGATGATATGGGATTAGAATTAGATTCATGCTTCACTATTGGGTTTATGATCACATTTAGGTATTGAGGCCAGCGGGGGAACCTTGGGACGGACTTAGCTAGGATCCATTTTTAGTTAGTTTTACCAGATGGAGAGGTGATTATGCATTGATAAGTGTAGGTGGTAGAAGATGAGACATTGAGTGGTTTTGAGATGCCTTGGAGGGTTTAGTAGTAGGTGACATAGTTTAGAGGCCATATGTAGGTTGGCCTAGGTGGCTAGGATATTACTACCACACATTATCCATATAGAGCTGGTGATAGATTTATGAGAGATAAGATGGTGATACTGAGATTATCCCATTTGACTAAGTACAAAGATAGTTTGGCCTTGTTCAGGGGATCCCACCAAATTTCCCTAGATATAGGAGAGAAGATACAAAGTTCTTGCTCCTAGAGCCACAACGACAAGAAATTGTTTTAGACCATGATGAACTATTGAAAAGAGCTACTATAGATGATGTAGGGATTGTAGATAGTTATGCAACATGGTACCAAGCCCAATATACAATAGGTAATTTTAGATGGGGAGATGGGGGGGGGTAGTATCCCATAGATGTGGATCCTGCTAGGGCACTGGCATAAGATGGATAGGTAACAATAGTATTAGTAGTGGCATAGGCCTATATTATTGACTTATAGGGACAAATGACTACTTTATAAGGTTATATCAGAACCTTATAGGGTCAGGTGGCCACCTTGAATGGAGAATGAGATTTTCAATGATCTATCTTAGGTTAGTGACACAAGAGAGAGATTCATTGAGATAAAATGTAGGAGTGGTTATAATAGTAATAAAAGGATCACTTGACATAGTTTTGAGGACATGGTACTTAGCCACTAGTAAGGAACTGAGATATTATGAGGTGATAGTGCTAGCATAGTTACCACTGGAGATGAGATATGGAGAATAAATAGCTAGCTTGGAATGGGGTCCATATATAGCTACTCTAAGATAGTGGGCCTCGATAGTATGGTAGGTAAGGATATTAGGGGGACCACCACTAGATGGTAGTACAAGCACAGGTGTAGGTATAGGTATAGATGGGGCCAGTGGTAGTGGTGTCCTAGGGCCTTGATAGAGGAGAGTATATGATGCATATTTTATTGTTTTTGATACCAAACTAAGTATCGATGATGTGAGATGTATATGAAAGAGATTGATACATTATTCCATGTATTTATTTTATTATGATGTATACTTCACTAACATGTATATTTTGGATGATGATGTATATGATGATTATGTTGTATGATGTTAATGATTATATAGATGTGGATTATGTTTATGATGAGATAGATGTAGCTTATGGCTAGGATGTGGTTATGATGATATGGATTATGGATGAGATTTTGGACACTTGACGCTTATGAGATGTTGGCTTATTGACCTAGGCATGTGATGATGTTTATTGATATGCATGTTTTTGGAATTTGATGTAAATTATTATGAATGATTAATGATTGTTTTATGACATGATTATATATATGTTATAGATGATGTGATTAGGCTATGGGTAATTTTATTCATAGATGTTTATGCTTTGTTCATTGGATGGATATGATATATATATATATATATATATATATATATATATATATATATGATCATGGATGGTTTTGATTATTTCTATATAAAGATGTTGCTTATGATATTATTATGGATATGTGATTGATGATGGCACAGATGATGCATATATTATTATGTTAAAGAGAATGATAGTACAGTTTATAGATGTGACATGGTTTTAATTTCTTAGGTATGATGTGGCTTAGGGATAATTGCTTATGATGTATATGGTAAATGGTAGATTACATGGTTTATGTGGTTTGTTGACATGATGTGATTTATGGATAGGATTATGGATATGTAGATTATGGTTAGCTCATGAGTTTTGATATTTATGAATGTGTATGATGTGCATTATAAGGTTTATGAATGGTAAGATGCTCATGCCCCAATCTTTATGAGATGATATGTGTATATATGAGGATATGTGAAATAGACAATATGTTTTGTCTAGTGTTTTAATAGGTATGATGTTTTGATAGGTATAGATTATGGATGATGAAATGAGGGAATTAAAATGTGTTTTGTGATTAGATGTTTGAATTTGATATGTTGATAGTTTTAGGTGATGTTTTGTGTATATGTGAGGGATGATGTGTTTGGTCATGATGATAGATAGGATGATTTTGATTGTTTATTTTGATGATGTTTTTTATGATCATTTGATGCTTGGGTGCATAGATGGGATATGGATCATAATATTGTGAGGCATATGGATTAGTGTTGTGATGAAAATGATGTTTTGAATTTTTGGATATGATATGTGATATTGGGATATAATGAAGACAAATAAATTTGGTATAGTTAACAAACTAAATGTTGGAAAAAGATAGAAGAATCATGAGACACATGTCTTCATGAACTAATAACGAGAAGGTAAGAAAGACAAGATGTGTTCTTTGGTAAGGATATAATAAAACTAAATTAAGATTGGCTTAATATAACTAAGCCTTTTAAACACTTTTCATTAGCATGTTTTGAATGAAAAGATAGTGTAGAGTAAAAAATACTCTACGTTTCATTTTGATTTTCAGCAGCACATGATCCAGATCGCTGTCCCCACATAGTTTGGTTTGAGAGGATGAAGTTTTGAAATAGAGCGCAGGATCTAATTTCCTTTTGATTCTTTTTCTCTAAGTGTTGAAGTCTAGCGGAAGCTACCAAGTGTCATTTTTTGAGGCACTTTTCATAATTTCAATAAAGCCGTGGAACATGCCATGTATCCCATAGCAACTCAGTGGAACATGACAAGTGTCGGCATCCACGTTTCATATCGGCACCCACTTTTCATCTCTTTTCAGTGAAAGGTTTCTACAAGCTATGTATCAGGATAAGGCAGAAAGCGTCAAGTGGCAATCATGGAAGGTCTCAATTTTGCTTTTTAAAAAGTGATGGAAGACACCACGTATCCTAGTAGAAGAGAGTAGAAGCCACCATGTGTCAAGATCTAAATTATCTTCATTTTGCTTCACCGATATAGAAAAGGCTGTGGTGGGTCTCAAGTTTTGTTTCTGAAGCAAGCAAAAGCCATCAGGTGTCATTGTCCATGTAAATATGAAATGAGACCCGATTGTCTCTATGATATAAATAGACTAAAGTGGAGACCACCACTTGTCACCTTCCACAGGTTTCTAAAAAGGTAGCTAAAAGAAGTGGAGACCACCATCTAACCTTAGATAAGTAAAGTAGAAAGTGCCATGTGTCCTTTGATGAAGCAATAGAGATTACCACTTATGCCTATGCTCCTTTTAAAGTTACTCAGGTAAGAAATGATGTGGGTCTTATTTTTATTAAGTTGTTAAGGTTTTGAGGAAGTGGATTGCGACAGATGTCAAAGGCAGAATGTTCCTAAGCAAAGATATAATAAGAGTATAGGTAAAGCAGAGAGCATCATGTGTCCTTAGTAAGGTTGTGGAAAATGCCAAGTGTCATCTTTCGGTGTCTCCTAAAGTAAAAAGAAGTTTTTCAAGGAATTGGCTAAGTGTTATCTTTCGTTTAAGAGAAGGGAGCATCCCGTGATCCATTTCAGCCAATGAACTACCAAAAGACAAAGCATTTTAGAATCTAAGAAATATCTTCTGGTAGACACTTCTAGTTCAATTAGATTTTAGTTGGGCCATTAGATTGGGAACAAGTAGACAATCCAAAGTGAATCCAAGGCTATAAATAAGGGGGAGATATCAGAGAGAATTATTGTCAAGAGTTTAGACTTTCTAGAGCTGTGACTAGGAATATCATTTGCCTTTTTTCTATCTTCTTAAGTTGAAAGGTTTATGTAATTGTGCATGTTTATGTGCCTCTTATGTGACTAGAAAATTAATGAGAAGATTGAATCATGTGCCTTGGTTGATACTTTTTGTGTCATTACAAAAGTAGTCTAGGCTATGCTGTCAAGAGTTTTAGACTTTCTATAGCTGTGATTAGGAATGCCATTTGCCTTTGTTTCATTTTCTTGAGTTGGAAGGTTTATATAACTATTTGTGTTTCTGTGCCTGTTATGTGACTAGAGAATTCAAATAAGAAGATTGAACCCTGTGCCTTTGCTGATATTTTCTATATCACTACAAAATTAGTCTATACTGTGAGCCTCTATTTCCTTTATTTACATCTTTTACATTGATCATGCACTTGTTTGCTCTTAAATGTAAATTAATCTTACATATAGTTTCATTGTGCTTAGGATTAAGGTCAAATTACATTTAGGTGCATCATCATAGTTAGATTTTATTTCTTGCATTTGTGTTTCTGTTAAAATTCCTATCCCTTTTCCCAGTATACACTTGATATAAAGAAGAGACCAGCTTCTTAAAAATCTGGAGGTTGTTTCAAGTCGCAAGTCCCCCATCTTGAAACTTCCCATTGTTGATGTTAGAACAAGCAAAATTTTAAACATCAACATTTTTTGGCATGCTTGATGGGACCAATCTTAAATTTCCTTTCAAGATCGTATGAACCAGATAGCTACAAAGAGTCATAGCTATAGACCAGTAACTAGATCACAATCTACTATAAATCTAGGTATTCTTTTGCCACCTTTGGTAACTAATCCAAGAAGAAGAGTTAACCAGTTTATACCAATACTAAGAGAAAATATGGGAGCCCCTATACCCCCAAGAAATTATGCAAGTTGGAACACTGGTAGTACATTGATTATCCCAATACCACCAGCCACTTGGGACCCTATCCTAGTGAATGCCCTAAAAGCTCTACCCAAATTCAGTGGGCAAGACTTTAAAACACTTGAAGAACATCTGTAGGATGTATCAGATGTCTGTGTTATACATGTTGTCACACAAAAAAATGTAGCCATAAGAATATTAGCAGCTTCTTTTAAAGGGAAGGCTCTATAATGGTATTGGTCCCTGACCCCAAATACCATATCTACATGGGATCATCTCAGAGATCTTTTCTTTGAAAGATTCAAAGAGAAGGGTGATAAGTCTTATTTATTACAACATTTAATTACTATTCAAAGGGCACCACAAGAAGCCATGACTGGCTTCAATTCCAGATTTCAAATGACTTTAGAAAGAATCCCTGCTATTGCTAGACCATCACTAAGTATGGCTATATTATTTTATCTTAAGGCTTTGAATTCAGATATATCTATTATGATTCAATCACTTGGAGGACACACTTTGCCTGAGGCTTATGACTATGCAGTCAGAGCTAAAAATAATTTGATATATGCTGGAAAATTCCCTGTAAGGCCTCCCATGCCCATGTTCCTAGAGATATCCTTTCCATTACCTCAAGAAGCTCCTAAATATATAGCCCCACCTATGTCTATGAACACATATCCTCAACTACCTGCTAAAGAAAGTGTCCCCACTCAGTCATCTGAGCTGGATGATATCAAGAATATCTTGAGGAAATTTTCTAATGAGATGATTAATATAAAAAGATAGTAGAATTATTTCCCTAAAACCCAATACCAGGGCTATCAAGGAAATATATTTTCATCTTAGCCAAACCAATACCAGGGTCCTCCAAGACAAAATAACCCTCAGCCAGCAAACCAATTAGTTGCAGTCCCTACACCCTCACAGACTATTCCTCCCAATTCAAATAGGGAGATTGTTCTAGGGTAAAATAACTATGCAGATAACACTAATGCCTGGTGTTTTCCTTGAAATAATGCTCATATGCCTAGAGATTGTCCCATGGGTAATCTATAATAGAAGGTGGCAGAGCAAAGAAAAATGGATGGTCAGTTTGCAAGTTCCAATTACAATCAAGCCTACTAGTCTTTTGGTATGCAGAATTCAGTCTTAATGGCTCAAATGCAAGGGATGTCTTTAAAATAAGAGGAATAAATAGCCCCAAAATATGCTTTGTTCTCATGGGTTGAAGATGAAGAATCAGTATTTTTGAATGAAGTTTCTGCTTCTAAGAAATTAGTGGTGCCATCAAACTACTATACTAGATCAAAGAGAAGAATGTTGGAACAGCCTGAAGTTGTAAATAATGAAGTTATGGAGAATACTCTATTTCAAGGTCATCAAAACATAGTAGTTAGACAAGAAGTGTTTCAAATAGTGCAGAACGAAGTAATTCTCTGAAAAATTCAAGAAAGGGCAAGTTATCCTTATTTTCCAAGAATTCAAACTTTGGGACCAATGAATGTGGTGGATCAACTAAAGATGACCCCAGCACAAGTATCAATTTGGGACATATTAGCTATTCCTGAAAAAAGGACACTGTTACAATAAGCTCTTCAAAATTAAGCAATGCCCAAATGTACTGAAGGACCTACTAATAAAATAAAGATCAAAGACACAGTTCATCCACAGAGAATAGCCTTAGTGAACAATGCATTAGAGGTAAGCAAATTCAAATTGGATCCCTTCTATTTAACTAAGATAGGAGACTAGACTAAGCATAATCAAGAAAAAGAAAATAACTAGTTGTTAGCTATAATGCATAGTGACTCATATGAAAATTATAACTCTACTAGTCTGGGCACTTATGTTATTTTTGATGAGGATCATGAAATCCCAAATGTTTTAAGGAAAGAAATGCCAACTAATCAAGAATCTGAAAAAGGTTTAGAAATCTGAACCTTAAATTTTGATGGGGCTAGAAGTAAAAATGGTGTTGGAGCAAGAATTTGTCTTATTACTACAAATGGTGAAAAAAATTTAAGGGCTATCCATTTTCAATTTTCTTGTACTAATAATGATGCTGAGTATGAATCTTTAGTACATGGGCTTCTATTAGCCAAGAAAAAGGGAATAGAGAATCTAATAGTAAAAGGAGATTTAGAAATAGTAGTAAAGCAAATTAGAGAAAAGGCAATACAAAGAATGTCAGAATGAAATCCTATAAGCATAGAATTTGGGACTTAATAGAAGATTTTAAAGCTTTTAATATTGGAGTAGTTCCCAAGATTCAAAATTCTGAAGCTGATAGGATGACACAGATTGGTTCACAGTTTGATCCAGTAACTGGCCTATTAGTTAACAATGAGTCAGTAAAGGTTATAGTAAGGCCAACTATCCCAGATAATGATGAGAATTGGCAAGTATTTGAGAATGATTTTCAAGTACTCTCATTTTTTAGAAACCCCTGTTTCTCCTAAATTTTGAAACTATATGTTTTGAATTGTTTTTGTGTATTCCAATTTTTTTGATGTTTTTACATGAATAAAGATGCAATTTTTCAAGATAAATTCAAATAACTAAATAAATAGTAGTGTACTCTTTCAAATAACTAAACTCTAATCTTCTTATTCACTTCAGATGATTACAATAAAGTTATCTTGCACACATACAAAATAATATAAAATATTGTCTTAAAAACTTGATCTTTCTACAAATCTAAAATTAATCCCTGGATCTGGTATGGCTCGGGTTGCTGTGTAAAAAACACAGTCGCCAATGTTAGTTATTATGCTACAGTCAGTCGATACACTGCTGACGTCTGTCTCTGTCGGTCAGTCTACTCTGCCGATGTCGGTATTCAGTCGGCCGATGTCAGTCTCTGAGATGCCGATGTCGGTCTCTACAATCCCTGTGGCACTGTCTAGCCTGCTGAAAAATGGTACAGATTCCATATAGGAGTAGAAAATAGTATGACTTGTATGTTGGATGCCCGATATCAAGAAATATGGTGCTAATATAGAAGATCTTAATTTGGATAATTACTAAATCAAAACCTAATGAAATAAATACCTGTAAATCTCTGTGATAACTTTTGTATGAAGTTATCTCTCAAACTGGCAATAGATCAGCTGATATCTCACAACCTCTGAATCGCACACACTGAAGAGTGGACATTCTCTAATGCAAATGGAATACTAGAAACCTTGGCTCAGTCTTCTTAGAAAATACTTAGCAAAATTTGTCTTCAATATCAATAATCAATAATAATTTTTTGCCTCCCTCCAATGAGAAACCCTTATATCCTCAAAAAGGTGTGCTTGCCCTAATTAGGGTTTCATAACTAAGAATTAGGGTTTAATAATTAAAATATGCTAAATAATTAATATTTAGTTAAATCAATCAAATATTAATATCTCCCTCAATACATGTCCAAAAGAGCTCGAACGAAAGCCAACTGGGAAAATTCTACTAGTTGAAGCCAAGCCAAGCTCCATCAAGACCCTCTATCCATCCTATCACCCTACGAGGGTCACATAATAGGCTAATCATCAACTCTAAAGATGTCAATTGAAAAGGGGGCATGACAAATTCTTGCAACAATTAGGGGAATTTGCCGATCAATTGCAACCAAAGATTGAAGAGGCATATGGGGATCAAATTGTACAATTAAAGAATACTAAGCTTCCTAAATGTTTAATCACTTTAGAGAGCCTTTTTGATCTAGAAGATGTAAGCCTAGAGAAGAAAAGGTTCCAAGCAAACAAAGTAGACTATACTGAAATAGAGGTGAGTGAAGGGAAAAAATTAAAAGTTGGAAATTTTGCAACTTAAGAAGAAAAGGAAAGGCTAATTGAATTATGCAAAAAATATGACAGAGTCATATCCTAGAGCTATGAAGACCTTCATGGATATAATAGAGACATCATTCAGCACACAATAGAACTGACTGAAGGATCTAAGCCTGTTAGATAGAAATAGAGGCCAGTGAATCCAAGGATTGAGCCTCTAATGGTGGACGAGTTGTAGAAACTTTTAGATTCTAAAATAATTTTTCCAATCAAACACTCAACCTGGGTATCAAATCTGGTACCAGTTAGAAAAAATAATGGTGATATAAGACTTTGTGTATATTTCAGAGATCTAAACAAAGCATCTTTGAAGGATCACTATCCCTTGCCCTCCATGGAACAAATTCTACAAACTGTGGTTGGATCAGAGAGTTTCTCTTTGCTAGATGGTTTCTCTAGATACAATTAGATTTGGTTGGCTGAAAAAGACCAATACAAGACTGCTTTTACTACCAAATGGGGAACATTTTCATATGATAAGATGCCATTTAGCCTATAAATGTTGGAGCCACTTTTCAGAGAGCTATGGATGTTGCATTTGGGGAACTGATAAATAAAATCATCCTAATTTATCTTGATGATCTTACTATTTTTTCAAAGAATGTTGTTGATCATTTAGAAGCAGTGTTTAAAAAATGTCAAGAATTTGGAATATCCTTGAATCCTAAAAAATGTATCTTTGTTGTCCATCAAGGCAAATTATTGGGACATATAGTATCTAAAGAAGGAGTTTCCATAGACCCAGAAAGAGTGGCAACTATAATGAAATTACCTCTTCCAGTAAATAAGAAAGCAATTCAAACTTTCTTGGGAAAGATTAATTTCGTTAGTCAGTTCATATTTGACTTTGCAGGCTTAGTAAGACCAGTGACACTTTTGCTAAAAAAAGACCTAATTTTCAAGTGGACTATGGAAGGAAGGCAAGCCTTTGAAGAGGTCAAGAAAGTTATCTCAATAGCTCCAGTACTTAGAAACCCAGACTTTTCTAAGCCTTTCGTAATGTATGTATATGGAGGAGAGCTCAGTATTGCTACTGTCCTAACATAAAAGGATGATAAATAGGAGGGAGAACATCTAATAGCCTTTTTCTCGAGAACTCTTAGGGAATATGAAACTAGATATAACTTTGTGGAAAAAAAAGCATATGATATGGTAAAATCCCTCAAAAATTTTAGGCATATAGTATCATGAAGTAAAATCCTGATACTTGTAGCTCATCCAAGTGTTAGAGAATATATCATGGAGGGTGAAATTACTGAAAAAAGAGCAAACTAGATAACTAAGATTCTTGACTATGACGTAGAAGTCAAACCCACTAAATTAGTTAGAGGTAGGGGTTTGTGCCAATATATGACTCAAGATCTTGAAAAGATGATACCTGAAGAGACAAATTCAGGAACATAAGAAGAAATTGTATTGAGAATACAAGAAATTGATCAGGAATCCTGGGTTACAAGCAAGATTCATTTTATGAAAAATGGGATTTACCCAAGAGAACTCCCTCAAAATAAGAGAAGATACTATAGGATGCAAGGAGTTCATTTTGTTTTAATTGAATAGGTTATTTTCAAAAGAAATTATGATGGCAAATTGTTAAGATGTGTAGAAAAGGATGAGGCTAAGAAAATACTACATGAAATGCATAATGGAGCATCAGGTGGACATTTTTCTACAAAGACTATAGCTATAAAGATAAGTAAGGTAGGTTATTTATGGCCTACTTTATTTACAGATTGTTATCAACTGGTTAAAAAATGTCAATATTGTCAATATTATGTGGGGATGAGAAGAAATGCAACAATGCCTCTTAGTCCTATAATTGTGGATGAACCTTTTGCTCAATGGGGTCTTGAATTCATTGGAATGATAAATCTAGTGTCTAGCATGGGTCACAAATGGATCTTAATAGCCATAGATTATTTCACCAAATGGATTGAGACAGTACCACTCAAGGAAGCAACAGAAAATGTGATCCTAGATATTCTATGGAGTATCACTACTCACTTTGGGGCTCCTCGCACCATAATTTCAGATAATGCTAAAGCATTTTTAGAGTCCAAAGTATCCGAATTTGCATTAAAGCATGGAATATATCTGAAAACTTCTTCTAATTATTACCCTTAGGGTAATGGTTTGGCCGAATCAAATAATAAGACCCTGATTAGACTCATCAAAAGAATAGGGGCTGACCATCACACAGAGTGGCATAAAGTGCTTAATTTAGCACTATGGGCTGATATAATTATGCCTAAATAGGTGATAAAAATGTCCCTATATGAATTGGTATATGGGAAACCTATTGTAATTCCCCTAAGCTTGGAGATTCCTACTCTCCAGCTGATCAAACATATTGAAATTGAAGAAAATGGCCCCATGCAGGTCAAACTCGTAGAAGTTCTAGAAGTTCAAGAAAAGAGGGATGCAGCACATGATTCATTGATAAAGAATCAAAAAATAATTAAAGATTATTTTGATAAAAGGACTTCAAATCCCCATTTCGAAACAGGATCAATTGTTTTGAAATGGGATGCAAGAGTTGCCAAACCAGGTCAACACACTAAGTTTGAAGCATTATGGAATAGCCCTTATAAAATTTGGGCATGTCAACAGAAAAATTCATTTGAGATAGAAATGATGGAAGGTGAACCTAAAGAGATTCCTGTAAATGGAATCTATTTGAAATGTTTTAGTTAAAACTATGTTTTTTTAGTGATTTTGGATCATGTGGGAGTTGTAGATTCTTTTTGAGCAAGCTCAAAAGTCCTTGGGGTCACCAATAACTGTAGAGTAAAAAATACTCTACGTTTCATTATGATTTTTAGTAGTGCATGATCCAGATTGCTATCCCCACATAGTTTGGTTCGACACGGCGAATTTTTGAAATGGAGTGTGTAGACACTGAAATCGTGTCTACCCCCTAGGTCGTCCTCCCCCCTTGGACCACTTGGTCTATTTCCTAACACTTGTCCTAAGTCCCCTCAATTTTAAATTAAAATAAACAAATATTTTAATTTATTGGCCCCTTTCCACCTCACCCATGCCACCTTGGATCCCCTCCTTGGATGCCCCTACCTCTCTCCTAGCCTTTATTACCCAAATCCTCTCTTAATCCTTCCTCCCGCATCCATTTATGCCCTCCTCAACCATTTTCCCACGACTGTTTGACCCCAGCAGTGTGCAAGAATGGACAGAGGCTAATTTTAGCCTCTGCCCCCATTCTTCTGCCACCGCCATTGGTCATTATGTGGCTGACATCGGCGGTTCTGCCAGCGTCAGTTGCCTTCAAAACCAATTTTTGCAACTGTTCTTCCCCCCCATGAATGTGAACTCTTTTGGCACTTGGCATTTGTGTTTTATCTCTCTCCCTCTCGCACAGCAACACTAGTAGCTACAGGTACCCTACAGAGATAGTCCCAAGCTCTTGGCATTTGCAAGATCGTTAACAGCTCCAACAACAGGGTTCCTCTATTCTTCCTTCAGCAAGCAGGAGGTAAGTACTATCTAGTTTTCTATTTCATTTCTCATTTGATTTCATCTGCTAATCCAGACCACTACCCACAACCTTCCCTGTCCTTCCCTGAGAGGCTGAAAGGCCTTCTCAAATCCCTGTCTCCCATTCATCCTCCTTTTGCCTATGTCACCCATCCAGTCCATTCCCAGACAATATTCTCAGTCCCTCAGACCTCAAAACAGTCCCTTAAACCCCCAAAGAATCCCTCTTACCCTCAAACAAGCTCCCTGACTCTCAGACGAAACCACAGTCCACCCTGTAGACCAAAAACTAGACCTGTAACCCGTCTTTGGCCATCACCCCGACCGACCTCGACCGTTTCCCTTATCGACATCGGCAGCCTAACCGACGTCGGTTACCTTTCCTGATTGACGCTGGCTGAACAACCGATGTCGGTGACTGTGCAAAGCAGACTACTGCATATCAGGTATGCTTTTGCTTTTAGTTTCTTTCTTTTTACTCTTTTATCATTTCTCATTTCTATTTCTGTTAAATATTTTGTTTTTAACAGTGGACTATCATCCTCTGAGAAGCCTTTTTGCACTTCTAGGACTGAGCCTTCGCTTGGCAATCCACTTTCTTGTCATCTAACATTTTTCATGTTTTAGTCTCTTTCTCTTTCAGGTGTCATCCTCCACAACTAAAGAGGAGTTCCTGCTATCGTCTGAATCTGGTGCGCAAGTCCACAATCTGGGTATGTACAAACCCTCGTCCTTTCTTCTTAGTTTCTCATTTTCCTTTCTTGAATGTGAAAAGAAAAATCTTGTATAGAAACATTCTAGCACACCTGGTGGGACCTTAGGGTCTTCCTCGGGTTCCTTTTCTTTTTGTTCATATAGGTGCATTAGGTTTCTCCCTTTTCACCTCTTTCTTCTCTTCTAAACGATATCATAAGTAGGATCAAAAAGAACTCTTCTTTCTTTTCTTGCATCATAGACTAGTCAAAAGTCATACCCTTCAACCCTTTCTCCATTTGTCTTCATACGAACTAACATTTCGACTTGGGCTTAAAACACATTGCATTTTCATTTCTGCTTGCTTGCATTTCTTAGTCCACATCTAGTAATTAACAAATCGCATCATGAATTAATCATAGATCACTTTATGTTACACAACCAAATCACTTGCACAAATAAAACATCTTAACTCACTTGAGACAAGGCCCGACTGGGATTTCATCACCCAACAGATACCTTACCCATCCTGACAATCCCACTTGGATTTCATCACCAAGGGGAAAGCCCACTCTGTTCTCTAGCAGAGGATAATCTCTAGGGAAAGTATATTTTGGCTAAGTGAGACCAGCTTATCACTAGGATCGTGAAGTGAGGGGAGCTTGCTCCTTAGCACCAGGCCATGTACGGAACCAAAACTAGACTCTTGATCACCTAAACAAACCTGAAACCATCCATAGACTACCTCTTCTAGGACCCGTCTCAAAAGCCAATCTTCCTAAACACATTCTAAGGCATAAGCCAACATGATCCTAATAATTTATTCCTAGGCATTTAACGCTTAGGATATGCTTGTGTTCTTCATCTTTTCTATTCTTATATGCTTGTTTGAGCTAGTGAGGACGTTCTTCTTCCTTTTTTCCAAAAACTCTCAAATCTTTTGGGTTTCTGGAAAACACAGTCACTGGCATCAGTTTTACCACCGATGTTGGTAACCTTTTATCATCGGCATCAGTTATTTGATTGACGTCGGCCATCTGTTCTCACCGACATCAATTTTTCAACCGACGTCGGTCACTATCACAGTCCTTTTTTTTCAAAATAGCAGCCTTAAAACCTGCCCCTTTTTTTGCCAAAACCCCATTTTGAGTTTCTAAAGTTGAAAAAACATTGTTTCTAAAACCTGCTCCTTCTTTCCTTGAATGGTTTTTACACACAGTCAAACCAAGGCTCTTCTTGACCAAGTGAGGCATCAACTGCTTCCGCCTTCCCCATCCATAACCAGTCCTATAATGGTGTTCCACTCGGAGACCGAAAGAACTCCTACTCGATCGACCCCAACTCAGTCTCCCATTGTCCCCGAAGGGGACCAAGATTTTGAAAGATTCTTGGAGCTCAATGGTAGAGCCCTTCAACATTATCTCATGCGAACCTGAATGTGAGACTCCTTAGGCAACCCAATTTATGGGATGCTGACTTCCTTAGTCGAGATAATGATCACATCAATAGCGTCCACAATTCAACCTATAGACAATCAAGCCAACACCTCGACTAATAACCCGACCGTGTCCTACCTTCAAAATTTAGCCTCTCCTTCTAGACCTACCTCCATGGGGGTTTCGGCACCCCCTCAACCTCAAACTACTCAACCAAATCCTACACCCTTCCAAAACCTAGTGGTCTCTATCCCCCTACTCTTGCACCTATCAACACAAGAGTAACTACCTACCCTTCAACAAGTGTGGCCACTCCTCAATCATCCTTGATGGCCCTTATCCAATTTGTGCCTACCAACCCCATAACACAAGTGCCCTTGGCTTCAACATCTGCCCTAATGACTAGCTACCCATATGTTGTGTCTACACAAGCGCAACCAACCACATCATATGCCCCTCTCAATATCTTTCAAGCACCTTATAACCTAGGGGGCGCTCCACCCACCAATCTGTCAGCAGACATAATCAAAATGCTGATGGACAAAATGTTCAGTCTCAAGACCTCTATTTCTGGTTCACACAATGCCCTCTCATATGAGCAAATTTGCAACGAACCTATCCATCCTTCTGTCCTGATCAGACCATATCCCAACCAGTGGGAGCTTCCTAAATTTTCTCATTTCTAGAGCAAGGAAGACCTGCAACAGCACCTACAGGCATTCAGACATGCCTGCTATCTCATTGCCCACAACGATGTGTTACTTTTATGCACATTTCTTATGTCTCTCTCTAGTGCTGCTCTTGATTGGTACAGCTCTCTCACCAGCCATTCCCTCTTCATGTTCACCCAGCTGGCCCAACTCTTCCTCGATCACTTCTCCATCAACATCACCAAAAAGGTCTCAATCACAGACCTCTATTCTATCTAGTAGTTCGAGGATGAATCCATAGCCAATTCATCGCTCGCTGGAGAGGCCTCATCAATCAGCTCTCATTTTCTTTGCCCCAACCTAAACTTATCAAGCTTTTCTCTCAAGCCTACGCCAAGCATATTTATTCCACCTTACGGGTTCAGACTTTCCGCACCTTCGACGAAGCCTTCATGATGGCCTGCAAGCTTGAATTACATGCCATCGAGGAGAATAAAGTCAAGTTACGAAGTAAGAACCCCAAATCCAAGACCAATGACTCCTCTTCTTCTAAACCTTCTTCATCTAATCCTAAGTCTAAGGCATCAGCAAACGCTGTAGTCGTTAGACCTTCATCCTCTTTGCCTTCAACCAACCAGCTTGAGCCATCCACGTCCCAAAGCATCACCCACCAATTCTAGCAAAGATACGTATAATGACAGTATACTCCACTTGGAGAGTCATATGCATCTGTGCTAGAAAAACTTATCAAACAGGGGGTTCTCAATCTCTCCCAAATCTGACCACCTCCATAATTTGATCCCTCACACGCCATCCCTGTGTGGTATAGGGAAAATGACTTCTACAACTACCACCATGTTAAAGGCCATGACACGGGAAATTGTAAAACCCTTAAAAACATCATCTAAGACATGCTTGAAAAGGGTGACCTCGTCCTCGACAATCCCAATGTGCCACCCAATCAAGGCATCAACATCTTCAAGCAACCATTTCCCAATCATCCTCCGACCCAAAGCAATGTCTAGACCATGACTGATGACACTCACGAACATAACATACGAATAGTCAATATGGTCTCGCCCTTCATCCCCGACCAACCTCTCTCACAAACTCAAGAGGTTAGTCCATCCATTAGTCCATCACATGTGGACGAACCTCCTTCTCCATTTAGTTCTCTGTCAACCTCCCTTATATTGGAGGATGCCTCGACCATACCGGCACCACTGGTCTCACCATCCTCCTTGCTACCTATGGAGGACCCAACCCTTCCTACTCCTCAACCACAAGTGGAGGGTGCAATCATTCCTGCCCTTTACCCTCTTGAGGAGCCTCATTCTCCAGTTTCTTCTCCACCCATGGAAGAACCTGTCTCTCCTCCGTCTCCAACCAAAGATGAACCTGTCATGACTTCATCATGCCTTGGGTCTGAGACTACTACATCAATCTCATCTTCAGCCCCACAACCATCAACATCTTCTCAAGGATCCAAATCTCATCCAATGTCTTCTCAGCCATTTTCTTGATTAGTGGAGAAACTCAGACTTCTCCCTACAAGGAAAGTGGAGCATCAGGTATTGTGGGAGTGTCTCAAAGCTCTTCAGCATGCCCGTGCCCTCTCATCTCATGCTACCAATCCTCCCATGGCAAAATCTCCCAAGACTCTCAACAAAAGCCAGACTTCCACTTTTAGACCTTCTAAACCTCAACCAACCGCATCAGGACCAAAACCCACATCTACCCCATCAAAGCCAATCAAATCACTCAGTGTTCACCTTGTCCCTAACCTCACTCATCTACAAGTGAAGGTGGACTTAGACCAGGCCTCGACCAATAGTAGTCTTCAAACCAAATCAAAGAAGGCTACTAAACCACAGAGGCAAACTCCTCCTCCCCTGTCACCATTGCCCTCCATTTTGGGCCCTCATCCTTCGACCCTGACCAAAGTCCTCCCCATTCCAACCCCTAACCAAAAAAAATTGCCTCCACTGCTTCCTTTGCCTACCACCAACCTACCCTCTCCCAAAAAGATGGTACTTCTAATGAAGAAAGTGCCGTCTCTGCCTGTCGCCGCACCATCAACCCAAAAGGTGGTACGGAAGCCTCCTCCAACTCTGCCCAAGAAAAAGTCACCAGCATCGCACACATCAATGAGCATGGACCCTTTAGTGGGCTCATACTCTTTGATATTTCACCGACTTTTGTAGACCTCTAGCATAACCCTTCCACCCATCAGGGCCTTCCAACCTCTCGAGTCTAAGCCCTCCTGGTTCGATGATACGAAGATTTTCCTATACCATCATACACTAGGACATGATACCGAGACTTGCTATGCCCTCAAGGCTGTCATTCACCGCTACATGGAGAAAGACACTCTCCTTCTTGAGGACACTGTCGACTGGCCCCCGACACCTTCTCATATCCTCCCAACCTCTTCAACCACATCAACATCTCATCAGCAGGCCATGACCCCTTCATCTCCTTCACCCCCTATCTTCGAAATCAATGTTATCCATATAACCACTAGGTCACAAAAGGACAAGGTGAAAGAAAAAGCCACCATTCCTTAGACCTATCCTTTTGTCAAGCCACCTCAACCGCCAAAGCCTAAAATTTCTATCCTTGGCGCATCTCAACCCTCTTCTTCTTCCTCTTCAGGGGCAATTCATGACTCCATGATAAAACAACTTCACCAGATGCCCGTGAAGATGACCCTCTATGACCTTAGTCAAACCTCGCCCAGCATTTTCAAGCCCTCATCAGAGCCTTGCAGGTAGTAGAGGTCCAACCTGAGGACCCCCAACCACTCACTGCCCTTGTCCACTCTTTGTCTCCCATTGCCTCCATCACATTCAGTGACTCTGAGATTCCTACATCTAACATGGAAGATCAAGATCCTGCTCTCTTCATCACTGCCTATATTGATCAGACACACATTAAGCACGTTATTATTGACAGAGGCACCAGCATCAACATTATCTCCACCCACACCTTTGATCAATTGGCTCTTCCCAAGAATTGCGTATCCAAAATCAATGCAATCTTGCATTCCTTCAATGACACCACTACCACAACCATTGGCACAGTCATCCTTCACATTCATGTTGGCCCATGCACAGTCTCGGAGCTCTTTTATATCATTGAAGGAGAGTTTCAATATAACATGTTGCTGGGCCGACCCTAGATCCACGCCATGGCTTGTGTTCCCTCTACCCTACACTATTGTGTGAAATTTGAGCATGACGGGCAAGTCCACACCATTCCCGCCAACCCATCACCTTTCAAAACTTGTAACATGACCTATAGACCAAATGACATTTTCATTCCTATCAAGCCATCAACCCCGGTGCTGCCTCCATCTGCGGAAGCTTTGACCAGTTCGCAAATGGTGGTCACCCTCACCCCTCCTCTTCAAGCGACAACCAAAGACCCCATGGAAGACATCTTCCAACAACTTTCACTTACGGAATATCGCTTTTTGGCCTTAGACATGTTCCAAACTTTGCAAGAGTATGGACGCCTTCACCACAGCCAGAGTTACGATCACCAGATCGGGATGGTCATGCCTTATGGTCCTCCTCACCTCCAAACCAACCTTGTCTATGGGGGGCTCAATCAAGCTCTTACTGATGGCAACCCTCTCTCTTCACCCTAACCATTCACATCAGACTTCTCATTTCTTGGCAACCTCGCCTTTACACACACTTACCTTTACAGGTGTGCATGGAAGGGTTTTGGTTTCGGACGCTATGAGCAAGGCTCCCATCAGCCTATTGAGCCTCTCAATGATGACGATGCCAAGAAATGGTATGGCCTAGGATACCAAGACCCTACTTAGGCTCCTACAGACCTTTTCCCTGAGCCCATCATTGACCAATCTCCTCCATGTTTGCCCATTCCTCCCCCTTCACCTACAGAGTCAGTGGTTTCCATCCCTCCTAGTTTTTTTTGCATAAACACCATCCACTTGGAACCCCTGACCTATCAGCTAAATGGGGTGTCCAAGTCTCTCCCTCTCATTTTTCCCAGCATGATAGAGGATGAGTCAGTGACCATTCACATTGTTTGCTGCATAGACGACGATGCCATTCTTTCCTACATGGGCACCGATGACTCTTTCATCCAACACTCCCTCCCTTATGAGACCCAGGTTATGTTAAATGAATCAACCATTGACATCAACCTCCCTTCTTTTGATGTTCCTCACGTCTTAAAGATTGGCCAATCTTTAGACGCTCAGGAACAACTTGACTACACCCAGTTCCTCTAAGACCATAGCAAGGCCTTTGCCTGGACCTACAATGACATGCCTGGCATCGACCCCACCATTGCTACCCATAACATCGTGACCAAACTAGAGGCTAAGCTTGTCAGGCAAAAGCTTCGAAAGGTGCATCCTCGTGTTGCGCTCTTCGTCAAAGAGGAGCTTCAATGCCTTCTTTCTGTCTCTTTCATCCAACCCATCAATTATCCGTAGTGGGTATCTAACATTGTCCTTGTCACCAAGGTGACTGGGGGGATCTGGATCTGCACAAACTATCACGACCTCAACCTAGCATGTCCCAAAGATGACTTTCCTCTTCCCAACATTGACCAACTTATTGATCTCATGGCCGGTCATGAGATGTTATCTCTCATGGACGGGTTTTCAAGATATAACTAGATCCTGATTGCACTGGAAGATTAGCACAAGACTACCTTCATCACCCCATGGGGGAATTTCTATTATCAGGTCATGCCTTTCAGCTTGAAGAACACAGGCGCAACTTATTAGCATGCCATGACTTACATTTTCCATGATCTCCTCCATAAAATCATGGAGGACTATGTGGATGACCTGCTCGGCAAGTCCAAGCTTCGCCATGACCATTTGACCATCCTCAAGATCATCTTCTCTCACCTTCTTCAATATAATGTCTGCCTTAACCCCAAGAAATGCATCTTTGGGGTCCTCTCAGGCAAGCTCCTGGGTTTCATTGTTTCTTTCCATGGCATCGAGATAGATCCCACCAAGATCCATGCTATCCTTGAGATGCCACCTCTGACCAATCTCAAGCAGCTTCATAGTCTACAAGGGAAGCTCCAGTCCATTTGTCATTTCATCTCGCAACTTTTTGACCGCTGCCAACCTTTTCATCATCTCCTTAAGAAGGATGTCTTCTTTAAATGGGATAAGGACTACCAAGAGGCTTTTGAAGCCCTCAAACGCTATCTGCTCTCTCCACCAATCCTCATTCCACCTAAAGATGACCAACCCTTCTACCTTTACATCTCAGCAACCAACCATTCATTAGGTGCCATGATCACGCACCGAGACAAGCATCACCATGAGCAAGCGGTTTACTATATCAGCTGAACACTGGTCGACTATGAAACTCGATATACTCATACCAAGAAACTCTATTTGGCATTAGTCTTTGCCGCTACTAAGCTCCACCATTATCTTCTCAATCATAAGACTTTTGTCATCACTCACACTGACCCTCTTAAATACATGCATTCCAAGCCATATCAAAATCAATGTATGGCTTGGTGGCTCATGCTGCTTGCTGAGTTTGACCTCAAGTTCATCCAGTAGAAATCCATCAAGGGGCAAACCATCACTGACCAACTGGAAGATGCCCCTTTTCCTGACAATCAACCTTCTTAGTGCGAGTTTCCTGATGAATCTATCACCGCGCTTTCCACCGATGACACCATCTATCAAATGACCATGTTCTTTGATGGCTCCAAATTTCATCTCAGTGGGGGTGTGGGAGTTATTCTCATCCCACTCGAAGGTGAGCCCATGCCTCTATCTTTCAAGCTTGACTTTGATTGTACCAATAATATGGCTGAATATGAAGCCTTAATTTTGGGACTTCAAATCGCCCTTTCCTTCAGCATCAAGACCATCAACATCTTCGGTGACTCGCAGCTCATCGTCAATCAAGTCAATGGTTCATACCTCTGTAAAAATGAAATTTTGCAAAGGTATAAAAACTGTGTTGACACTCTTCTGGCCTCTTTTGACCATTACCTCTTGCAGACTGTTCTGCACTCCATGAACAAGTTTGCTGACACCATGGCTTCTCTCGCCTCACATATTCCATCTTTGTCATCCTTATCTAGAATCTTTGTCACGGTGCATCATGTGTTTCTGCATTCATACATTTATACTAACATCAACCACGTCAATGCCATAGACTCTAGTCCATAAGATGATTGGTATAACCAACTTATGGACTACTTATCTCATTCCATCATCCCTCCCGATCTCTCTGGCAATGCACGGCAGGCTTTCATCAAATGCACGGCTCGTTATACCATGCTAGGGGGTCTTCTCTATAAGTGAGGCTTCGACGGCCTCCTTCTTCACTGTCTAACCTCCACTAAAGCCTCTCATGCCATTAAACAAGTCCACGATAGGATTTGTGGTGGACACTTCAGTGGGAACTCGGTTGCCAAACGCATCCTTCACTTGGGCTACTATTGGCCCACTCTTTATCAAGACTGTAGCAACTATGTCTGGCATTGCATCAAGTGTCAGTAGCACTCTAACTTGATTCATCTCCCCAGCCATGCCTTACAAGTCACTTAAGATTTCTGGCCTTTTTCTCAGTGGGGCTTAGATCTCATCGGTGAGATTAACCCTCACTCGTCTCTTCATCATCAGTCCATCATCACCGCCACTGAGTATTTCACTAAATGGGTGGAAGCCATTCCTCTCATCTCCACAAAAGCTAGAAAAATTGTTAACTTCATCAACACCCACATCATTTGTCATTTTGGTGTTCCTCACAAAATCATCACCGACTACGGCAAGTCCTTAAAAAACAAGACCATCCAGAAACTCTGTGACTCATTTGGCATCAAGCTCAGTTTCTCTTCACCTTACTACCCACAAGCAAATGGGCAAGCTGAGGCTTCCAACAAAATTTTGACTAAAATTCTCATGAAGGTGGTCAAAGACACTGGAAGGGATTGGCACATTCACGTTCCCTTCACTTTGTGGGCCTACCGCACTAGCATCCGAACCTCTACGGGTGCTACCCCTTTCTATCTAGTCTACAAAATAGAGGTTGTCCTACCTCTTGAAGTATAGATCCCATCTCTCCACATCTATCTACATGACATCCTCTCTAATGATGACTTTCATCAAGATCGCTTAACTCAACTTGAGTTACTTGATGAACGTCGTCTTGCTGCCCTCAATCACCTCCATGTCTATCAAAATTGCATCAAGCGAGCCTATGACAAAAATCTGTGAGGACAAGATTTCAACATCAGAGACCTCATCCTCAAAGAGAACCAGCATGTGACCAATATGGAGTGAAGTAAATGAGGAAAATTTTCCCCTAATTGGCTTGGACCTTTCATCATCATGCACAAGTATGGGTTAGGGACTTATCGTCTATCCTCTCTCGACGGATGGCTAGAACCTGAGCCTCTTAATGTCTTGCATCTATGACCATTCTACTATTAGTTGAGTACTCATCCACATGACATTTAACTTGAGCTCATCCCTTAAGCAACCCCTATCCTCTTACTCCTCATTCCTTTCAACCCTATTCCCCTTTTCAAATCCTCTATAACCCTTTTATGAATTATGGATGCTTTGTCCTAATAAAAGGGAGCCCTTAAAATTCTATAGTCTTGTCCATGACTCCAAATTCTGTCAAAAAATAAATCAAGATGTCAAAATATCCAAGGTCGCCAAATCAACTCAAAAAGTAGACTGCTCCCTCGAAGGATAGCTGTACTATAATTGCTGTAGCTAATAGACTGCTCCCTCGAAGGACAACTATTCAAATATATATAAAGCAAGAATATAGACCACTCCCTCAAAAGATGGCTATGACTAAATCTTGCTACAAATAGCAATCTTTCTTAGAAGCTTCTCTCATTGATCGGCTTCACAAATGACCACAAAGCAAAATGACATCTCTATGTAGACTTCCCGCATTGATCAGTCTGCACCAAAAAAAAAAAAAAAAAATGGGTCATGGACTTGGCTTATACTTGTCTCAGGGTCTCCTATAAAAAAGGGCAAGGTTCTCTCTACTCTAAAATGGGTTACCCTATCCTCACCTATCATAACACCTACTCAAGGGACTTCGAGCTCACTTTAATGTCAAAGTGATTTGATTACTTCTCTAACACAACCCATGGTCAACGATGTAATGCATGAATGGGGCTCTTGGTTCTAACAACCCCTATCTATGCTATCTACCTAGTCCTTGTCAATGAAAGGGTGATTATGCCTTTCACTTTTTGCTTACACTTTGGTCACATTCAACCACATCATTTGTCAAATCAACTCAACCCAACCTCTTTTCAGACCACTCACATAGCCTATTCACACTAGTTTCTATGGACACCAATACACATGGAGACTATGGACTACATAATTTATGTTAAGCATAAACCAATACTTGCTGAAGCATAAATAGACCTCAATTCAGTTTTAGCATACATCCATCACAAATATGGAAAACTGCTAGGGATGAAAGACCCCTCAATCCATGTTACAGAATACACCATCACACAACATGGAAAAGGTTGTAACATCTTTTTCTCCTCATCATTTCGACACATGACCAAACCAATCATCGACCAATCTTCTCAACTAGTCTGAACTACATTGGTCTGACACCCTAAGACCGGGGCTATGTAGGTAGCACTCAGATGACTCGACATCTTCTGGGGTTATCTCAACCACCTCTGTTTGTTTGTCTCTCTGATGGACAAACCTTCTTTTCTTTGACCATGACCTTGACCTTGACCAGACCAATCCATAACTTTGACCCTTCCTCCCTTTGGGGAGAACTACATTGGCCTGAGGCCCTTAGGACAGGGGCTATGTAGGCAGCACTCAGTTGACATGGGGTCTTCTGGGGTTAGCTTGGCCATTCCTTCATCACATTTCTTCCATCACATTCTTTCGTCACCTGCCAATCACAAACAATCACATATTTTCATAATCATTAACAAACTCGAAGCACCATCATCATAGTCACTAAACATCATCATCTAATCATTAAACATACATAATCATTAAGCATCACCATCTAATCTAAAAATCATAAACCATTCACATCATTATCATTATTATAAAGCATCAGTATCAATTAATCATCATCATAATCATTAACCATAACATTATCATCATCACATTAATCATCATAATATCAAAACATGCATCAAATAAAAATAACATAGCACATCCATAACAACATCCATAACTCATGTCAATGCTAAAAAATGATCATCATATATATCTCAAATTTTTATACAATCACAAAATTTTTACATCTCTCTCTCTAAAAAAATCAAGTACATCTCGCATCATCAGCATGCAAGCCGGTATATACATCATGTCAAAAATCTGCCCTCAAGGCTGTGGCTATGGTGGTGGTGGCCGTGGCCGTGAAGATACTATATCGTCTCCACCCTCTGATCATCGCCGTCTATGGGAACCTGAGGTAGTCACATGGGACATCGATCTCTGATGGCTTTACTCCTCTCTCATCTCTGAATACTGTTATATCTGAGGGAACTCCATAATAGCACCCTCATAGTAGGTGATCTTAGCCAAAGCAGTCCTATACCTAGATATAGGCACAGTTTGCAGTGGACCCATCAATCCTGACGCCATGCCCCAAACTAACCCCTGTGGCTATGGCTATACTAGCTACACTGATGATGACTATGCTGGCTACTGAACTGGCTACTGAGGTAGATGTTGAATCAAACCCTACCCTACCTATCCTACATGTGCCTAGGCTGCAGCTAGCTGTCCCTATAACAGAGTGACCTGTCTTGTCAACACTGCCACCCGACCTATCGTCTCTGTCACCTATCTTGTCACCCCTGCCAGCTACCCCTACAAGACTGTGGCCTATCCCTGTAAAATGGTCACCTATCCTCGTGCTACATCACTCTCTTGGATGGTAGCATCTCTCTCTTATTTGGCAGCATCCCTCTCCTACCTCATCATATCCCTGTCCCTGATCACAGTCTGTAGATCAAGTTGGGGACCCACCTATATACCTATTTACTGCCCTATCCACCATGTTGTGTAGGCCTCTGTCAGCTACCCCAGGTCCTGCTGGTAACTCCTCAAAATTGGGCTCCTCTGTCTCCTCTAGCAGTGGGAGCAGCACCTCAATGTCATCCCACCTGTACCATGGAAATGCAGGTGGCACATCCTGTAATAGCCCATACTAGCACCACACTCTCTCTACTGGTATCCACTCAAGCTCACTGACTCGCCTACCCCTAACCCATCGCATGCTCTGAGTCCTGACCATCTACTCTCCGTAGTCTCTAAAAGTTGGATACACTAGGTATGGTCTCCAAATAATATCTGCAGGGATCAGGGCCTCCAGTACCCCTCTATAGTGGTCAATATCTCTAACCACTCCATCCATCTGTGCCTATGCCATCATCTCATGCCATCACCTGAATCTGACCCTGAAGCTAGCCTGAATAGCCACTGGGAGGTTGAGAGGACGTGTCACTGTGATATGCTCATAGGCCCAGTAGTGTAACAGGTGGCCCATGCACAAGCTGTACCATCACCGTTGGCTAATCCCCCATATCTCCCTGTAAACCTGAGCTAAAAATACTGGTGCCCAGGCAAACACTATCTGTCGCTCAATCATCTCTATCAAAACTCTGGTCATGGCGACCAAAAACCTGCCTCCCTCTACATCTGGCAGCGCGTACACTGTAATCCCAATCATCGTCAAAATAGCTAGCTGATGTGCATCCTCATCCACCACATACAGAGGCTCATAAGAAAAAATTAGTGAGTGGTACCTCGTCTCATTGATGTGCTCCCCAATTAGCATGTCACCATGTGTATATCATGTGCCTCTCTTGAGCACACATATAGGTCTGCTCTATGTACTAGCAACCATAAAATA
The DNA here is from genome assembly GCA_037957365.1 of Torreya grandis. Lineage (NCBI taxonomy): Eukaryota > Viridiplantae > Streptophyta > Pinopsida > Cupressales > Taxaceae > Torreya > Torreya grandis. Next base: position 1,943,720 of record JARHVA010000263.1, on the reverse strand, counting down.
TGGTACACATCCTCGACCATGATCGTCATCTCACCCGTGGGAAAGTGGAAGGTGTTGGTGGCATGGTCCCACCACTCGATCAATGCCACCATGAGGCTCACATCCCGCACCACTCTATAGTAGCGTCTTAGCCCGCCTAGTCTAACTACACTCATTTGTGCCCACTCCTTGATCGTCACACCTCTGCGCATCTGCATCAGCAATGTCGGCAGTCGATCCCACAACATCAACATCTACCTCACCTACATCCAACCAATCAAACCCATGTCAATGCAACTCTCAATCCCCATGACTCTTTTTCCTTTTATGAGACCTAGCTCGCTTATTTGCCCTTTCATCTACCAACTTGACCATCTACCTAACTATCTCTGGCTATCCTGACACCCGAGAAGCCCTTGGCATAGCTTTGCCCTTTTGACTTGGCAATTTTCAACCTCTCTCCAACTAGGCATTCACAAACATTGATCTGCATGTTGACAATGGCACTTACCTAACTAACATTGGTCACTTAGTGACCGACGTCAGTAGGAAAGTGACCGATGTCAGTCGCTGGTTGGCCGACGCCAATGAACCTGCCAACGTCAGTGATTGGTTCGGCCCTAGAGCCAAATGGGGTGACCCCTAAAAATTAGGGATTCCCCTTTGATCACCCTTTCACCCCCAATCCCTCCTAAATGCCTCTTAACCTATTCTAGACCCCCCACCCACCTTCTTAGCTACCCTCCCCCCTCAATTTCTACCTAAACAACTAAAATTTCAAAAACCAAATCAAAACTAAAACCAAAGCAATTGAGCTCATTAGGGGCCTCTTACCTCATCTCAGCATCGTCGGCATGGTGACACGATGGGTGCCACTGGTGGTGGACCTCCCACGGGTCCTCTACTCCCCTTTGGCATCTCCACTGTGTCTCTCTACCCTCACACTTCCCCTAGCCCATAAACACCTTTGTAACCTCCAATCACTCTCCAACTCACTCCCTCTCTCCACCAATGCCTATCTGCCACCTCACCATGCTCACTCGGTCAACTCTGGGTCACTTTCACTCAACCAACTCCAGAGCTCTTTTTTCTCTCAGTCAACAAGTATAAAATGACTTTTGGTGGGCCGCCAATCCAATTTTGTCAGATTTGGTAGGCCACCGATGTTGGCATCTGCGTGCCCTAAGCCGCTGACATCGACTGATTTCTACTGATGTTGGTCCATTTTGTCCACCGACGTCAGTTTTATCACCAAAGTCGGTGGCTTTCAACCCTCCAATTTTTCTTCATTGCCCCAAAATCATACCCCCAATCAGTCAACTCTCTAGTAGAAGTCATCTTAGCCCCCTGGGGCACCCTTGAGATCACTTTTGCCTCTGCCTGCCTCGACCACTAAACCTTAGAGATCATGACCATCTCCTCCGACTCCGACCACTTCTAAAACAAACATTGCCTTGGTTGTTTTTGCATGTATGCTACCTCATGAATGGTTAGCAAAATTGTGCGCAGACTACTTATGACCTTCACAAGTATAGGATCACAAGCTGGTTGATCCCCACTACTTGTGACATTTTCATGTTTCCAGGAGCACTTCTTGAGCCCAGGATACCTGGAACATGATGACCATTAGAGCTTTAGCTTAGATTGAATAACCTGATCAGCAACGACCAAATGCTGGGGCCCAGTTATTTCAATTTTGGCACTCCTCAACCTTGCCTATGATAATTTGACCTGCCCATCCCATGAAGTGGTATACATGCAATCACAACTATTGCAGCATTCACACTCACCCTCTTTATCTATCTCTCTGTCAAATCAACACGTGATCTCAGGTTCCCTTCCCTCAACTCTTGCTTTGAGGGGGGAACACCTCATCCCATACGTGGGGCAACCAACTCCTATTTTTGTCTTGTAGTTCGTCAAGAACAACCAACAAGACAAAAAGGGGCAAATGTAGACACCGAAATCATGTCTACCCCCTAGGTCGTCCTCCCCCCTTGGCCCCCTTGGTATATTTCCTAACACTTATCCTAAGTCCCCTCAATTTTAAATTAAAATAAACAAATATTTTAATTTATTGGCCCCTTTCCACCTCACCCATGCCACCTTGGATCCCTTCCTTGGATGCCCCCACCTCTCTCCTAGCCTTTATTACCCAAATCCTCTCTTAATCCTTCCTCCCACATCCATTTATGCCCTCCTCAAACATTTTCCCATGACTGTTTTGACCCCGACAGTGTGCAAGAATAGACAGAGGCTAATTTTAGCCTCTAACCCCATTCTTCTATTGCTGACATCGATCATTATGTGGCTGACATCAGCGGTTCTACCAGCGTCAGTTGCCTTTAAAACCATTTTCTACAACTTTTCTTCCCCCCCATGAATGTGAACTCTTTTGGTGCTTGGCATTCATGTTTTCTCTCTCTCCCTCTTGCACAACAACACCAGTAGCTATAGGTACCCTACAGAGATAGTCCCAGGCTCTTGGCATTTGCAAGATCGTTAACAGCTCCAACAACAGGGTTCCTCCATTATTCCTTGAATAAGTAGGAGGTAAGTACTATCTATTTTTCTATTTCATTTCTTATTTGATTTGATCTGCTAATCTAGACCACTGCCCACAACCTTCCCTATCCTTCCCTGAGAGGCTGAAAGGCCTTCTCAAATCCCTGTCTTCCGTTCATCCTCCTTTTGCCTCTGTCACCCATCCAGTCCATTCCCAGAGAATATTCTCAATCCCTCAAACCTCAAAATAGTCCCTCAGACCCCCAAAGAATCCCTCTGACCCTCAAACAAGCTCCCTGACTCTCAGACGAAACCACAGTCCACCCTGCAGACCAGAAACTAGACCTGTAACCCATCTCTGGCCATCACCCCGACCTACCTCGACCGTTTCCCCTATCGACGTCGGTAGCCTAACTGACGTCGGTGACCTTTCCTGACTGATGCCAACTAAACAACTAACATCAGCAACTATGAAAAGTAGACTACTACATATCAGGTACGCTTTTGCTTTCAATTTCTTTCTTTTTAGTCTTTTATCATTTCTCATTTTTGTTTCTATTAAATATTCTATTTTTAACAGTGGACTGTCATCCTCTGAGAAGCCTTTTTGCACTTCTAGGACCGAGCCTTCGCTTGGCAGTCCACTTTCTTGTCATCTAACATTTTTTGTGTTTTAGTCTCTTTCTCTTTCAGGTGTCATACTCCATAACCACAGAGGAGTTCCTGCTATCGTCTGAATCTGGTGCGTAAGTCCACAATCTGGGTATGTACAAACCCTCATCCTTTCTTCTTAGTTTATCATTTTCCTTTCTTAAATTTGAAAAGTGAAATCTCATATAGAAACAGAGTGCAAGCTCTAATTTCCTTTTGATTGTTTTTCTTTAAGTGTTGAAGTCTAGCAGAAGCTGCCAAGTGTCATTTTTTGAGGCAATTTTCATAATTTCAATAAAGTCATGGAACGTGCCATGTGTCCCATAACAACTCAATAGAACATGACAAGTGTTATCATCTGCATTTCATATTAGCACCCACATTTCATCTCTTTTCATCGAAAGGTTTCAACAAGCTAAGTATCAGGATCAGGAAGAAAGTGCCAAGTGGCAATCATGAAAGGTCTCAATTTTGCTTTTCTAAAAGTGATGGAAGACACCATGTATCCCAGCAGAAGAGAGAGGAAGGCACCACATGTTGAGATCTAAATTATCTTCATTTTTCTTCACTGATATAGCAAAGACTGTGGTGGGTCTCAAGTTTTGTTTCTAAAGCAAGCGGAAGCCACCAGGTGTCATTGTTTATGTAAATATGAAATGAGACCCAATTGTCTCTATGATATAAATAGATTAAAGTAGAGACCACCGTGTGTCACCTTCCATAGGTTTCTAAAAAGGTAGCTAAAAGATGCGGAGACCACCATGTAACCTCAGATAAGTAAAGCAGAAAGTGCCACGTGTCTTTTGATGAAGCAGCAGAGATTGCCACCTATCCCTATACTCTTTTTAAAGTTACTCGAGTAAGAAATGTTTTGGATCTTATTTCTGTTAAGTTGTTAAGGTTTTGAGGAAGCAGATTGTGACATATGTCAAAGGCAAAATGTTCCTGAGCAAATATATAATAAGAGTATAGGTAAAGCAGAGAGTGCCATGTGTCCTTAGTAAGGTTGTGGAACACGCCAAGTGTCATGTTTCGGTGTCTCCTAAAGTAAAAAGAAGGTTTTCAAGGAATTGGGTAAGTGTTATCTTCCATTTAAGAGAAGGGAGCCTCTTGTGATCTATTTTAGCCAATGAACTACCAAAAGACAAAGCATTTTAGAATCTAAGAAATATCTTTTGTTAGACACTTCTAGTTTAGTTAGATTTCAGCTGGGCCATTAGATTAGGAACAAACAAACAATCCAGAGTGAATCCAAGGCTATAAATAAGGGGGAGATACCTGAGAGAATTATTGTCAAGAGTTTAGACTTTCTAAAGCTGTGACTAGGAATATCATTTGCCTTTTTTCTATCTTCTTAAGTTGAAAGGTTTATGTAATTGTGCATGTTTCTTTGCCTCTTATGTGATTGGAAAATTAATGAGAAGATTGAATCATGTGCCTTGGTTAATACTTGCTGTGTCATTACAAAAGTAGTCTAGGTTGTGTTGTCAAGAGTTTTAGAATTTCTAGAGCTATGATTAGGAATGCCATTTTACTTTGTTTCATTTTATTGAGTTGGAAGGTTTATATAACTATGTGTGTTTCTGTGCCTCTTATGTGACTAGAGAATTCAAATAAGAAGATTGAACCATGTGCCTTTGTTGATATTTTCCGTATCACTACAAAAGTAGTCTATACTGTGAGCCTCTGTTTCTATTGTTTGCATCTTTTACATTGATCATGCACTTGGTTTCTCTTAAATGTAAATGAATATTACATATAGTCTCACTGTGCTCAGGATTAAGGTTGAATTACATTTAGGTGCATCGCCATAGTTAGATTTTCTTTCTTGCATTTGTGTTTTTGTTAAAATTTCCATCCTTTTTCCTAGTATACACTTGATATAAAGAAGATACCATCTTCTTAAAAATATGGAGGTTGTTTCAAGTGGCAAGTCCCACATCTTGAAACTTCCCATTGTTTATTTTAGAACACGCATAATTTTAAAAATCAACAGATAGTATCTTGATCACATTGTGTCAACTAAGCTCAAAATCCCTTGATTTTAAAAGGCATAAAGGGGAAAGTAGGTGATAATTAATTTTAAGGGAAATGGGTGATATAGTAACTTGATGTGGGTTAGTTTTCCCCTTCTATAGGTAACCTAAGAACTGTAATAGACAAGTTCATGTCTTATTACAAAGTATAGACTGATCGATGTAAGAAGTCTACTAAATATATATGAAAGAGCTGATTGTGGCCCTTTTAGGATAACTTGCTTTGATTTTGATAGAAGGCCTCCCTTTTTCATATTTTTATGTTTTTTTATAAAAGGGGTGAAGCTAATCAATGTAAAAAGTTTCAAATTATTACTTTGATAGATTTGTCTTAGCTATCCTTAAAGGGAGTGGTCTAAGTTTAGATTTGTTTTTATGTTTTAGATATCCTTTAAGGGAGTAGTCTATATTTTAAGCAATATTTAGTTATTGGGAAGCCATCCTTCAAGGGAGTTGTCTTTAGTACTAAAGATATGGACCCAAGTGATATTTTGGTAGCCTAATTTTATTTTTAATGTAAGGTTGAGACATGGATAAGTCTATTTAGGTTTAGAGGTCTACCTTTATGGAGACAAGAATTTTAGCACAAAAGGTTGATGATAGATGAGTGAAAGTGGTTTGAGAGACACTTGATCATGGGATTCCATCTGATTAGAGATGAAAAGTATCCATGAGAACCATGCCATGGGTAGAGCCATGGCATCCATAGCTAAGATGAGGCTATAACTATGATGGATAATCACATGGTATTATGTTGTAATCAAGTGTACCCAAGAGAAATAGGGATAGGTAGGTGAAGGGAAGTAAAAATATTATAAACCAAGGGATGAGCTTAAGTTAGACACAAAGGTGAGTTTGATCCTTATTTTAGCAATAGAAAGGATGCATATGCAAAGCATTGAGAGGCTTAGGTTCTAGTTTGCCTTTGATAGAAGATGAAAAATAAGTTCCTGATCCATACTCATTGGTTATGATGCAGGGTCCAAGCCAATTGAAAGAAACTTGCCTTTTTTTCTTGTTTCCATATTAATTACATGTTAGTTTTCTTTAAGGATGAGGTCTTTGATATTGAATTCATGATATTTTAGGTGTTTGTTTTATGCAAACTTGATTCATTCCTGATAGACATGAAGATGATTAAGTGCTATGAGGTAATGTTCATCAAGTAGTTTAAGTCGAGCAAGATATTCCTAATGATAATCACTCTTAGAAAGGACCTTGTGAAAAGATATGTGAAGAGAAGGAATCTAGACTTCAAGAGGTAAGACTACCTCTACTCTAAAGATGAGATAGAAAGGGGTAGCACCCATAAAGGTTATTAGTATGATAGGCCCATAAAGTGAAATGGATATGCAGATGCCAATCTCTACTAGAAGAACTAATGACTTTTGTTAGAATTTTGGTAAGGGTTTTGTTAGAGGCTTCCACTTGTCCATTTTATTGTGGATGATAGGGTGAGGAAAATCTTAAATTTATGCCAAAATCATCATAAATACCTTACATTTTCTTATTTTTGAAATATTTACCATTATCAATGATGATCTTATGAGGAAAACCGAAGTGGTAGATGATATGGTGATTGATTAAATCAATAATCTTTTTAGCTTTGGTTGAGATAAGAGGGATGGCTTCGACCCACTTGGTGAAATATTTGGTGGTGGTAATGATGGACTGGTGTCATTTTAAATAATGAGGATTTATTTCCCTGATGATATTGAGACCCCATTGCTAGAAGGGCCAATAGTCTTTGGATACTCGAATGCCATGGGTTGGTATGTGATGTAAATTAACATGCTATTGACATTCGATGCACTTCTTTACATAATCACAATAATCTTGATTAAGGGTGGGCTAATAATATCTAAGGTAAAGGATATGTTTAGCAATATCTAGGCCACTAAAGTGTTTTCCATAGATTCTATCATGTGTTTCTTTAATAACATGAGAAGCTTCATGATTATGTAAACAACGAAGAAGGAAGTTGTCAAAGCCACATTTATAAAGGATTCCTCCTAGTATGGTGTAACAAGAGGTATTATGAATAGAAGCTCTTCAATAATTCCTCAAAAAGTTGGGAGGAATAATGCTAAGGTTAAGGTAGTTAAAATTTTGGTCGTACCAAATGTCAAAAGAAAATGCTTCCACACTACAAATGGTGGGAAGGTCAAAACTAATATATGAAGGTCTAATACAAAAATGGATGGTGATAAATAGTTTAGATTCTATAGGTTGTGATGGGATTTGGGAAGCAAGGGAAGCTATTATGTCCATGAATTTGTTGGTAGATCAAGGAACTAACCAGATAAGGTAATGATTAAATGATGCCAAGAGTACATCTACAAGTTGTTGGTACTTTAATAGGACATAATTTTTACATTGGTAGGATCTGTTGACCTGGTTGATCACAAGTTGAGAGTCACCAAAGATACTAATTATTTTAACTCTTAAATCTATAGTAGTTTGGAGACCTAATTATGTTAACTCTTAAATCTATAGTAGTTTGGAGGCCTATGACCATGGCTTTATACTTGGACACATTATTGGTGCATTTTAAGTTAAGTTTAAAGGAAAGGGGAAGAGGTTCACTATTAAGGGGAATGAGAATAACTCTAGGACCCCCACCATGTTAACATTTGAATCCATCAAAAACATGGTCATTTGGTAGGTGGGTTCCTCCTAAGAAAAAGTTGTGATGGACTCGTCTAGAAATGCCAATGGAAGTGGTTGATTTTATAATATAGGAGAATTGGCCAATTGATCAGAGATAACTTGACCTTTAAAGGAATATTTTTAGAGGAATTCAAGATTAAACTCAGCTAGGATCATGAGCCACTTAGCCATATGTTGGTTTTTGTATGGTTTAGGGTGCATATATTTGAGTGGGTCAATTATAGTGATGACATAGGTTTTATGATTAAGAAGGTAGTGATGGAGTTTGGAGGCTATAAATACTAAGGCAAGGCAAATTTTCTCAGGTTGAGTATATCAAATATCATATTCTATAATTATGTGACTAATGTAGTAGATGGCTTGCTCTTTATTATATTAATCATGATGATTGAGCATTGCCCCTAAGGAATGGTATGTGGTGGATTTATAAAGGTAGAAGGGTTGGTATTCTTTATGAGGAATGAGGATAGGTATAGAGATAAGGTATTCCTTGGTTGAATTAAAGGCTTGTTGACAGTCCTTGTTCCACTTAAAATAGGTGTCCTTCTTGAGAAGATGGTGAAAGGGTTGACATCTATCTAATAGCTGGGAGATGAAATGATGAATGGATTGGAGCTTCCCCTGTAAGCTATGGAGTTGATTAATGTTAGTATGAGGAGGCATATCCAAGATTAATATGACTTTGGTTGGGTATATTTATTTTCCTCAAAGAGAGATAATAAAATTGATAAGTTTTCTTGATAAGACCCCAAAAATGTATTTCTTAGGGTTGAGCCTAACATGATAATGGATTAGTTGAATTTTATGGATGAGGTCATGAAATATGTAGGTCATGGCATACTGATAGCTTGCTCCAACATTCTTTAGACCAAAATACATGACCTAGTAATATAATGTTACCCATGGGGTGATAAATGAAGTTTTATGCTTATCTTTAGGGGAAATCAAGATCTAATTATATCTTGAGCTACCATCCATGAGGGATAACATCTCATGGCCAACTATAAGATCAACAAGTTGTTTAATGTTTGATGAAGTAAATTTATCCTTTGGGTAATTAAGGTTGAGGTCACAAAAGTTGATACAGAGGCAAAGTCCCTTTCTAGGTTTGGTAATGGCAATGATGTTAGAAATCCATTATGGATAGTTAATAAGATGAATGAAGTCAACATATAAGAGATGTTGAATTTATTCTTTAACAATAAGGGCTATGCGAGGATGTATCATATGAATCTTTTATCACACTATCTTAACTTTAGGATGGGTGACAATGTTTTGGAGGTAAATAGAAGGATCAATTTCAATCATATCCTAATAGGACCAAGTAAATGCTATGCTATAGGCATAAAGGAAAGAAGGGTAATATTGTTGCTTCATGGAATTTAAATATTAGCCTATTTTGATGATATGGGTCTTATCCTAAGTACCCAAGTTGACATCAATAGTAGATTCATTCAACATGGTTTGGTTCTCATGAGGAAGGGATTTATGAATAGAAGAATCCCCCACACCAAGGTAGGTGAGAGTGGAATCATTATCCTAATGTTAGATGGTGCTAAGGGTGGGATAATCTCACTCTATAATTTCAAAATGATGAGAGGAAGGGTCTTAGTTTGACCACCCTTTTGATAGGTTAGGGATCCCAAAGTAATGGTATTGATTAAAAAAGTTATATGGGATGATATCAAAGTCTTCAAATTTTGAAGGAGATGGGGTTGGTGAAGATAGAATATCCTCATTGATGGTGGTGATGGGTTTTGATGAGGTGAGTTATTTTTGTGGTAGGAACCCAAGGTTGAATAAATCACAAGGGTTTTGGGTTTTTATTATGGGTAACTCATGAGGTCCTTATTTATAAAGGCTAAGGCCAAACCCCTTCCAAGTGCACCTATAAAGGTAAGCTTTAGCAAAGGCTAGTTTGTTAAGGTAAGAGAAGTCAAAGGTGAATGGTTAGATGGATAAGATAGTGGTGGGAGTGAGAAGTGGATGATCAAGTCCCTCATAGATGCAATTTGTTTGGTTGTTGGGGAGCCCAAAAGGGATGATGGTTTCAATGTTGGGATCATAGGAAGGGTCCTACTTAAGGTTCTCATACTCTTTCGGAGTATGGAAAGCATCCAAGGCTAAAAATGAGATATTTCCCAAGGGATAGAAGCTAAAATGTGAACTCTAAGGGGTCCTCTATGGGAATCTAGGAATAAGGGATAGATGAGATATTTGAAGCTTTATCAATGTTGTGGGTGAGAATGTTGTTGTTTTTGGTTGGTGGTGAGGTAGTGTTGTTAGTAGTTGATTGTGAGGTGGATGAGGGAGGAATGAGAACAAAATTAGGTCGATATGTCATATTGAAAGAGGAAAAAGGACTAGGGTCAAATTTTATGATAACAACTTGATCTTTGTATTCAAATTTGACACATCGATGTAAGGTATAATGAACACAACTCATGGCATATATCCAAGGGCATCTAAGTAACACATTATATTAGAACTCACCCTCTATAACATAAAATAGTTTGGGAATGGTACAAGGTCCCAAGAAGATATGGAGGACCACTATTCCTAAGGTAATGGCCATGGCATAATTAAAGGAACAAAGGACTGATGTGGTTTTTAACATGATGTTCTTGGGTAGTTGTAATTGGTCATAAGCATGGGAAGAGATAATGTTGATGCTAGATCTCCATCAATCATCACATTTTTTACATGGGTTTGATTGATGTACATAGTTATGAAGAGGGGGGATTGAGATCCTTAGAATGAGCATGAGGTATTTAAAAATTCTAAAAGGTGATGAAGGAAAAAAGTTGGAGGGATCCAACAAAGGGTTCAAGAAGTCATGGGTCATATGGTTAAACCTCTATAGATTGTAGAGAATCTATCAATGCTTAACAATGATAGGGTGAGGTTTTGGTTAGTTCATAAAGGCTCATTTTCAATAGTGTTTGGTAAAGTTGTTTCAACATGATATTTTGGATGGAATCAGAAGGGTTAGAGGGAGAGGATCCCAAAATTGATACTTTGGGTTTTGGTGGTGGGATAGGTAAAGGTGTTTGGGTTTGGTTAGAAGTCTAAGGGGTTGAAGGGTATGTCCAAGTAATTAAAATTTGTCTTTTCCCTTGTCCTTTTATTGGGCTTGAGATTAGGTAACCATATGAATAGTATGGATGGGGGGATTTGTTAGGTTTAATGGTTGCTTTGGTTCCTACTCCTCACTATAGGGTGAGAACGGGGGAGTAAGAAAATGTTGGATAGGTTGAGTTGATGGTTGGATTGGTAATGGAGGTAAAAGAGGTTCATCTAATAACATATCATCCTCATCATATAGGCTACGAACAAGTGCTTGGAAAGCTTTGTATTTCTCTATGTCATGTCTTGGTGTCCTATGGTATGTAGAGATTAAGTTATCATTAAAGTGGGAGGGTTTGGTATTGGAGGGATAAAATGGTTTGATAGGTGGTAAGATAATGGAAGAAGTTTATAAAAACCTTTATAATATGATTGAATAAGATTAATTCAAAGTTGTTTGAGGTGATGGGTTTATAGTTTTATGGATGGGAGCCTTATTAGAAGCAATTTTCACCCTAGAAGTTGTAGGTGGTGGAATGGTTTTGGTTGGTGGTTTGGATTGCTTACTTATGGTTTACTTCAGGGTAAATGATTTGAAATTGGAAGAATTAGATAATGAAATATTGGATATAGGTGGGAAAGTAGAGGTAGATAGGTTAGTTAAGAATGAAGGAGAACAAGATGATTTGGTAGGGGTCAGTGTAGATAAATAAAAGGAGGATGGTTTACTAGGGGAAGAATAGGTAGTTGGGATGGTAGAAGGATGGGGTCTGAAAAAATAAGGTAAGTGAGAAGGAGGTGGTATGGGTCTAGTTCAAGGTTGAGGTTTGGAAAACTCTACCTTATTAATGGTTTTGGTTGGGGGTTTATTTGGTGAACTAAATGGAGTTAAGTCTAACTTTAAAGAGGGGTGAGTTTGAATAGGTGTGGGAAGGACTCTTAGATTCTTGATAGGTTTGGTAAGAGAGGCATAAAGTGATTTGGCAATGTTAGATGAAGGTACTTAGGATGGTTCACCTATGGTTTTGGAAGAAGAGGTGTTCAATGGAGATTTTATAATGGGTTTAAGGGTGGACTTAAGTGATGTTGAGGATTCAAATTGGTTTTGGTAAGTGATCCCTAGATGATGCCAAAAGGTGACTCTATCAGAGTTGGGTTGAGAAGTGAACTCTAGAATTTGGACTAGTCTAGAAAAGGGCTTGTAGATGAGTTTCATTCCATGGTCATTGGTTTCAAAAATTAAGACCTTAGGTGGAGAAGAGGGAATGGTTCCTCCATCCTTATTTTTGATGGAAGGTTCAAAAATTGGTGGTTGGCTGGATGAGCTAACCTTATCTAGTGGGATGGTTTCTAAAGAGGGAATGGATGGTTATATAATGGGGGAGGTATGTGTAGTGTCCTCAAGTTAAGGAATAGACATGGTTACTTCCTTTGTTTGGGTATCCAAAGGAATAGTGTACACTTCTACCACTTCAATGGGTGGATTGGAGGAAAAATAAATGGCTAAAGCAAAGGTTATCTCCTTTGGTGTTTCTATCAAAGGAGAGGTAGATAAATCTAAGGTCTCATCAAGTGAAGAGATAGGTGTGGTTAATTCCTTCATTTGGGTATCCAAAGGGACAGAAGGTAAGTCTACTAATTCTATGAATGAAATGGAGGAATAAGTAGTTATGGTATTAGTCTCCTTAATAATAGCATGATTGGGAAAAGGTTTGAAAAAAAATTCAAGGGATTGATTAAGAGGTGCATTGGGATTATAAAATTCAAGCTCTCCACTATAGATTAAGTTTTGGACCAAACTTTTGAAGGTATTACATTTATTGATGTTATGTTTAATAACTCAATGAAAGGCACAATGGTCATTATTGTTATACCACATAGGTATAGGGTGAGAAGCATCAAATTATTTATATTGCTTGATAGGTGGAAGTTAGATAAGGTTAGCTTTGAGTAATTTGTCCAAAAATGAAGAATAAGACTCCCTTATGGGAGTATTATATTTTGGAGGATCTCAGTTTTGGTTTTGGTTTTGTTGGTAGGAAGGGTTGGAAGAATTGGTTTGATGGGGTTGGTTGACAGTTGATGGTAGAGCAATTTTTAGGACCATTGAGTTTATGGATGATTTTTCTTTAGTATTGGGATGGTTGGATTGGTTAGTGGTTTTGGTGGAGGGAGGGTTATTGGATTTAAATCTAGAATTATTGTTTCATAGTTTCAATTTCCCTTCGTCAATGGCTCAGTTTTTAGTTTTACGTGCCAGGGTGAATGCCTCATCAAAAGTTATGAAAGTTTAAAGTTGAAGAGTGGGGGTAATATGTTTAGCACAACCTTGAGAGAATATCTCAATCAACTCAGTTTGGGGTATGGAGAAATAAAGTTGGTTCATGACACCCCTCAATCTGGCTATAAAATTGATAATTAATTCATCATCAAATTGCCTAATAGAATAGAGGTCATTAATAGACACCTTTTTAGATATATTTACTGAGAAGTGCTCTAAAAATATTTGGGCCAGTCGGGAGAAGAAAAAGATGGAGTGCTTGGTGAGATAACTATACCAATCAAGGGTTGGTCTTGATAAAAACATGGGGAAGGTATGAAGGAGGAGAGCATCATCATATGTGATCAATTAACAAGAAGGAAAAAATGCTCTCAAATGTTGTTGGGGGTCTTCTTTACCTTAGAATTTGGAAAACTTGGGTAATTCCCATTGAGGAGGATAAGAATGGATGGATGGATGGATGGATGGGTTCATTATAGATTTTATCATAGGATAAAAGGTTATGAGACCTAGAGATAAATGACTCCAGGATGGTCATTTTGTCCATTAACATATGGACCAAATTTGTTTGAGGTTGGGAAGCTACATAATTAGGTGGTAAACTTTGTTGAGGCTAGGTGGTATTAATGTATGGATAAGTGATAGAGGGTGTTGAATAAGCCGCATATTGGTATGTGGTCATGGGGTTGGGATATTCTCTGTAAAGATTGATTGACATAAATGATTGGTTAGAAAGTGTTATGTATCCTTGTGGGTTAGAAATATATAGGTAAGATGCCATGGGTACTTGTTGGGGGACTGATATGGGTTGGGTTAGAGGTATGTTTGGGTTGGTGGATGATGGAATGGACATAGATTGGGTTGGGGGTACGAAAGCACTAGTTGGTTGTTGGTGGGTGGTAACTCTAGTGCTAATAGGTGGGAGGGTTTGAGGTATGGAAAATACCAAACTCTAAAGTGGGGTAGAAGTTGGTGGGTTGGTTTAACTAAGGGGAATGGTAGAAGTAGGGTTAGAAGATAACCCCATGGTAGAAGGAGTATAAGTGACAAGAGGTAAATTTGATCCAACATTGGAGGTATTGGTTGGGGTAGTAGGTGTTTAATTACTAGTTGGGATGTTGGATGGAGTTTGGTGAGTGGTAGTAGGTGTTATATTATAAGAATAAGAGGCTTTCATGAGCATAGGCTGGGTTGAGGTGGAACCCACAAGAATATGGGAAGGCATACCATAGGAAGGATCCATAGGAAAAACTAAAGTAAAGGGGTAGGTTAGATAAAGAGTTTAACATAGACTAAATTATGTTTAACAAACTAGGGTTATTTTTATATTGATTTTTCCTTATGCCTTAGAGAGTGTGAAGAGGAAATTTGGTTATAGATCAGGTACTAAATAGGAGATCTAAGGTTGGTTTCAAGTTATGTTTAGTTACTCAAGAGATGAAATTTGTATTGATATTTAATATAAGGCTTGGTATTGGGGCCTACCCCCTCACTTCACATAATGCAGCAATAAGAGTGACAGGTGCTTAGCCAAATATACCAAATTTTAGAGTTTATACTCAGCTAGAGAGCTAAGTTGGTTCTCCCCTTGGTAATGACCTCCAAGTAGGATTATCAAGAAAGGATAAGGTTTACTACTAGGTGATGAAATCCTAGTTGGGTCTTGTCTGAGGTATGTTTTGATGTGTTGATTGGTTATGTGCTTTGGATAAGTGTGTGATAAAAAGAGTGAAAACTATGATTAAATAATTTGATTTTAAGTTTCTAGATGAACTAAAACAAGTAAATAATCTATGTATGCAAAACATTTATTTTAAGCGCAAAAGAAGTTTTAGATTTCATTCGATGAACATACAATAAAGGAAGAAAAAGGGATGTTAGGTCCCACTAAGCATGCCAAAATGTTTCTCTTAATTTCCACTCATTTCTTAATTTGGAAGTAAGTAATGAAATTAGTAATAGGGGTGTGTAGAATAATACCTGATAAAATGTGTGCCTAATCTAGACAATGATGGCAACTCCTCTTTGGCTTGGAAAGAATAACATGCAAATAAGAAAGAAAATAGACAGGGGTTTTTAGATGGATGGTTGAGTGGAATGCCTAGCATGAGATAGATCTAAGAAGCATATTCTTGTAGGAGGTTGTCAATCCACTATTTATAAAAATTAAGTTGATAAAAGAAAGAATACTTGCATTCAAGAACTAGAAAGTGAATGTGTGTAAGATGAGATGAAAGTAAATTGATTATTAAAAAATGACTAAATATAGCAAAATTAGGTCAATACTCATGCTAAGATAGTTGGGATCAGGTTCAAAAAATTATAAAAGTCTCTATGAATAAGTAGGAACACAAAAAATAGGGTTTGGTTGGGGTTAAGGAGGTGAAAATAACTTTCTATTATTTTTTACCATAGTGACCATCAATAATTGGGTGAACCATTGGTAGTTGGGTGACCGTCAATGGTTGAGGTTACCATCAGTGGTTGGGATAACCTTTAGTGGTTTCCTATGAAATTCTAGAAATGTTTAGAAAATTAATGGCAGATTGGGTAATTGATCAAGTAGAGGGATGCTATGGATTTGAAGGATGGAAAATAAGATAAATATAGGTATGGATAGGGAAGGGAGGTTAGAAATGATATAGATTAAAGAAAACAAGCATGAGATACATGTAGCCTAATGGTGGAAGGCTAAACTAATTTGGCTAGAGTGAAAATACTTTGGCCTTTAAAAGTGATTTCAATAGAGGTTCAAGTCTCTATTTATGCTACTTATTTGTTGAAGGGATGTTAGATACCTATATGCAGGATAACTTATATGTGGATTATTGGATTTTTTGATTAGGAACTCTTCCTATTTCAATCCTTTTATAGGATGAAGTTACTAATTAGTGTAGGAAGAAGTTGCTAAATGGATAGAGGAAAAAGATGTTAATTATGATATTTTAAAACAAGATGGCCTCACATAAGGGAAGTTTTTAAATGCAGCTATGCTAATATAATATAGCTAGTAATGCTTTAAAGTAGGCTTAGAGACCTGATTATTGATGGTCAAGATAACCATCGATGGTTAGGATGACCATCGATAGTCGATGGTATAAATTAAAACAAGTTAAAAGAGAGGTGAATTATAAAGTTAAGTTAGTAAATTAATAAGTGGGATAAGTCAAAGAGGTGATTAACTATCTTTAGGGTTGGGTAGGGTTTCCAAGTATTTCATCATTTAAAACAATGTAGTTTTTGAGTGATTATAGGTTATCTTTACCAACAAGATGGTCACCCATCATAGTCATCAAGAATGTTGACATGTTGGCCTCATAGGCTAGATTTCAAACCCTAATATCAAAAACTTTTAGTGACCATCATCATAGCATGCTTATGATTAATCCTAGCATGGTCATGCATCCTTGTCTCGATGAGAGTTTTTAGATCCTAATTAGGAGTGTCATGATGTGTCATAGTTCCACATTTGGCTCATTGTGTCATGAGTCTCTTGAAGTATTTAGGATGATATGTTAGGTTTCATGGTGTCTTTGAATGAGATAAATCATTATTAAAGGTCATGGAAGTCAAATAAATGTTTTAGCCCTATTTGAGGAGTGTGTTGATATTTCAATAATATGAAGGTGTGTAGCAATGTTTGATGATATAATATGAGGTTCATAGTTCATTAAAGATCCTTTATCTATGATATATTAATCTAAGTCCATATAACTACTTCATCACCCCTCCTAAAGCATTGATCACCTCTCAAACCCCCCTCATGAGCCTATTTTGCCTTATAAAAATTAGAAAAGGGAATTTAATCTATTAATTATGTGAAAAAGGGACTTGAATACATTTTATCCATGCCACATTACTCACCCATTCCTTTCATGGCACTTAAAAGCCCTTTAGAATGACATTTATGTCAATCCACTAGCCAAGTGGGTCCCACATGCCATTTTGTGACATTACACTTCATCCATGGTTTCTATTGTTTTGAGATGGATTATTAATTCATTATTCCCATCATTTTACACCCATATGGAATTAAAAAGTTTGAATATGGAGAAAATGGTGGAAAAACACTCTTTTTTTTGGATTTTTGCATTTGTATGGAATTATATGACCTGTACCGTATAAAATAAGATTAGGGTATGGAATTATATGAAATGAAGTGTAGAACAATTTTGATCTTTTTTGACCTAGAAAACTCTTTAGGTTTCTACTTAAATCGTATAGAGGAAAGAGAGTGGAGGTCCCAGATCTTAGCCATAAGAAGTTCTCTCAAGAATCTTCCAATAATGGGAATTTATCTAGAGATTTATCTCCATAACTTTATGATCAAACCTTAAGAAGTAAAAAAATGTGTATGCCCTCCACATTTGCACGAACCAACTTCAGTTGGGAAATTTTCATGGAGTTTTGATTTCTTTCCTCAATCCAATCACTAAAATTATTGTCTCAAGTATTGAAAGATCCTCCCATGGAAATTTTTACGTTTTTTTCATATGTGTGAACTTATATAAGTTTAAAATATTCATGATTATCTATTGTGTGTAGCCTATAGTAAATTTGAGTAATGGACATAGGTTTGATGTATCTATATGAGGATGTGAGCTAGTTAAATAGTTTTAAGAGATGTTTCATGCTTGATCATGCCTCTCTAATCAAAATTTTTGTTCTACATAGCCTCTCATGACCCCAAAGATTGACTTTAATGAAGGAGCCATATCTATTTGGAGCTCACTATGACAACACTATTGAAAAGATCAATGACACTTGTAGATTTTATATGTAGCTCAAAAGTATTGAAAAAATATGTTAGATTGGTGATGGAGGTTACTCATACCATGGTGAACAAGCTCCTAGACATCATTTATATCCTTAAAAATCTATATACCACCTTTCTTGACTCCCCTAACTCCCTATTCCTTTTTAGCATAGTTTAAGGACTAGTTGTTAAAACTAAGGTTTTTTGAGTTTTTAAAGTTTCATTTTTAGGTTGTGTATGATTTTTTTGTGACTCCAAAACTTCATGATTACTTGGGTATGGGTCTAAGGTTCTCCAAGGTTTATTTAGCTAGTATTATAATGTATATTAGCCTCCATTTCATGTCACAATCCATACTATTTAAAATTCACATTATCATCATTACCTTTATAATATGTTGCCCCTATTTCCATGTTCTCATCTCCTTGTCATTCCAATTTCATCATTCTTCACCCATTCATCATTAATTCTAGGTCTAAACCATACCAATAGAACTCCATATACCATTGTTACCATTTGAAAGCCATGAAGTCATGAGATTTTAGGTTGATATTTGTCTTGTACCCTACTAAAATGGAAAAAACACCACTTATAAACAATCTTTGGCATACTATAATATAGCTTCAAAGAATGATTCCATGAGTGACAAAAGAAACCTCTTCAAGGACATATAGGGGATAAAAGAGAGATTTTATGATGAGTGATAGACAAAAAATTATTTCCATATAGGCACATAAATTATCTTATATCACTCCTCTTAGGTGATATACTTGAAGCCTTTATCTATACAGCAAGGTTTACACTCCTTGGTGACTAAGCACTGAGAACATAGTTAAGGTTTGGTCTTAATATTGAGAAGAATAGTGAATTATAATTAAATATGAGTAGTGAGGCCTCAATTTCATGATGAGAGTGTTGAGATGGATCATTACTTCATACTCATCAAGTCACCATCTCCATCACAATCATAATAAGCACTTGCAATAGCACCTATAACCACCCCCATTGGCTTAAGCTTGACAAAGGAAGGAGTTGAGTTGGAATTTATGTTTGATGAGATTTTTAAGTGTTTATTAAGAGTTAAAAGTGATAATAATTATCAAATATACCCATTACATATATGTGTAGAGACCTTTGAATCCCTAAATAAGTATTATCACAAACTAGTACCTACAGTAACACCTTAAATACCTATAGTCACTATGTCAAAAGAAGACATGATAAATTGATGAAGGTAAAGTTAGATCCACCATGTGATATAGGTAAGATTGAGAATAAAAATATCATAATGAATGGGCATATCAATGATAATTTCTATCTTCTAGGTCTAAAACTTAGTCTAAAGAACATTTACAACTATCTCTCTCTTCATTAGGGACTGTACTATAAGCTTGTTGAGTTGAAATGCTCAAGTTAACAGTGACTAAATGAGAGATATTATGAATTAATATCATTCATGATACTATGTTAAAGTGGATAAAAATGGTTATTTACCATTCCAAACCTTCTCTTGGAAAACACCTATAGTAGTATTGTATTCAACTATAGCCAGTTTATGAGAACAAGTAAGGTATGATCTTCCATGTACAAGGGTTAGAGGTCACTATTGAGGAAATGGAAGGGAAGGTTGAACTTATATAAAACTAAAAAAATTTGAGATTTCTAATGAGGATTCCTAAGACACTCACATAAATAGTGACTACCTACTTACTCAATCAAGAAAGCATGAATATATACCTACATGCTAGTCATGAGATAAACTTTAGGAGGAAAGTAAAATGGCCTTAATTCTTGGGTTATTATCCTCAGTGAATTTTGATCATAATAATATATAATTAGGTGTAAATACCACTTAAATTCCATAATAAATTAGGTTAAATGTGAGGTAGGGTATACATAGGGTTTCAAGAAAAACTCAGTCAACTTGCCCTAAGAGGGCATTCATATGCAATGGGAACACCAAAGAATTGTAGATAGAGGATGAATTTAAGGAATGAAGACATAAGAGGGACTAATGGGGATCTACAATGACTATAAAATGATTATTAAACCTATATAGCCTTAGGGGAAAAATAAGAAGAGCTTACATAAGAACCTGTAGACACCAAAATCGTGTCGACTCCCCTGGTCATTCCCCGTCTTCTTCTTCTTCGCCTATTGAACCCTTGCCGATCACTTGTTTCACCAGCGTTGACCCTGGCAGCATGTAAAGAGGAGCACAGAGCAAAAGGTAGACTCTATCCCCATTATGCATCTGCCGACGTCGGTCTTTACCCGACCGATGTCGCCGACGTCGGTCACCTATCGGCCGACGTCGGCAATCCTGCCGACGTCGGTCCCCTTCCCCTTGTCCGTTATCAGTTATCATTCGGTTTCCCGAAACGGTTGACGAACCGTCTCTGGAACCGTCCCCGTCCCCCGCCTTCATCAACCTCTGCCAGCCATTCGAACGCTATCCCAAACGCTATTCGAAACACTGAGCAACCAACCTGCGAATTCCTCCATCAACCTGTGAACCCCGAGCAATCATCAACACTACGACATCAACACTCTCGGCATCAACCAATCTGCACACTATGGCTTTCATCGTGTCTTCTGGCAGGTAATTATTATTCTGTTTATTTCATTTCTTTCTCAATAATTATTTATCAGTTCTGTTATCCCTGCCTCTGTCCCGACTCCCCCAGACTCTGTTCAGACCTCGTCCCGACTTTGCCTAGACCCTGTCCCGACTCTGTCCAAAACCCCCCAGACTCTCTCAGAACCTGTCCCGAATCTATCCAAAACCCTACCCTGACCTTATCAGACCCTGTCCCGACTCTCCCAGACCCTGTCCCGACTCTGTTCAGACCTGTCCCGACTCTCCCAGACCCTGTCCCGAACCTGCCCAGACTTTCCCAGAATCTGCCCCTACCGACGCCGGTCACTACCCCGACCGACGACGGCACCTTAACCGACGTCGGCACCTTCCCTAACCGACGCCGGCACCACAGAGACCGACGCCGGTGACTGTGCAAAATAGTGCTGCATATCAGGTACGCTCTTTATTTTTCTGTCATTTATTTCTGTCATTATCATCTACTTTCATCTAATATTCTACTTTTTTTTATCAGTGGGTTGATATCCTTCTAGGGAGTCTTCGTACTTCCAGGATTGGGCGTTCACCTGACAGCCCACCATATCTTTGATTAACGTTTTTCCATGTTTTAGCCTTTTCTTCGCAGGTGTCATTCCTCCACAGCAAAAGAGGAGAATCTTTCAACGTCTGATTTCAGTGCGCACGACTTTATCAGGTACTTCTAGCCTTGACCATCTTTTAGTTTCTTATTTCTTCTTTGAATGTAGAAAGCAATTTTGCATTAGAAACATTCTGGCACGCCCGGTGGGACCCTAGGTCCTCCTTGGGTTCTTTCTTTCTTTCGTTCATTTAGATGCATTAGGTTTCTTCCTTTTCGCTTCCTTTCGTCTCTTCTTAAATGACATCATAAGCAGAACTAAAACGAACATTTCTTTCTTTCTTGCATTTTTAGACTAGCTAAAACTCATATTCTTCGACTCTTTCTCCATTCGTCTTCATACGAACAAACATTTCGACTTGGACATTAAAACACTTTGCATTCATCTCTGTTTGCCTGCATCTTTTAGACCACACATAGTAATTAAACCGCATATTGAATTAATCTAGATCACTTGATGTTACACGACCAAACCACCTGCACAAAACAAACATAAAACTTACCTGAGACAAGGCCCGACTGGGATTTCATCACCCAGCGGATACCTTACCCGTCCTGGTGACCCTACTTGGATTTCATCACCAAGGGGGAAGCCCACTCCGTTCTCTGGCGGAGTCTAATCTCTAGGCGAGGTATATTTTGGCTAAGTGAAACTAGCTAACCACTGGAATCGTGAAGTGAGGGGAGCTTGCTCCTTAGCACCAGGCCACGTACCAGACCCTAACACAGACTTCTTGAGCGCCTTAACAAAACCCGAAACCATCCATAGACTGCTTCTTCTAGGACCCGACTCACAAAACCAACCTTCCACTACACATATTCTAAGGCATAAGCCACTATAATCCTAAAAATTTACTTCTAAGGGTTTTAGGATCTGCTTGTGTCTTCATCTTCTTTTTAGTTCTTATCTGCTTGTTTGAGCTTGTGAGGACGTTCTTTCTTGCCTTGAATGGTTCTGACACATAGTCAAACCAAGGCTCTTCTTAACCACGCTAGCCATCAATCACTTTCGCCTACCTCGTCTATAAACAATCATATAATGGAGTTCTACTCGAAGACCGAAAGAATTCCTACTAGACTATCTCCAACCCAGACGCCTATCATCCCAGAAGGGGACCAAGACTTTGCAAGATTCTTGGACCTTAATACCGCAGCCCTCCAAAACTATCTCGCAAGAAAACCAATGCGGGACCTCTCGGGCGACGTGGCGACGACATCCACACCGTTCGCCACCCAACCTTTTTCGACTCAACCTTTCACCTCAACCATTAACCCGACCATGGCCTATACGCAAAGTTCGGCCTCCTCGTCTATTTTTAGACCAACCTCCACCGGGGTTTTGTTACCCCCTCAACCGCCTGCAATTCAACCAAGTTCTACATTATACCAGAACTTGATTGTCTCGACCCCACACACTCTTGCGCCTATATATGCAGGAGTGCCTACCTCGCCCTTTGTCAATGTCGTCACACAACCTCCTTTGGCGGTATCTAGTCAGCCTATGCCTTCTACCTTCATAACCCAACCACCCTTAACCTCTACTTCTGCCCCTGCGACTAGTC
Organism: Torreya grandis; assembly: GCA_037957365.1. Classification (NCBI taxonomy): domain Eukaryota; kingdom Viridiplantae; phylum Streptophyta; class Pinopsida; order Cupressales; family Taxaceae; genus Torreya; species Torreya grandis. Next base: position 1,920,978 of record JARHVA010000263.1, on the reverse strand, counting down.
ATCCGTACATTATACAACCGGCTATGTCGCACGCCTCTTCTAGCCTCTTCCAAGCGCCTTACAACCTAGGGGGCACTCAACCCGCCAATCCATCAGCAGATCTTATCAAGATGCTGATGGATAAAATGTCCAGTCTCGAAGCTTCTATCTCCGGTTCAAGCAATACTTTGTCATATGAACAAGTTTACAATGAGCCCATCCACCCTTCTGTCCCTATCCGACCATACTCCAACCATTGGGAGCTTCCTAAATTCACTCGCTTTCAGAGTAAGGAAGACCCACAGCAACATCTACGGGCATTTAGACATGCCTGTTATCTTATCGCCCACGACGATGCGTTACTTTTACGCACGTTCCCTATGTCCCTTTCTGGCCCTGCTCTTGACTGGTATAGTTCTCTTGCCAGACATTCTATCTTTTCATTCATCCAACTCGCCCAACTATTCATTGACCATTTTTCTATCAATATCACTAAACAAGTCTCAATCACAGACCTTTACTCCATCAGGCAATTTGACGACGAATCGATAGTCGATTTTGTCGCCCGTTGGAGAAGCTTGATTAATCAGCTCTCCTTCTCCTTGCCTCAACCCAAGCTCATTGAGCTCTTTTCCCGAGCATGTGTCAGTCACATCTCATCCACCTTGTAGGTTCAAACATTCCACACTTTCGATGAGGCCTTCACCATGGCCCGAAAGCTTGAACTCCGCGCCATTGAAGAAGATAAGGTCAAATTGTGTAACACTAACACAAGAACCAATGACCATTCTTCTTCCAGACCTTCTTCTGCCCACTCTCAATCCAAGGGGTCGGCAAACACTGTCATCTTTAGACCATCATCTTCAACAATAACCAACCGATCATCATCTTCAACATTAGACTACATCAATAAACATTTTCAACGTCAATCCATACAGCGTCAATTCACTCCAATTGGAGAGTCATATGCCTCTGTCTTGGATAAACTCGTCAAGCAGGGGGTCCTCAATCTCCCTCCAATCCGACCACATCAATTCGACCCCTCAACACCTATCCCTGCATGGTACAGGGAAAACCACTTTTGTAACTATCACCGTGTCAAAGGCCATGACACGGATCACTGTCAAACTTTTCAAAACATCATCCAGGACTTGCTAGACAAGGGGAATCTTATTTTAGATAACCCGAACGCACCACCCAACCAAAACCTTGACATCTTCAAGCAACCCCTTTCTAATCACCCGCCTACTCAAGACAATGTCCAAACCATAACCAATGACCCTCAAGACCATGATATACACACAGTCGACACTATCTTTTCTCTTATCCCTGACCAACCTTTTTCACAGGTGGAAGACCTTTCTTCCCCTGTACCTCCTCCACAGGGTGAAGAACTTTCTTCTCCCACTTGTCCTCCAGCGACTTCTCCCATATTGGAGGACACTTTGACCACATCAACACCAGTTGCCTCGCCTTCATCATCCATAGACGATCATACCTTTTTGACTCCCCAACCACACACAGAAGCCATGACTACTCCAGAGCTCTTTCCACTTAAAGAGCCCACACCTTCAATCCCTTCTCCATCGAGAGAAAAATCATCCACATCTAAGTCCAAACCCGTGCAGGCGTCCATCATACCCAAAGAGACTAAACCTCTTGGTGTTCGCCCCACATCTAATCTCGCCTCGCATAAAGGTGGCCCTCAACCCAAACCAAAGAAGGCTACTAAACCACACTGGAGGCCTCCTCCCCTATCTTCGTCATTACCTTCAATCTTGGGCCCACATCCGTCTACTTTACTCGGAGTGCTTCTCACTCCCATACTTCACAGAGGTAAGTCACCTCCATTATTCTATCAACCCATCAGACTTATACCTCATCCAAACCATCGACCAACGCCTCTTACGCCTCCCAAACCAATGTCACCAACCCTCTCTGCAATAAAACATCCCGACCCGTTAGCAGGTTCATATGCCTTGCTCTTACGGCAATTGTTGCAGTCCTCTCGTCTCTGTCTCCCACCTCTTAGACCATATCACTCTCTCGGACCAAAACCACCATGGTTCGATGACACTCGCATTTGTGCATATCATCGCACGCCTGGGCACGACACGGAGCATTGTCATGCCCTCAAGGTCGTCATTCACCAATGTCTGGGGAATGACACCTCCCTTTTCAACCACGTTATCAACACACCTTCAACACCACCCCACTCATCAACTCTCGGATCAAGGCCATCTTGGTTCGATAACTCTACATTCTGTCACTATCATCACACTCCGGGACATGACACCGAGCGTTGTTGCGCTCTTAAAGCTGTCATTCGTCACCACTAGAAAAAGGATTCCTTTCTTATTAAGGATCCTCTTGACCACCCCTCTGACAAATCATCAACACCGACCCTTACCTCTCCAACCTCGTCACCTAAATCGGGATCTCCACGTCAGACTAGGGTCCCTTCGCTGCCTTTAACCCTTTTATTTAACATCAACACAGTCCATCTGACCACTAAACCTCAATCGACCTTAACTAATCCGTCAAACATTCTCCCTAGCCGCTGGGGGAATTCAACCTTCATCCAAACTTTGACCAATTTTTCAACACAGTCTCGACCACATATCAATCACTCTTTCAACTTAGCCTCAACCAGACCAGCAACCAAACATTTAACCCGACCTCAACTAAACATTCGACCCAACCAAAGACCAAATATCAACCAATCAACCCTCGACCAACCATTGACCAACTATCACATGACCAAATCTCAACCAAACATTCGACCCAACCTTTTTATCAAAACATTCAACCAACCTCGACCAATCAACAATCATATCAACCAACTTCACATCCACTCATCAATCAACACCTGACCAATCTGGAAAGAGGCAAATGGGTCAATTTTGCTCCTAATTGACTCGGACCTTATCACGTACATGTATACACCAGGGACTTATCAGACCCTGAGCCCTTTTATGCGTTGCATCTGCGACCGTTCTTTTACTAGTCGAGTATTCATCCACTTGACACTTAACTTGAGCTCGTCCCTTGAGCAATCCCCGTCCTCTTCATCCTATTTCCTTTCAACCCTATTCCTCTTAACAATTCCTATAACCCTTTTATGATACATGGATGCTTTGTCCTAATAAAAGGGAGCCCTTGACCTTCTACAATCTTGTCCATGACTCACACTTCTATCAAAACAAATCAAGATGTCAAAACATATCCATGGTCACTATATCAATATCAAAATCAAAAAGACAAACTGCTCCCTCGAAGGATAGCTATACTATCATTGCTGTATTACTAGACTGATCCCTTGAAGGACAGCTAGGCCAACTTATCAAACATTATTAAACAAAAATCTAGACCACTCCCTCGAAGGATGGCTATGACTAAACTGGCAATAAATAGCATTATTTTAGAAGCTTCCCGCATTGATCAGCTTTGCAACATGACCACCAAGCAAATGACATCTCTATGCAGGCTTCCCACATTGATCAGTCTGCGTCAAAAAAAAAAAAAAAAAAAAAAAACAAGTCACAGACTTGACTTGTAGTTGTCTCAGGGTCTCCTATAAAAAGGGGCAAAGTTATCTCTGCTCTTAAAATGGGTTACCCTCTTTCCTCCTCCTATTACCTGCTCAAGGGACTTCGAGCTCACTTTAATGTCTAAGTGATTCGATTACCGCTCTAACATAACTATGGTCAACGACGTCACGCATGAATGGGGCTCTTGGTTCTCATAACTCCTATCTATGCTCTCTTTTTTGGTCCTTGTCAATGAAAGAGCAATATGCTTTTCACTTCTTCTGCACTTTGGTCACATTCACCTTCATCACTTGTCAATTAACTCAACTCAACTCTCTTTTCAGACCATCAACATGACCTACCCTGTTCCCCCTAGTTTCTATGGACACCAATACATATGGAAACTATCAACTCGCCCCAATTTATGTTAAGCATAAACCAATACTTGCTGAAGCATAAATAGACTTCAATTCATTTTTAGCATACATCCATCACGCATATGGAATATTGCTAGGGATGAAAAACCCCTCAACCAATGTTGCAGAATACACCATTTGGAAAAAGCTGCAACATCTTTTTTTTTCTCACCATCCCTTTGACCCTTCCTCCCTTCTAGGGAGAACTACATCGGCCTGAGGCCCTATCACCAGGGCTATGTAGGCAGCACTCAGTTGACATGGGGTCTTCTGGGGTTAGCTCGGCCGCATCCTTTCATCCTTTCGTCCATTCATCCATCCCTCGACCACCAACCATTGGAGATCATGCCTATCTCCTCCGACCTCAACCACTTCCAAGACGTTGTTGCCTTGGTTGTTTTTGCATGTATGCTACCTCATGACTGGTTAGCAGAATTGTGCACAGACCCTTTTGGACCCTCACAAGTATAGGATCACAAGCCGGTTTATCCACACTACTTGTGACTTTTTCGCGTTTCTAGGAGCACTTCCTGAGCCCGAGATACCTGGAACGCGACGACCCATTTGGAGCTTCAGCTTAGATTGAGTGACCCGATCAGTAGATGACTAAATGCTGGGGCCCGGTTACTTCAATTTTGGCACTCCTCGACCCTTGACCTGCGACACTTTGGCCTGACCATCTCGTGCAGTGGTATGCGCGCAATCACGACCTTTGCAGTGTTCACCCTCACCCCTTTTTTCATCCACTCTTTATCAAATCAGCACCCGATTCCCGGTTCCCTTCCCTCGACTCCTGCTTTGAGGGGGAATACCTCATCCTTACTCGAGGCATTTCACTTCCTATTTTTGTCTTGCAGTTCATGTGAACAACCAACAAGACGAAATCAACCTTATCCCTCACTCGGGGCATTTCGCTTCCTATTTTTGTCTTGCAGTTCATGCGAACAACCAACAAGACGAAATCAACCTTATCCCTCACCTGGGGCACTCACTCCTATTTTTGTCTTGCAGTTCGTCCAGAACAACCAACAAGACAAAAAGGGGCAAATGTAGACACCGAAATCATGTCGACTCCCCTGGTCATTCCCCCGTCTTCTTCTTCTTCGCCTATTGAACCCTTGCCGATCACTTGTTTCACCAGCGTTGACCCTGGCAGCATGTAAAGAGGAGCACAGAGCAAAAGGTAGACTCTATCCCCATTATGCATCTGCCGACGTCGGTCTTTACCCGACCAATGTCGCTGACGTTGGTCACCTATCGGCCAACGTCGGCAATCCTGCCGACGTCGGTCACCTTCCCCTTGTCCATTATCAGTTATCATTCGGTTTCCCGAAACGGTTGACGAACCGTCTCTGGAACCGTCCCCGTCCCCCGCCTTCATCAACCTCCGCCAGCCATTCGAACGCTATCCCAAATGCTATTTGAAACACTGAGCAACCAACCTGCGAATTCCTCCATCAACCTGCGAACCCCGAGCAATCATCAACACTACGACATCAACACTCTCGACATCAACCAATCTGCACACTATGGCTTTCATCGTGTCTTCTGGCAGGTAATTATTATTCTGTTTATTTCATTTCTTTCTCAATAATTATTTATCAGTTCTGTTATCCCTGCCTCTGTCCCGACTCCCCCAGACTCTGTTCAGACCTCGTCCTGACTTTGCCTAGACCCTGTCCCGACTCTGTCCAAAACCCCCCAGACTCTCTCAGAACCTGTCCCGACTCTATCCAAAACCCTACCCTGACCTTATCAGACCCTGTCCCGACTCTCCCAGACCCTGTCCCGACTCTGTTCAAACCTGTCCTGACTCTCCCAGACCCTGTCCCGAACCTGCCCAGACTTTCCCAGAATCTGCCCCTACCGACGCCGGTCACTACCCCGACCGACGACGGCACCTTAACCGACGTCGGCACCTTCCCTAACCGACGCCGGCACCACAGAGACCGACGCCGGTGACTGTGCAGAATAGTGCTGCATATCAGGTACGCTCTTTATTTTTCTGTCATTTATTTCTGTCATTATCATCTACTTTCATCCAATATTCTGCTTTTTTTTATCAGTGGGTTGATATCCTTCTAGGGAGTCTTCGTACTTCCGGGATTGGGCATTTGCCTGACAGCCCACCATATCTTTGATTAACGTTTTTCCATGTTTTAGCCTTTTCTTCGCAGGTGTCATTCCTCCACAGCAAAAGAGGAGAATCTTTCAACGTCTGATTTCAGTACGCACGACTTTATCAGGTACTTCTAGCCTTGACCATCTTTTAGTTTCTTATTTCTTCTTTGAATGTAGAAAGCAATTTTGCATTAGAAACAGAACCTTACACTCAACCATACAATTAACAGATAATATGAGACCATTTTGATCCAAAATAGTCATTTGAGGCCCACTTGTGTAGAGTTAAGTCTTTAAAATTGGAAGAGATGGTAATTTTGAGTGTTAAAAGGTACCTATACTAGTGTCTTGGTTAGATAAATAGTGGTTATACCTATTATTTTATCTTACACCAAGATATTTCTAAGATAAATAGTATAAGGTTAGACAAGCAAAGTCATGCTTGGAAGAGTTTGCAAGATTATTGATGCCCATATATTCTCCTAAAACAATTAGAGATGATGTTAAAGGGACATAAAATCTCTTCCAATGGTTTAACATGCTAATCTACATTAAAATACCATTGAGAACAAGTTAAATAGGAAAGCTTTAGGCCTAATTACAGACCCTAGTGCCTCATCAAGGCTCTTTCGGGATCCTATTGTAGGTTGTATGCCCAAGTTGGGGAATATGAAGATTTTTAAGAATTTATAGAAAGGTTTATGGTGTAGGAAAGTTTTAAAGGATAAAAAAATCTCCAAAATATTTACTTGAAACGCTCAACCCTGCACATAGTCCACCCAAGTGCTAACTATAAGAGCTCACCCACTCTACCACATATGTTCTCAGGACAAAATCTCTTAGGAGGTTTTAGGTACCCCTATGAAATAATAATCCATAATATATTTATTGGCATTGGTAGAGCAAACTCTATGAATGAACCTTAAAAACTTAGGCACTCAGAAATGGCCTACAGACTACCCTAGGTCACCTTTTGACATTCATATATTCATCCACCCTTTGCATTAAAGTATGATCCACTCATGGAAGTTGAGTAGGTCAATTCCCTATATATTCATTGAATTTATTCTAAATTTGGATGTCCATACTCTAAGACTCCTAAGTATTTATAAACCTCTCAGGAACCCTAATCAGACATGGTCTTATAAAACTTGATATTTTGATTCCCTAACATCCCATAATGGTCTAAACATCTCATGGATGGTAAAGTGCACTCAGAGAATAATCCACCTATGTTATTTGATTGTATGGACATATTATGTAAATGTCAAAAATCTACATTTTTTTAGGGTTTTAAGTAGAAAGAAGGGTGTTTGATCATAAATAATTATTTAAATCTTTAGGATGGTTGGTTTTGGACTTAATTCAACTTATAAATGCATAACATGCTCAAAAATTTATTTATAAATGTCTCTACAAGTACATCAAAAATTGTCAATCTACCAATGCATGAGGAAGGTGAACCAGTCAACATGGAAAAGTGGAGTTTCAAGTTCTTAATGAATTTTTAATCCTATATCATGGTTATATTTGTTATGTTATGAATGAGTCACACTCATACATAGGTTTTCAAGCTTTGTTTTAGGTTTAATGGAGGCCAATACATCAACACTTATGCAATTAGGCCTAATAGGCCTAATTGGCCTATTTGGTCAATAAAGAGAGATTAATTGGCATTGAAGGCTAGTAGAATGAGTCAATTCAAGTATGTTACATTTATAACTTATCCTTGAAGGGCATTAAATGTGCATTCTATATCTATGATGGATGTTGAAATAGTTTCTTGACTTTGTCATTTTGCTCTAAAGGAGAATGCATTGTTAAATGATTATAGTGGCCAAATTCATGATTATAACTACCTTAAGAAAATATTATAGACTAATTTAAGTATTAAAAATACTTTTACAATAAAAACTAAGGTTCACTCATCCTCCCTTACTTGATTTCCAATTCCAATATCCCATTTAAGGAGCAATTAAGAAACATCAATGCATATGAGGATTGAAGAAGTTTATGTAATTATTGTAATTAATATTTTGAGTTGACTTGGTCATTAATGACCCCTTATCCACTCTTATATACTATATTACCATCCTTATTCCCTCATATCTTATATATATATATATATATATATATATTCAAGACTTTTTTCCTTAGTTCTTATCCCTTAGGCTGGTATGAGAAGACTCTACCAGTATTTGTACTTATGCACCTCTTAAATTATGAATAAATCATCTTGTAGCTTCATCATGGTCTATATTTTGTGTTTTCATGCTTGTCTAATATGAAACAGTGGTATTTCATTCCCTTTTGTACGTCCAAGTTACACCTAAGTATTAACAATCTTATTGGTAGGTTGTCGGGTGTGTTATAGGGTGGATAACTCAGGCTTGGAGTGGAAATTAGGTTATAAGTGCTTTAAACAAGGCCTTATCCTCTTGACCCTCTCACTTTAAGTCATTATAATAACTTATATATTAAATATTTTTGCCTAGAATACATTAAAAGTAGTCTCTTAGCTCTATGCATAGTTTATTAGTGTGTTTAGGGTTCAAGTTGAATGAGTGGATATAATTGTCATTAGGCACATCACTATAATTTAGGATAGGTTTTCATTAATGCATCTTATTTACCCTTTAAATAATAACTATTTATGTCTTAAAAATAACATTGGAATGAAAAAATCAAGGGATATATCCCCTTAAAATCTAGAGGTCTGACCTACTCATTATGCATCCCACATCCTAAGGTCAATCCTATGTTAGCCTAGGTTTGGGGAGAGGACATGAACACTCCTCTCCTTAGTAAGTGTGTAACCTAGAGAACTAATTTTTTTTACACACTTAGTGGGATAAATTTAAAGTGAATTGAAGAATGATTTGAAGACATTAGAGGACATTTGGAAGATGAAGACATTTATAACATCTATAGTCACCTTGGGTAGAGTCAAGCATCTTTGGGAAGTTTTGCAATCGGTTTCAAGCTTAGAATAATCATACCTTCATGGTTTTTTAGGTAAGAAGGTTCTTGGTTATGGTTATTATATAATATATATTTCATTTAAGGAGTCATGATAGCATAAGAGGCAAGCTTTTATCCTCCACCCCTTTATCCACCCTATCATATCCCATATGATCATTATATTGACCCTTATCATCTATATAATAGACAGCCACTAATTATCAATACCACCTACCTTATTGTGATCCTCCTCCACCCCCATAACATCCTTATTATCCTCATGATTAGTCATTATACCAACATACTACCCATTACAATCAACCTACACCAAAAAAAAATCCCTTGCACCTAGAGATTGAGAAGCTAAGGGAGGAGAGAGATGAGTTGTAGGTATGTTTTAGGTAGAAAAAAAAAGTGAGTATCAAGTCATTATTCCTCATCAAAAAATCCCTACAAACTAACCATCATATTTTGTCTCCAATCAATCCTCTTTTGTGTCAAGCCTACTATAAATGGAAATCCATGAAAAATAACTCAAAGTTAATAAATTTGAAGTTAAAAGGGATAATTAACCTATCAATTCTCCAAATTATATTTCTCAAGTTCCTTCTAACCCTCTTCACATCCCTCCTCAATCCCAAGAGATTCCTAAGAAATCATTTTATATCCCTAGTTGGAAAGATACACTTACAACAAGCATCCTAGTGATGTTTAATGCCCACTCACTATCTCCTCTCTTGAGGGTAAGTCAAGTGCATCAAAATCAGAATTGAATCATCCAAACATGGTGGATAAACTATCAAGGTTGGTCAATAAAGGGGCAGTCCTTTAAGAGATTGAAAATGTTACAATTGTAGCTAAGTTCTAAGAGCAAATTGAAGAAGACACATAAAGTGTCTATGAAGAATAAATGATGATTAGAACTCCTATGAATTATAATGGATTATAAGGTGGGATATGAGGAGAACTAAGATGATATGGGGTAGCTATAATGTCATAATTTTAGAGTTTATGTAGATAAAACACAAGTGACTCCTTCCCTAGGAAACCAAATAGAAGGCAACCTTCATGATAATGTTATTGAGACTAAGGTCAGAGATTAATTATAATATTAGTGATGACACTTATATTTGGAGTTATTTAATGAGGTTGAACAAAAAATCATGGTAGGCTTTAGTGGTGTAATATGACAACAACGTGATGTTCCAAATGAATAAGACAATGAAAGTTAACAAGTGCCAAAACAGGATGAACTAGATCTTCATTTTTTTGAAGATCTACCTTTATCCATTTAATATAAAGAGGATAAATATTTAATAGATAAAATACTTTAGCATGACCTTGTTCAATAGAAGGAGGTGAGTGATCAACATGATGTCTTACAAGTAGATGGAAAAAATAAAATCCAATCCCAAGATTTGTCCATTGATCATGATGAGATGTAATTTTTAGAGGACTTCGAAGAATTATTCTCAAATTTAAATACCCCACCTTTACACCAATAAAATATTGAAGAGGGCCTTACCTGTTAGGATCTTAGAGTATAATTGATTACTTTTGTATAAGCAACTAAACATGGAATTGAAACTAGAAGTAATAGGTAACTAGAAATCAGAAACAACAAATAATAAGAGATACAAGAAATAATACAATCTATATTAAACTATTTCAGAAGGAAATACAATGAATAAATCTCTCTCTCCTCACACCTCGTAGATGTACAGTAATTCTCCCTCAAGAGTTCTCCTCCAAAAAATCAATTTCCTCATTCATGCCATGCTCCCACTATTTCTTGGATTCTACCTGCATTGCCTCATCAAAACTTTCTGGTTCTCCACCATCAGTGAGAAAAAAGTAATATAAATAAGGGGAATAATGAATTGGAGGTTTACTTACCCTTTCACACCTCCTTATGGTTGTTTGAGACTCATTTATAGATGTTGTTCACCCAAATTTCCTTCTAATAGTGACTGATCCTGGTCATCTCTGATCGATGTCAGTCAACACCCGACCGATGTCAATTCCTCTTGATCGACACCGATTTCCACCTGACCGACATCAGTCTCCACCTGACCAATGCCGATTTCCACTTGATCGACGTCGGTCTCTATGTTTTTTTGTGAGTGATGATTTTTACCTGTGAGCTCATTTTGGATCATAACCTCTTCCAAATCAAGATTGCCCTACTCAGAATTATTCAACCTCTTGAACTGATCACTGTACATCACCTTCTCATTGAAAACCACATCACGACTTCTAATAATTTTTTTAGTTTCTAAATTCCATAACTGGAATCTGAAATCTCTAAAACCATAGCCAATGAAAGTACACCACATAGATTTAGCATCCAGCTTCTTTCTATTTTCTTTATCAATGTGCACAAAAGATTCAAAACCAAAAACTCTGAGAAATAAAAGATCTACCTTTTTACCTGTCTAAGCCTCTTCTATAATTCCACCATCCAGTGTAGTAAAAGGTCCTCTATTAATCAGGTAAATTACAGTATCTACAGCTTCTACCCAAAACTGTAAGGGCAAACCAACATGCAACCTCATACTCTGTGCATGCTCCATTATTGTTCTATTCATCCTTTTAGCAACTCTATTTTACTGAGGTGTCCATGGAACTGTCCTTTCCCTACGTATTCCACTCATAGAATAGTAACTATTGAATTTATTGATGTAGTACTCACCACCATTGTTAGATCTAAGGCACTTCAATCTCAAACCTGTTTCATTCTCAACCAAAGCTTTCCATTTATTAAATGTGTCAAAAACATCAGATTTCCTCTTTATGCAATAAACCCATACCTTTCTTGTAACATCATCAATGAAAGAAACATAATACTGTGATCCTCCAATAGAAGCTACCTAAGCTAGTCCCCACACGTCTGTGTGAACAAGCTCCAACTTTTGCTTCTTCTTTGTTGACCTAGTTTTGAGAAACCTCACTTTCTTCTATTTCCCAAAAATACAATGTTCACAGAAATCTAGATCTATGCTTTTCAAATCTGAAAGCTTACCTTTTGACTTAAGAACATTCATTCTCTTCTCACTCATGTGACCAAGCCTACAGTGCCACAACTTTGCATCTATATTTGAAGTAGATAAAATAGAAGGAGAATAATCAGTACTACAAGTAGATAGATAAAGTGTACATACTCTCTTACCTTTTGCTAATACAAGTGCACCCTTGGAAACTTTCCAAGATTTAGCTATGAGAGTTACTGTGTAACCCTCATCACCCAACTTTCTTGCAGAAATCAAATTCCTCTTCAGGATGGGTACATGCATGACATCCTTCAACACCCATGTGTTGCCATTCTACAATTTCAGCTGCACTTTTCCTTTGCCAACAATTTTACAAGGCTCATCATCCCCTAAATAAACTTTTCCAAAATCTCCATGGACATAATCATTGAAAAATTCTCTATTTGGGGTTGCATGGAAAGAGGCACCAGAATATAAAACCCATGATTATACTTTATTATCTAAAGAAAATATAAAAGCATCCTATGCAACAATACCTGCAACTTTTGCTTCTTTATTACCTTCATGCTGATTTTCTTTGTTATCCTTCAACCAACAATCTTTCTTTGCATGCCCTTTCTTTCCACAATTCCAGCAAGTTATTCTTCCATTTCTGGATTTGGATCTACTTCCCATCTTTGACCTTGATTTCCCTTGCTTGCCCTTCTCTCTTTGCCTTCCCCTAATTTCAAAACTTAAAGCATTACCTAATGTTTCCCCTGTGCTTTTCCTACGAATTTCTTCATTCAAGATTACACTAACAACATCATCAAATTTCAAGATATTTGAAGCAGATGTAGTATTACTAACTACCATTACCAAACTATGCCAACTTTCAGGTAAAGAGTATAAGATTAAGAGATCCTTAATTTCATCATCAAAAACTATTTTGACTAAATTTAATTGATTTACTATTGTATGGAAATCATTAAGATGACTAGATACAAATCCACCTTCCTGAATTTGTAAATTAAATAATTACTTCATAAGATATACCTTATTCAAAGCTAAGGGTTTTTCATATAAATTTGCCAAAGTATCCATTAACTCTACCTTTGTCTTTGCCTGTGATAAGTTGGAAAACACAGAAGCTGCCAGGCTCAACCTTATAGATCCAAGAGCCTTTCTATCAAGAACATTCTATTCTTCATCTTCCATATTTGTGGGCTTCCTTGAAAGCCCACCCAATGGTAAATACAAATCTTTCTGATATATATAATCTTCAATCTGCATCCTCCATAATTGATAATTCTTGCCATTGAATTTCTCCATTCTTAGTTTACTTTATTCTACCATTGCTTTGCTCCCACTCAATCAGAAACCCCTGTGAGTGAATTCTGTAATCAATAAACACTAACACGCTCGGATACCAGTTGTTAGTGTATACACATAGCTCTGATACCACTTGTTAGGATCTTAGAGTACAATTGATTTCTTCATTGTATTTCTTTCTAGAAGAGTTTAATACAGATTATATTGTTTCTTGTATCTCCTATTATTTGTTGTTTCTGATTTCTAGTTACTTAGTACTTCTGGTTTCAATTCCATGTTTAGTTGCTTATACAAAAGTAATCAATTATACTCTAAGATCCTAACATTACCAAGGATACTTCAATATTTGATCATCATGAATCTAATGAGCATAATCAGTTGCAACTCCTAACTTAAGAGGAGATAGGGATAATGATGTAAAGTAGAAAGGTATGGGAAGAATATGATTAGGTTCTTGACCCTTATACTCAACCCATGAGCCTATGGATGAATCCAAAAGTTCCAATCACTCTTCTAATTGACCAAAAGAGTACTAACTACAAGTGGAAGTTGTCACACATGGGTCAAAGTATGATTGCACCCAAGTTGTCACATGACAACTCCACATCATGGTGACACTATAATCAAAAGACATTCCCATTTTATCTTGGGGGAATTTAGTCAAATTTATTTCATTTTTTAGTAGTCATTTATTTTGTCCAAATAAGTGTTTTGTATAGTTTGTAAGTAATGTCTTATTGTTTAGTTCCTTCCCTTGTTTGTTCTTAGTTATTAGGTGTGCTTCTTAGTGTTATGTTTTTATTTTTTGATATGTTTTTATGTGTGTCTTATTATTTATATAATTCATTGAGGTTTCAAAATTATAATTCAATTTGACAGTCCAAGGAGTCATCATCTTATGCTTCTTTATTTGAGTCACTTTGTCTTGAAAGTGTTTGGGTTCTCTTGACTAGTAGGTTGGTCACCCATCATATTCACCAAAAAGTTTGACATTTTGGCCTCATAGACCAAATGCGAACACCTAATATTAAAAAAAAATTAGTGCTCATCATCCTAGCCTACTTATGATTATTATTGGCATGGTCATGTCATCCTTGTCTTGATGAGAGTCTTCAGATCTTGATTAGGGGCATTGTGATGTGTCATAGTTCCATGTTTGACCCTTTGTGTCATGATTTTATTTAAGTATTTAGGATTATATGTTAGGTGTCATGGTGTCTTTAAATGAGAGAAATCATTGCCAAGGGTCCTAGAAGTCATATCAATGTTTTAGCCCTATTTGAGGAGTGTGTTGATCTTTCAATAATATGAAGGTGTGTATCAATGTTATAGGCTATAATATGAGGTTAATATTTCATTAAAGGCCATTTTTCTATTATATATTCATCTAAGTCCATATAACCCCTTCATCACCCCTCCTAAACCATTGATCACCCCTCAAACCCCCTTCATAAGCCTATTTTACCTTATAAACATTAGAAAAGATAAATTCACTTGGTTAATTACATGAAAATGGTACTTTAATACATTCTATCCATTCCACATTACTCCCCCATATATTTCATGGCACTTAAAAGCCTTTGTGAGATACATTTATGCCTTTCCACTAGCCAAGTGGGTCCCGCATGCCATTTTGTGACCTTTACACTTCCTCCTTATGTTTATCCTACTTATAAATGGATTATTAATTCATTATTCCCATATTTTTACCCCCATATGGCATTTCAAAGTTTGAACATGGAGAAAATGGTAAAAAACACTCTTTTTGGGATTTTCTACACTTGTATAGAATTGTATAGCCTGTACCATATAATAGAGGATTAGGGGATGAATCTAAGATCATGTCTAATGTCCCTAAAAAATTTCATGATAAATGGAGGTCAAAAAATCTCAAATTAATTCTACACTCACTCTCCCCTTCTTTGCAAGCTTGGACATCTCCTTAGGTTTCTACTTGAACTATATAGAGGAGAGAGAGTGGAGGTCCCAAATCTTGGCCACAAGAAGTAATCTATGGAAACTTATAATCATGGGAATTTTTATATAGATTATTATCCCCAAATTTAGGAATAAACCTAAATAATTTAAAGAATGTGTATGCCCTCCAAATCTGCATAGGCCAACTTTAGTTAGGTGGTTTTCATGGATTTTTTTTTTCTCAATCCAATCATTGATATTTTTGGATCAAGTCTTAAAAGAGGCTTCCATGGAAATTTATAATTTTTTCTCACACATGTGAGCTTATATAAGTTTAAAATCTTCATGATTATCTATTATGTGCAACCTATAAAAAAGTTGAGTAATGGACAGAGGTTGGATGCATCTATCTAAGGATGTTATCTTGTTAAAGACTTTGAAGAGATGTTTAATGCTTCATCATGCTTCTACAATCAGAATCGGTGTGCCAAGTAGCTTATAATTACCTACAATAGTGTCTTCAAGGAAGGAAACATATCCATTTGGAGATCACTATGATAACACTATTGAAAAGAGCAATGACACCTACAAAATTTATATGTAGCTCAAAATAATTGAAAAAGGATGTTAGATTAGTGATGAAGGTTTATAATACCATGGTGAATAAGATCTTGGGCCTCCTTTGTGGCCTTAAAGACCCAGATACCACCTCCTTTGACTCCCTAAAATCATAGTTCCTTTTTAGCAATAGAATTTAATGACTGTTTGTAAAAATTAATGTTTTCTAAGTTTTTAGAGTTTCATTTTTAGGTTGTGTATGATTTTTCCATGCCTCCAAAACTTTATGATTTATTGGGTATGGGTCTGAGTTTCTCCTAGGTGTAGGTGGTTGGTATTATAAGGTATATTATCCTCCATTTCATGTCACAATACATACCACTACCACTTCACATTATCATCATTGTCTTTATATTGTGTTCCCCCTATTTCCTATTCTCATATCCTTGTCATTCCACATTCATCATTATTCACCCATTCATCCTTCCTTCTAGGTCTAAACCATAAAAATAGACCTCCATATACCCTTGGTAACATTTAGAGGCTATTAGGTCATGAGATTTTAGGATTACATTGGTCTTGTACCTTGGTAAAATGAAAAAAAAAAAACCATTTACAACCAATATTTGGCATATTATAGTAGAGCTTCAAAGGAGCATTACATGAGTGGCAAAAAAAACTTATTCAAGCACATATAAGGGATAAAAGAGATATTTTATGATTATTGATAAATAATAACCTAATTCCATATAAAAAATAAATTATCTTAGATCACTCCTCTCAGGGGACATACTTAAAACCTCTATCCATACAACAAGGTTTACACTCCTTGATGACTAAACATTGAGAAGACAGTCAAGGTTTGGTCTTAAGATTGAGAACATAAGTAAATCATCAATCAATATGATAGTGATACCTAAATTTAATTATTATAGGGTTGAGATTTAACATTAATTCATACTCATCAAATCACGATCTCCATCACAAGCCTAATGAGCACTTACAGTAGCACCTACATCCATCTTCATTGGCTTAGGCTTGACAAAGGAAGGAGTTGAGTAGGAAGTTGTGTTCCATGAGACTATGAAGTTTCTAGTAGTATTTAAAAGTATTAATAATTCTGAAATATGCATATCACCTTGAGGTGTAGATCTCTTTAACTCCTTAAAGAAGGCTTAGTAAAGACTAGTACCTACAACAACACATTAGAGACCTATAATCACCATGTCAAAAAGAAGACAAGATAAATTATAAAAGGAAAAGTTGGAACCACCATGTTCTTAAAATATTGATAATAAAATTTTCATAATGAATGGGAATCTCAATGGGAAGGTCTAGTTACCAGGTCTAAAACTCATTCTAAAGAACATCTACGTCTATCTCTCTCCTCATCATGGATTGTGTTATAAGTTTTTTGAGTTTAAATGCTCAAGTTAATAGTGATTAAAAGAGATAGATTATGAAATAAGATCATTAATGATACTATGGTAAAGTGGAGAAACTAAAATGGTACTTTACCATTCCAAATCCTTTCTTTGACAACACCTAGAGTAGCACTGTATCCAACTATAACTAGTTTATGAGAACAAGTAAGGTATGATCTTCCATGTGCAAGGGTTAGAGGTCATTATTAATGAAATGGGAGGAAATATTGAAATAAAATAGACATATAAATTGTTATATTTATAATAAGGATGCCTATTACACTCACATAAAGAGTGAATAACCTCTTACTTAGTCAAGAATGTAGGAATATATACCTACAGGTTAGTTATGAGATAGACTTGAGGAGGAAAGTACAATGGTCTTAATTCATGGGTTCTTATCCTTAGTAAATATTGATCATAGGAATATAAAATTATGTGTACATACTAGTTAAATTCCATAATCAGGTAGGTTAAAGGTGAGGTAGGGTATACATAGGGTTTCAAGCAAAACTCAATCAACTTGCCCTAAGAGGGCATTCATATGCATTGGGAACACCAAAAAGTTTTAGAAAAAGGATGAATTTAAGGAAAAAGGAACTAAGAGGTACTAATGGGTATTTACAAGGAATATAAAATGATTATTATACCTATAGATACTCAAGGTAACAATAATAAGAAGTTACATTAGAACCTTACACTAGCTATATAATTAGCAAGTAATATGAGACCATTTTGAGCCAAAATAGTCATATGAGGCCCTTTTGGGAAGATTTAATCCTTAAAAATTGGAATATAGGGTAATTTTTAGTTATAAAATGTACCTATACTAATGTATTAGTCATAAAAATAGTGGGTATACCTACTATTTTGTCTAAAACAAAGACATGTCTAAGATAAATAGTCTAGGAGTTAGATAGGCAAAGTCATGCTTAGAAGAGTTTTCAAGCTTATGAGTCCCATATATGGTACTAAAATAGTGAGATATGATTTTAAAGGTCCATAAAATCTCGTCTACTGGTTTAAAATGATGATCTATATTCAAGCATGATTGAGAACAAGTTAAACAGGTAGGCTTTAGGCCTAATTGCAGACCCTGGTGCCACATCAAAGATCTTTCAGGCTCCTACAATAGGTTTTATGACCAATTTTGGGACTATGAATATGTTTAAGACTTTATATAAATGTTTTAAGTGTATAAAAGTGTGTAAATATCAAAAAACATCCAAAATATTTGCTCAAAACCCTCAACCCTACACACAGTCCACCCAAGTGCCAATTTTAAGAGCTCACCCACTCTATCACATAAGTTCTTAGGAAAAAATTTCTTAGGAGGATTTATGTACCCATGTGAAATAAGAATACATGATATATTTATTGTAATTATGAGGCCAAACTCTATGAATGAACATTAAATAGTTAATCACATAGAAATGGCTTGTAGACTACCTTAGGGTCATCTTTTGACGTTCATATCTTCATCCACCCTTACAATTCAAGTAAAATCCACTCATGGAAGTTTATTAGGTCAATGACCTAGAGATTCATGGAATTTATTCTAAACTTGTATGTCCAATATTATGTGTAGACATCTAATTCCTAACACCATTTGTGTCGAAATTGTCAATCTTACCCAAATTGCACTCAAATTCACATTTTAGGTCAAAATCCATAAAACACCCTAAATGGTTCAAAATTATCACTTAAAAGTGTTAGTTTAGGTCAAATTATCCCTAAATAGGGTAATGCATTTTATGGGCCAGCTAAATTTGATCAAATCATTTCGAGTCCAAATGACAATTTTACCATTTAGTGTTCTAGATCACTCTTTTCTTCTAATTCATTAGTACACATCATGTACCTTTGTTATTTAGTGTTGAAAACATCCTAAATGGATATATAGCTCCAACAAATCTAACATTGCCTTCCAGTTCCTCTCCAATCAAATTATGACCTAGTAATATGACTTTCTAACCATTTTGATTAATTGTGCACCAATTTCTAAAGAGTTACACTAAACTTGATTAAACTTACTTAAGCTAATTAATACACTTCAAGAGCTTAAGTAATAATTCCATAGATATTTTTTAATATCTCATTATTGGAAATTGATTTTTAATATCTGCATCACCTAGTGACATCATCTATGGGGTGGCATCCATCAAGCCATAAGTGCATAAAATATCAGGATTATGGGTCACCCATGCCAAGTTAATGCCTTCCATGTTTCTTTAATGCTTATTTATCTTGATGGTATTTATGAGTTTAATTAAGAATATTATGATTATCCATGGCCACACATCTCAATCTTGAGATGGATGGTCATGGTTGATCCTGACCAATCTCAAAAATCTATAAATAGAGAGGCCATGGACATGAATTTTAAGCTTGATTTATGTAAAGTTATTAGGTAGAATTGTCTCCACAATCCTTTGAAATAAACCATTAAAATTAGTTACAAGCTTCATTGATAGGATAGTTTAGTGATTTTGAATCATGAGCCTAGGTTTTATGGAGTGTTCTTAAAACATTGGAGGAGTTTGCCACCTTTGTTGACAAATACAAGGATTATTGATCAAGGGAGAACATGCTTTTGAGCCACATGGGTATGGTGAATCCATTTGGGAAGGTAATATGATGTTTTATTTCTTTCATTTATTTCTTAATATCCTTTGTAATTCCCATAAGAATAGATAGGCTTAGTTAGTTTTTTATGCATTTTTCATGATTTATAGACTAATGTTTGACTAAATTTATTTGTAATCCTCCTTACATTTTGGCATACCTGGTGGGACCAGACACATCCCACACATGAATAATATCATTATGTAACTTTAAAATGTTCATTTGGATCATTAAAACTCTTGCAATTTGATTTTCTAACTTTGTTTTGCCATTTTTAATTATCACGGGTTTACACAGTAACCATCATCAGTTAGTAAAACCATCATCTATTAGCATAGACATTGTCGATCACTATTGGTATAACCATTTTCAGTTAGATAACCATCATCGGTTAATAAGTGTAGCCATCATTGGTTATATAAATGATGTCGATCACTATGTTTTTCCTAAAAACAAAAACTTGAGAGCTAATAGGCCATTTTAAATGCTTGGTTTGGGGTCATACAAATTCCATTTTGGATAATTTGTTTTTAAAACCATGTGTTTTCTCCTAATTTTTTAGAATTTGACATTAATTTATCTTCAAGTTTCATATATTTTTCACATAATTTTGAAACTCTATTTAAAAGGTTTCTAATCTAACGTATATTCTTTTGGGGTGATGCCTTAAGGGTAGATAGGTAACCAGGGGATTTGAAATTTGATAAAAACATGTTTAGATCACCTTTTGCATGCATTAAAATGGATTAGGAATATTATTTTGGTGTTTAAAGTAGCATTTAAATGATTAAGTCAATTTTTTTATTATGTTTTTTAAAGTTTGTAATTAAGACCAAGGGGTCAAATGAACACCACCTCATTTTCCATTTGGGATTAAAAAATAACTCACCTTTCTAAGTTTTTTATATTTACTTATTTGTTTAAGTTAGATTTTGTTTGGAAAAAAGAGGGGTGTTTCATGTATGCTATTCCATTTATCCTTTTTAAGGAAACCTTGGAATGAAAAGTGCTATTCCTATTGAAAATAGCCTAGTCCAAGGATTAGAAATAAAGTTATCTAAAGCACTCCCCAAAAACTCTTCAAAGTTTGGGTGACCTTGAAAATGACCCTAAAGTCTTTCTATTTCATGCGCTCTTTATTTTTATACAAACTTGGCTTGCGAGGGGGACGTCATTACCTCCTGTGAGTTCTTTAGGGAAGCTTTGACCCAGGGTTTCACCTTCTGACATTGACTTCATTTGGCTCATAATTGGAGTTACACATGGGACATATCTATATTTGGACATTGCACTACATGAGTGAATACCAAGATGTAATGGTTATAAAAAGGACTAGACCTTTTTACAACTAGCCAATGTTACGGTCACCAATTTTTTATGCTTATCTTTTGCATCATTTAACATGAAATTCATTATGCAATTGATTCCCCTAGAATAATCAAAAACCAATTAGTTTTATTCAACCCCATTTTTCCATATACTTGTTAGAATTTGGATGATTATACTTAGTGTATTTTGGTCATTATTTGTTTGGTATGATTTGAGGCTAAAACTTGTTTGTTTGATCATAAGCCATGTCAAAACAATGTATTTGAGTTGATGAGGGTAGTGTTATGATTCACAAATTATGTAAAACCATTTTACCTTTTAAGTCTTTGAAACATAACAATTGACCACATCATTCGAGCATGCTTACACCATTAGGCTACTCAATTTGTTTCAAAAACTTGTTTATCATTGTATCAAAAACCATTTGTTTTAAACTATGTAATGTATACCATTTGGACATGTTTATGCATCATTATGCTATCCAATCTTGTCTAGTTTGTTTGGTCTAATCCTAGTCTTCAACATTGCATTTTTAATTAACCTTGTCAAGTCTAGATCCAAACATCGATTGATTTCTATTTATGCCTCAATTCATGGGGTTGGTACACAAATATTTTTATTTTAGGTTTCATAGATTTGGTTAAATTATTACCCAATTTTGAACACTATTGATTGTTTGTTTGTTCAAGTGCCTATCCTCATCATTTTTTGTGATTTTTTTGGGAAAAGATAACCTTTCTTTAAAAACCTTTGATGTTAGACATTTGATGTTAGGTTGTTTTATGCCAAATATCATCATAAACTACTTTTTTAGATGCAACTTCACCCTTTCAACCAAGGTTGAACCATTTGTATTTTAAAAATCACTTTTCAGAGTTTGCAAAACTTTAAGTCTTTCTATTTTTGAATATTTCTTCATTAAATGTAGATATGTCTAGCTACACTTATGGTGCAGTCATGGATAACCCAACCTATGATAGAATGGCCACACAAAATGACTTTTATGACTTTAGTCAAGACCCTTATGGTGACAATATGGTTTGTGAGATAGATTTCTATCCAACTCATAAAAATTAGTCATGGGAACATAGTCAAAATACAACTTATGATCCAAATCATGATTGGAATGATTAGGTTTATCAGGAAGACTTGGATGCTTTGGCTTGTGTAAGTAATCAAACTCCACAACATAGTAATATCACCACTTTAAGACCTCCTCCTTTGGTTTTCACAAGCAACCAAACTAAGTAGCATCCAGTCATCACCATTTTAATATCTCCTCCTTTGGTTTGTACAAGCAACCAAACTAAGAAGTGTCCAATCATTACCATTTTAGGACCTCCTTTGGTTTTCAAAAGTAACCAAACTAAGAAGCATCTAATTGTTACCATTCTTGACCCATCAACAGTTTTTGATGAACTTATTATTGAAGAACCTCCATTTTATGAACCAATTATTTTTTATCCCTTATTCAATAGTCTAGTCTTTGGAGAGTCCATTATTGAATCACAAACCATTATTATCTATAAACCAAATGTTCCCCACTTTAGAAAAATTTTGTTGATCTTTGAGCCTAAATAAGAAACATTACCTCTTCAAAATCCATCTTATGAGGATCAAAATGTGTTCAAAATTGATCTTTTGCAACCAATTGTGAACCAAAACCAACATGTTATTGTTGAAACACCCATTTGTGATAAGATAAACTATGATAAGTTACCTATTCATATGTTACCTCTTTGTAAAGAGCCTCATCTCCTTGACAATCCAGTCTTGGTAGAGTTGTCTCTTGATCTTTTCCCACTTGTTGAGGACTTTCACTTTGACATACATGATTTTGTCAAGATATCCTTTGAGTGGTTCCATATTTTTTAGGAGATTCACTTAGATGAGTCAGTCTATGTTGAACCCTTCCTAGATGAATCAATTTTTATTGATCCCATTATGCCATCATAGGCCATTACTTGTCAAAAATTTAGCATTCAATATAACTATATCGAAACAACCATATTAGATGAAGAATCAATATTAGAGTCAGGTTCCATTTTTGAACCGACATTGGATTTAGCTGTAGACACCAAAATTATGTCACACACGTACGTAACTCTTTGTGTCAAAACCTCCCCTTGATCCCTTTTTTGATAATAATAATTAAGCTCCCTAACCCATGGTTTTACCCTTCACACATTTAATTAATTTAAAATATTTAATTAAGTTAATTAAAAACCCCTTATGCCACCTTATCTGGACACCTCATCCTAAGACTATTTATCACCTGATGAGTCACCCTAAGACTTAGTCCCCTTATCCTAACTACCCATGACTTAATTTCACCTCAAAAATGAAATCCTAACCAACTATGTCCTTCTTAACCCCCTATTTCTACCATTTTATAATGGGTACCACACTTGGCATAAGAAACAAATATAAAATAGGCTAAAGATAGTAGTTTTACCTATTCTAAGGCCATTGACGTTGGTCAACCCATGGATGATGTCAATGGGATCATCGACATCGATTAAATAAGCTAAAATCCAAACTAATGTTTAGGTCAGTAGAAATCAAGAAAACTTGTTCTTATTTATATACAGGCTATCAGCATTCAACTTTTGACATCTTAGCTTATTATTATCTTGCATAAGTCAATCTAGATCAGGAACCAAGCTCTCAAGAACCACTATCACTTGCTTATTTTCTCTATTTGAGGGATTGATTCAGACTACCTGATAAGATCCATCCATCTAGCACTTATCATTCAATCACCTTTGTAGCTAAGTACATCACTTATTTTGTAAGTCTTTAAGAAGTTACTTTGCAATCACTTTACATTTATTATTTATTTCTTTACACATTCTTGACCAAACCCCTGTGAAGGAGTTATAAAGTTTTCTTGCTTACTTCCCCTTATTTCAACACACCAAACCTCTGACCAAATCCATCCAAACCATACTCTCTCACACAAAACTCTCCCCAACCTTCCAGACCTGACCAAAACCCTTTCTTAGACCCAAAAAAACCTTCTTTAATGTCCTAGGTAATTATTTCCCCTATTGACCTTAGTAGCCTAACTGATATTGGTCACCTTCTCATTGACCTTGGTAGCATAACCGATATCAATCACACTTTCCAACCAACCTCGTTAACCCAACTCATGTTGAAAACTATGGATTTCTAGTAACTCTTCTAAGACCTACCCAAACAACTTCCAAAATACAAATTAAATATGCCACCTGCACTGTGTTATTTTCTACTACTCTTAGGTTGTGAAAACTAGTAACATTGTCTCTCTTTTACTCTCTTTTTTCCTCTTTCTTGGTTATTTATTACTCTTTTGTCTCTCAAAAGTGGACTATCATCTCGAAGGAAGTTTGACACTTCTTAAAACAAGCACGTAACTTGGTAGCCCACTCATATATCTACTAACAAACATTTTGTAGTAGTGTTTTCTTACTTGTAGGTAGTCCTACCCAACCAAAGAGGAGAACTCACAACATCTAGATAAGACACACAAACCAATCTAGGTTCATTCTAATCACTTATCCCTAACCTTCTCTATTTTTCTTTAGACTTGAAATAGAAAAAAATTAGTGAAACATTTCTGGCATGCCTAGTGGGACCCTAGAGTTTTCCTTGGGTTCATTGCTTGTTTTAAGCATTCATATAGGTGCATTATAGTTAAATTTTCATTTCTTGCACTTTATCCTTCTTTTTTCCCTCAAAGCTAAAAATTTAACATTTTATTTTCTATTTAAAGGCAATAAACTGAAACTTTTTCTTCCTTACCACTCTTCTTTTCTCTTTGCCTCTAAAAGTAATTTATCATTTTTCTTACAAGTTAAAAAAATCTCTTCTTTATCTCTTCTTTCATGCACATTAGGATAGTTAATTTCATTCTCTAATCCCATTTCATCTTTATTTTCATTTAAATCTAAACATTTTAGATTTGGGTTTAACATTTACTTAACTTCATTGTTTTCTTGTTGCATATTAGCTCACCTAGTTAATTACAAGAATTATGAATACATTATAGTGCACTTATGTTACACAAGTAGATCACACTCACAAAAAAAACATCTAAACTCACTTGAGACAAGGTCTATCAGAATTTCATCACCTGGTAGATCACCTTACCCTACCTGACTATCTTACTTGGATTTCACCACCAAGGGGAGAACCC
The DNA here is from genome assembly GCA_037957365.1 of Torreya grandis. NCBI lineage: Eukaryota > Viridiplantae > Streptophyta > Pinopsida > Cupressales > Taxaceae > Torreya > Torreya grandis. The sequence goes on along the minus strand of JARHVA010000263.1, from coordinate 1,895,640 downwards.
ACTCCATTCTATAGCAGAGTTTAAACTCTAGGTAGAAGGTATATTTTGGCTAAGTAGACTGGCTTAGCTTTAGGTCTATGAAGTGCAGGGAACAAGCTCTTATAACAAGCCATGTACTTGGTCTAACATAGATTTCCTCTTGATCACTAAAACTAACCTGAAACTAGCTCTAGATTGCTTTCTATTACCTTCATTAACCAAATTTCCTTCTCACTATCTAATTAAGGCATAAGCCAATATGAGACTAAAATTAATCTCTAAGGAGTTAATAATTAGCGGTTGTATGTTTTTTTTTCTGCTTTTTTATTACCTTCTATATTTTGGGGTTGGTAAGGATGTTTTTCCATTTGATTCACAAAATCAATATTATTTGTAATACTCAATTATTATAACCTATTATATCAAGTTTTTGAGTGTTATTTTTTCTTACATAGACCTCTTCTATCCTTTATTTTACCTAGATTCTACTTTTGGGTTTCTAAAACATTGGATTTTTCCATTTCCTAGGATATCATAGTGACTGACAACAGTTAAAAAATTGACATTGGTAGTATTTAGCTACCGATAGTAGTTAATCCCACTAATGTCGACAAAATTTTACTACCAACATCGGTCAAGCGACTGGCATTGGTGATTATGTAATTTTAATTTTCTCAAAATATCAACTTAAAATAACCCACTTACCTACACCCAAACTTGGTGTTTCCTTATTCCATCACTAATACAGAGTATTAAGATTATTTATACTTCTTCTTGCATGGTAATAATGTGACCTTAAGACAAAATTCTTGTCGATTACACAAGCCAACAACCACTTCCACCTTCCCCTCTTGTTGATTTTGTCATGGAACATACTTCAGACACAAAGCATACTCCCAACCCCAACCAAATTCCTATTGTACTTGAAGGAGATCAAGATTTTGGTAAATTTATTGATCATAACATGGAATCCCTTCAAAATTATCTTTCCATGAGCCAAACCCATAATTCTTTAGGTGACCTAATCTATGGTATCCCAACCTCTCTAATGGAGACAACTTCAATTTCAGCTATCTCCATTCTTTTCCCCATGGTTACCCAAAAAACCACTTCGACAAGTAACCCAAATAAACAATGTCCAAAGTTTAGCATCACCAACTAACAAATCCCACCTAAACCCTAGAGTGACTTCCCAACTTTCATAACCACAAGTAGTTCAATCAAGCCTCACCTCATTTCAAAATTTGGTGTTACTTATTCCATCTACTCTTTCACCTATAATTACCAGAGTTATTACTCACCCTTCATATAGTTTAACCATGCCAATAACCTAACCTATATAATAACATCCATTCAAAGCATAGTCTTTATCCCAATGGAACAAGCCCCTTCTCTTTCTGCCCCCAAGCCTATAACTCATTACCCTTATGTTTTCCCAACACAACCTCAATAAACCATGTCATATGCTCCCTCTATTTTCTATCAGGTTCCCTATAACTTAGGAGGTATCTCCCAGACTAATCCCCCTCCAAACCTCATTAAGATGGTGATGGTCAAGATGTCTAATCTAGAGACATCTATTTTTGGTTCAAAATAAATGTTATACTATGATCAGATATGTAGTGAACCCATCCATCCTTCTATGCCTATTTTCCCTTGTCCAATCCAATGGGAACTCCTGAAATTTACTCATTTATAGAGTAAAGAGGACCCACAACAACATTTATGAGCATTTAGACATGCTTGTTATTTAACAGGGCATGATGATGCATTACTACTTCACACTTTCCCTATGTCTCTTTTGGGTGCTTCCTTGGATTGGTATAGATCTATAACTTAGCACTCCATTTTATTATTTACCCAACTCACACAAATATTCCTAGACCATTTCTTTATTAATATTTCTAAAAAAAATTCTATTATATACCTCTATTCTATTAGACAATTTGATGACGAGTCTATCACAGATTTTGTCACTCACTAGAGAGGCTTGATAAATCAACTCTCCTTCTCATTACCCCAACCTAAGCTTGTTGAGATCTTCTCAAGGGTATGTGTTAAGCACATTTCATCTACACTCTAAGTACAAAATTTTTGCACATTTGATGATGCCTTTACGATGGTGTGGAAACTCAATATTTGGGTTATAGATGAAGGAAGAGTCAATTTATGTAGTAAGAACACCAATTCTAAATTTAATGACTCTTCTTCTAAAACATATCCTTTTAACCAAAAATCTAAAGGATCCACCAATACAGTGGTTATTAAATAAATTTATTCCATAACCACAAACTAACCTAATTCCTTGACTTCCCAAAATTTGACCAAGTAATTCCAACAACGGTATGAATAGAGACAATACAATCCCATTGGGGAGTCATAGACATCCATTTTGAAAAAAAAATTTCAACAAGGTGTCATATCCCTTCTGCAAATCAAACTTCCTATATAGTTTAACCCCTCCCATCCTATTCTAACTTGGTATAAGGAGGATTAGTTTTGTAGCTATCATCGAGTTAAAGGCCACAATTCTAATAATTGTAAGACATTTAGGAACATTGGTCAATACATGCTTGATAGGGGTGATCTCATTTTGGATAATATTAATGTGCCCACTAATCAAAATATGGATGTGTTCAAATAGCCTTTTCCTAACCATTTACCCAATCAAAATATTATTTAGACCATGACTAACTCATGTGATCATAATCTCCATACGGTTAATATGGTCTTTCCTTTACCTCTAGTTTAACTTCCCCCTCAACAAGAGGCACCCATTTTATCAACTCCTCTCCCATAGTCAGTAGCATTTGTTTTGTCTAATCTTCCTCCTTGGGTAAAAGATCCTATTTCACCCATTCCACTCTCATGTGAGGAAGAGCCTCCTTTACCAGTTATTTTTCCATGAGAGGAGCCAGTATTGCCAGTTCTTTTTGCACCAATGTTACCTATCCTCTTACCACTTGAAGACCACACCTTACCCATTACACATCCAAATGTTGAAGAGAACATCATTCCTATGTTATACCCTCTTGAGGAACTTTCTTCACCTACCTCTCCTCCACTGATAGAGAGTAGTACCCCATCCACTCCACCTTTTTACCTAGAAGAGTCAATGTTATCTACTACCACATTAGATGAGAGACCTATTGTGCCTACTCTACTTAAAGCACCCTTACCACTTCTTTTACCTATGTAGGATCACACTTTACCTATTCCTCACCCACATGTTGAGGGAGAAATTATATCTATGTTTTACTCCCTTGAGGAACCCTCTTCATCTACCTCTCCTCTACCCATGAAAGACTATGCTTCTTCTCTTGTCTCTATTGCAGAAGACCCTATCATGACTCTTTCTCATCTTTGGCCCAAAGTAGTAGAGACCAATAATTTCCCTCTTTCTCAATTACCTCAATTTTTTAAAGATGCAACTATAAGGCCTACATCATATTCATCTAAACCCTTATCATGGTTGGTGAAAAGTCTAGAATTTCTTGAGTCCATGTAGCTAGATCACACAACATTTTGAGACTGACTTTAAACCCCCTATCCAACATAATGAGTATCAAATTTTACTACCAACCTTCTCACTATCCTTCACCCAAAGGTCTTTGAGAAAGATAAAGCTTCTTCACCAAAATCACCATAAGTTCATCTATCTATGTTAGAACCTTCACCCTCATAGACATCTGCCACATTAAAGTAGATTAGGCCTTTAGGTGTATGCCCCATCTCTAATCTAATTCATCCACAAGTTGGAGGTTCTTGGCTTAAACTACAAAAAATGTTAATCTTCCTAGATCTCACTAATCTTTCCCTCTTCAACCCTTAACTTTACCATCAATTTTGGGACCACACTCCTCTACTTTAGTTGGAGTATCATTTATCTAAGTCAAATAAAAGGCTAAGTTACCTCTACTACTACCTTTTCCACTTATTAGGCCTTTTACATCTAACACCATGATACCTAACATCAAGAAAGTGTCAGCAAAACACATAACTCCATTGCCACCAAACAAGGTACCATGCAAATTCACCCCTATGATTCCTAAACAAAATAAGGTGACCAATCCTATTACCACAACAAGTAAAAGACCACTCATAGGCTCTCAGAGATTTTTCCTACATCAATTACTACAATCTTCTTTAATAACTCTTACTCCCATTAAACCTTATAGTCCTCTTGGAATGAAGCCATCTCGGTTTAATGATACACAAGTGTGTCTATATCATCATTCACCTAGACACGATACTAAGAGTTGTAAAGCCCTCATAGCAGTCATTTAGAAACACTTTGATGTCGACACTCTCTTTTTTGATACTCCCATTAACCTTCATGTTATTCCACCTCTATAATCCACAATGCCTCCTATTGTTCCACCTAAATTAAAACCCAAAGATGTTATCATACCACCTTTTCCACCTATTTCACCTATATTTTAGATCAACATAGTTAATGTGGCCACACGGTCACAAAACCAAAAGGATAAAGATAAGGAAAAATTCACTGCTCCTTGGGCTCATCCCTTTTCCAAAGACACTCCTCTTCTAAATCCCAATGTTTCCATCTTAAGGGTCTTGAAGCCAACATCTTTAGACATTATTCAAAGCTTGATGGTGAAACAACTTCACTAAACTCATATGAAAATGTCCTTGTATGAGTTAATCCAAAACTCATCCCAACAATGTCAAGCTTTGATTAGTGCTTTTTAAGTATTTGAGGTACAACCTGATGATCCCCAACTTCTTGTAGCTTTGGTTAGCTCTCTTAATTCCATCTCCCTAATTTCTTCTAGTAATTCAGAAATTCCACTTCAACACTATGAAGATCAATATTTTTCCCTTTTTAATATCACATTTATTAATAAAACTCATTTCAAAAGAGTCATGATCAATGGGGGAGCTAGTATTAATATTATTTCCACCCATGCATACAAATATCTAGACCTTATCAATATTTACATGTCTCAAACTATTGCAACACTCTACTCCTTTAATCATACTAGAGATACTATAGTGGGCACTATTATCTTACATATCCATGTAGGTCCTCACATAATTAATGAGCTCTTTTATGTTGTAGAAGGAGAGTTCCAATATAACATACTAATTGGATGACCTTGGATATGTGTTATGGCATGTGTACCCTCAACTTTGCACCATTGTGTCAATTTTGACCATGATGGACAAGTACATGTTATACCCACTGACCCACCTTCATTTAAAACATTCAACATGACTTATAGTCCAAATGATGTTCTCATTCCATTGAAGACATCATCTTCTCTGCATGATACTTTTAAAGCTTCCACAAGCTCCACTATCCTACTTACACAAATATTGATAACATAAATTCTTGACAAAGATCCCATGGAGGAAAATTTTAAACGTTTATCACTCAAATAATATCATTTATTGATGCTTTACATGGTCTATACTCTATAATAGTATGGAAAGCTCCATATGCACCCAAATTATGATCCTCATATTGGGATGGGCATCCCTTATGGGTCCCCTAATCTTTGAACTAATTTCACATATGGGAGAATAGATCAAGCTCCTACTACTAGCAATCCATTTTCTTCACCACAACAATTTACCTATGACTTCTCTTTCTTAAGCAAGATTAGATTTACTCACACCTATATTTATAGGTGTGCCTAGAAAGGATTTGGTTTTGGTCATTACGAGTAGGGTGTCTATACGCACATTGAGTATCCCACTGGCAACACCATTAAAAATGCCAAAAAGAGGCATGGAGTGGGTTATAATGATCCAAATAAACTCACCAAAAATTCCCATGTACCAATTATTGAGGATCCAATCTCTCCTCCAGGATCACCTACCAAATCAAAGGTATCTATAACTCATAATTTTTTTCCCTTAAATATCATCCATTTGGGGCCTCTCACCTATCACCAGGGTAAAGAAATAAGATCCCTTTCTCTTGTTCATCCTAAAACAATTGATGAAGACTCTCTTACTATTAACACTATCTAATGTCAAGATGATGATGCTATTCTCACATACATGGGTGCAGATGATTCCTATATCCAATGATCACTCCCATATAAAACACAAGCTATTTTAAATAAATCAACCATTGACATCAATTTTCCCTCTCATAATAACTCACATCCTCAAGATTGACCAATCTTTAGATTCCTCTAAGCAAGCTGATTATACCACATTTCTTAACAACCATAGCTTCACTTGGTCTTATAATGACATGCTTGGCATTGAAATCTATATCATCACCCATAACATTTTCACCAATCAAGATGCTAAATTTTTTAAGTAGAAGCTTCAAAAGATGCATCCTTGTATTGATCTCCTTGTCAAAAAAGAGATCCAATGCCTCCTTTCTATTAACTTTATCCAATCCATTGACTATCTACAATGGATTTATAATATTGTGCCTATCACAAAATAAATTAGGGGAATCTACATTTTCATTGAATATCATGACTTAAACCTCACTTATCCAAAATATCACTTTCCATTTGCCAAGTATCAACCAACTTATTGATCTAATAGCTAGCCATGAGATGTTATCACTTGGAGATGGGTTCTCTAGATATAATCAAATCTTCGTTGCTCCTAAGTATCAACACAAGACAATATTCATTACCCTATGGGGTAATTTCTATTATCAGGTAATGCCTTTTGGTCTAAAAAATGTTGGTGCCACCTATCAACGTGTTATAACTTACATCTTCTATGATCTCCTACACAAAATTATGGAAGATTACGTGGATGACTAAAACTAATTAGATTTTGATCTTTCTAGGAGAATAAATTATACAATGAATTTCATGTCAAATTATGTAAAAGATAAGCATAAAAATTGGGTGACTACAACATTGACTATTTGTACAAAAGTCTAGTCCTTTTTATAACCACTACATCTTATTATTCACTCAGTGTAGTGTGATGTCCAAATGTAGATATTTCCCATGTGAAACTCTAATTAGGATTGAAATGAATTCAATTTTGGGAGGTGAAACCTTAGGTCAAAACTTTCCTAAAGAACTTGTAGGAGGTAATGATGTCCCCCTTACAAGCCAAGTTTGCATAAAAATAAAGAAAGCATGAAATAGAAAGACTGTAGGGTCATTTTCAAGGTCACCCAAACTTTGATGAGTTTTTGGGGAGTGCTTTAGAAGACTTTATTTCTAAGCCTTCAACTACGATATTTTAAATAGGAATAGCACTTTTGATTCCAAGGGTTCCCTAAAGGGGATAAATGGAAGAGCATACATGCAACACCTCTTTTTTTGCCAAAAAAAATCAGACTTAAACAACTAAGTAAATTAAAAAACATAAAAAGGTGAGTTCATTGTGCCCTATTAAATAATAATCATGTCTAAATGCTCACAAATGCTATTGTGGGTCCTCTTTACTTTGGAAACTAGTAAATTTGGGGAGTTCCCATTGGCTTGGATAAGGGTGAATAGGCACAGAAGGATGGATATGTTCATGGCATATCTGATCATAAGATAACACATTATTTGAACCCAAAATGGATGTCTCTAGATTAGACATCTTGTCCATCAGCATCTTAATGAGTTCTAGAGGGGGATTGGTTTGGGAGATACCCCCTAAGTTATAGGGAACTTTATAGGAAGAATAGGGAACATATGACATATCTTACTAAGGTTGTGTTGGTGCAACATAAGGATAATGAGATATGGGCTAGGGGGTGAAAAGAAAAGGGGCTTGTCTCATTGGGTTAGAGACTATGCTTTGGTTGGATTTTGTTATTATAGGTTAGGTTATTGGCATGGTTATACTAGGTAAAGTGTAAGTTGTAACTTAGTTAATTATAGGTGTGAGAGTATATGGAATAGGTACCACCAAATTTTGAAATGGGGTGAGACTTGACTGAACTACTTGTGGTTGTGAAAGTAGGGAAGTCATGCCAATATTTAGGTGGTATTGGGTAGTTTTTAAGCATGGAATATACTGAGAGTGTGGTGAATCAGTATATTATATATCTTATAAAACTTTCCCTTTATCAAATTCCACTTAATCAAACATTCAATATATGCAATAAAACTCAAACAATAAACATCACACAAGATAGAGAGAGACACCAGATATAACATGGAAACCCAATGTGGGAAAAACCATAGAGAATCAATCTCAAATATATTCGTGAGAACAAACCCACAAGAGCACCATACCCCTTTGCCAAGTACAAACCTTAGCTACAATTCGTGAGCACCAACCCACAGGAGCTTCAAACCCCTATGCCAAGCACCAACCCAGCTATTATTCGTGAGCACCAACCCATAGGAGCACCAACCCCTTTTCCAAGCACCAACTCAGCAACAATTCATGAGCACCAACCCACATGAGCACCAACCCCTTTGTGTATACCACACACCTATCTCTCAATGTTGCTATCTCAACAAATGATAGATCAATACAACATCTCTTTCTTCTCTCTCACTTTTGCTCTTCTAAGCTAGATATAACAAATACAAATCATCTCTTACAATTGCTCTTCTAAGCTAGATATTACAATATCAAATCAACCTCTCACTCTCATATTTACAAATGGCTTCTCAAGCCTTTACTTATAGCTTTCCAAATGACCTTTGGTGTTCCCCCTTTGTGACCCTTCAATCCTCATGGAAAATGGTGCCAATCTTGGATGACCCTTCATATCCAAGCATTTGAAAAGTCATGTGGTGACCCTTCATGACCAAAAATGTCCTTCCCACTTTTATCCTTATCTTTGGTGAATTTTTGTATTGCTTAAAGTGTCCCTTCATGAGAAATTCACCCTTACTCTTTTGTCTTCACTTGGTGACTCTTGGTATTCCCCAAAATGACTCTCCATGGGAAAATGCATCCCATCCTTCTTTTGTCTTTACCCCGTGGCTCTTCGACTTCTCCATGGGCCCTTTTTTTGTCTCATATGCAACCAAAAATATAGTTATTAATATTAAATAAATATTAACTCACATTAGCCAAGATAAACAACATTAAATACAATGGGGCATTTATCACCAATAATACTAAACCTTTGACATCAATGACAATATTTCCAACAATCTCCCCCTTTGTCATTGATGGCAACCTCAATCTTGAAATAGCCACATCTTATCACCTGCACATACTATCATCTGAAAACATACAGTAACTCCCCCTTACTATAACAACTTATACATGTTCCCTGTACCTATTTTCTACACTTGTACCTGTACCTATTATTCTCTCCCTTTGACATCAATGGCAAAGGGCCTACCTAGAGCTAACACTTAACTCTCCCTCACTTGATGTTGAACATCAATGGCAGGAAGTAATATAAATTACTCCCAACTCCTCTGATCTTTCTTTGAGAAGATATATGATTTTACCTATCCTTTGAGAATATGCAATCAAATCATTTGAGTATTTCCTTCAGTATGAAACTTTAAGGTGTATCTTTGATCACATATTTGCCTTACACTCAATATATTATGATTATAAAACATTCTTAGTCTTGGTTCTACCATTATCCAAAAATAAAGTACCTTTTCTGGCTATCTTGGCAGTGGTTTTATCTCTGAATCTCACTGTACCACCATTTATCTTCTTTACTCTTATCTCCTATCATATGCCTCAAGCATCTGATATCAACAAACCATGGCTGATCTTTATCTCTTACATACAAAGCTATTTGTACCAACATAGAATCTTTAGGTTGTTTCTTCTGCCATGAACACGACTGAACCTTCTTCCTGATGAATGGAGCTTTGAAACTTTGATCCTTCTTGATTGAATCTACATGAGTATCCTTTTCTTTCTCTCTGAAACTATTAGCTCTTTTTCAACATTCTAATTTCTTATGACCATAATCATTTGAAACACTACATATGCAAGAATCATTCTAATAGCCTCAAACAATAATACTGATGAAAAATTCTCTTCAAAAATATATTCCCTCAAAAGATACACAAATTGATCTATCAACTCACCTTCTTGTCATGTAAAATATCCAAGACCCAATAGCATCCACCATGCTTCAATTTTCTTAAAAGTGTCTCCTTGAAGCCTAGAAGAGACACCCCCACACAAAAGGGTTATAGAAATAAATCTCAGGAGATTCCCACATCTCCTCTGTTTCTTCCTTGATCTTCTTGTGTTTTTCTTTTAGAATCCATTTAAGCATGTCTAACCTTTTTGACTTACTAACCTTATCATTTATGATATTCTTCTTTTTCTCAACTTTTTCAACAATCTTATCTTGACAAAGCTCATGCTCAAATGTAACAAGAGATTTTGCATAATCCTTCTTATCTGATTCTTTATCTACTATAGCAAGTAATTCATTTTCATTCTTGAACTCAACCTGATCAACCTTTACTATTTTAGGTCTCCAAACCTTAATTTGACTCTCCTCATATCTTTTAGGGGCTCTATAACCTTTGACATACGTTGAATATCTCTTTACTTTATTTTGGCATAATCTAGCAATATGTCCAACCTCATGACAACAAAAGCAAACAATATTTATCATACCTTTTTCTTGAATGTGACTAAGATCTCCCTTTGATTGATTGCTTCTCCTCATACAATCTCTTTTCCTATGACCAACATGATGACAAAAAAAACAATGGCCATGAAACAAATTTGAAAACTTGAAAGCATTGGGTTGCCTGATTGAATTCTTTAATTTGCCTTCAAAACCTACATCCTTCTTTCCTTGGACCAATACTTCATGATCTTTCTTAACCTTGATTATAAGCTTCTCATGATTATCTTTTAAAGAACCTAACTCATCCTTTAAATGATTACACTCTTCTTCTTTTTATGTTAAAATTGAATTTGCAACCTCTAACTGATTCTTAAGATCCTGAATAAATATCTTATTTTATTTTACTTCTATAGCCAACTTAGATTCCAAGATACAAAACTTTTCCTTAAGAGCTTCAACCATAGATTTCAATTCTTGATTCTCCTTCTTTAGCTGCTTAGCCATCTGTGCTTTTCCTTTGATCTACCTTCAAGCTGTCAAACCCTTTCTGAAGGAACCTGCTCTGTTACCAATTGTTAAGCATGGAATATACGGAGAGGGGGGGTGAATCAGTATATTATATATCTTATAAAACTTTCCCTTTATCAAATTCCACTTAATCAAACATTCAAGATATGCAATAAAAGTCAAACAATAAACATCACACAAGATAGAGAGAGACACCAGATATAACGTGGAAGTCCAATGTGGGAAAAACCATAGAGAATCAATCTCAATTATATTCATGAGAACAAACCCACAAGCGCACCATACCCCTTTGCCAAGTACAAACTTCAGCTACAATTCATGAGCACCAACCCATAGGAGCTTCAAACCCCTTTTCCAAGCACCAACCCAGCTACTATTCATGAGCACCAACCCATAGGATCACCAACCCCTTTGCCAAGCACCAACTCAGCAACAATTCATGAGCACCAACCCACAAGAGCACCAACCCCTTTGCCAAGCACCAACTCAGCAACAATTCATGAGTACCAACCCACAGGAGCACCAACCCCTTTGTGTATACCACACACCTATCTCTCAATGTTGCTATCTCAACAAATGATAGATCAATACAACATCTCTTTCTTCTCTCTCACTTTTGCTCTTCTAAGCTAGATATAACAAATACAAATCATCTCTTACAATTGCTCTTTTAAGCTAGATATTACAATATCAAATCAACCTCTCACTCTCATATTTACAAATGGCTTCTCAAGCCTTTACTTATAGCTTTCCAAATGACCTTTGGTGTTCCCCCTTTGTGACCCTTCAATCCTCATGGAAAATGGTGCCAATCTTGGATGACCCTTCATATCCAAGCATTTGAAAAGTCATGTGGTGACCCTTCATGACCAAAAATGTCCTTCCCACTTTTATCCTTATCTTTGGTGAATTTTTGTATTGCTTAAAGTGTCCCTTCATGAGAAATTCACCCTTACTCTTTTGTCTTCACTTGGTGACTCTTGGTATTCCCCAAAATGACTCTCCATGGGAAAATGCATCCCATACTTCTTTGGTCTTTACCCCGTGGCTCTTCGACTTCTCCATGGGCCCTTTTTTTGTCTCATATGCAACCAAAAATATAGTTATTAATATTAAATAAATATTAACTCACATTAGCCAAGATAAACAACATTAAATACAATGGGGCATTTATCACCAATAATACTAAACCTTTGACATCAATGACAATATTTACAACAATCTCCCCCTTTGTCATTGATGGCAACCTCAATCTTGAAATAGCCACATCTTATCACCTGCACATACTATCATCTGAAAACATACAGTAACTCCCCCTTACTATAACAACTTATACATGTTCCCTGTACCTATTTTCTACACTTGTACCTGTACCTATTATTCTCTCCCTTTGACATCAATGGCAAAGGGCCTACCTAGAGCTAACACTTAACTCTCCCTCACTTGATGTTGAACATCAATGGCAGGAAGTAATATAAATTACTCCCAACTCCTCTGATCTTTCTTTGAGATGATATATGATTTTACCTATCCTTTGAGAATATGCAATCAAATCATTTGAGTATTTCCTTCAGTATGAAACTTTAAGGTGTATCTTTGATCACATATTTGCCTTACACTCAATATATTATGATTATAAAACATTCTTAGTCTTGGTTCTACCATTATCCAAAAATAAAGTACCTTTTCTGGCTATCTTGGCAGTGGTTTTATCTCTGAATCTCACTGTACCACCATTTATCTTCTTTACTCTTATCTCCTATCATATGCCTCAAGCATCTGATATCAACAAACCATGGCTGATCTTTATCTCTTACATACAAAGCTATTTGTACCAACATAGAATCTTTAGGTTGTTTCTTCTGCCATGAACACGACTGAACCTTCTTCCTGATGAATGGAGCTTTGAAACTTTGATCCTTCTTGATTGAATCTACATGAGTATCCTTTTCTTTCTCTCTGAAACTATTAGCTCTTTTTCAACATTCTAATTTCTTATGACCATAATCATTTGAAACACTACATATGCAAGAATCATTCTAATAGCCTCAAACAATAATACTGATGAAAAATTCTCTTCAAAAATATATTCCCTCAAAAGATACACAAATTGATCTATCAACTCACCTTCTTGTCATGTAAAATATCCAAGACCCAATAGCATCCACCATGCTTCAATTTTCTTAAAAGTGTCTCCTTGAAGCCTAGAAGAGACACCCCCACACAAAAGGGTTATAGAAATAAATCTCAGGAGATTCCCACATCTCCTCTGTTTCTTCCTTGATCTTCTTGTGTTTTTCTTTTAGAATCCATTTAAGCATGTCTAACCTTTTTGACTTACTAACCTTATCATTTATGATATTCTTCTTTTTCTCAACTTTTTCAACAATCTTATCTTGACAAAGCTCATGCTCAAATGTAACAAGAGATTTTGCATAATCCTTCTTATCTGATTCTTTATCTACTATAGCAAGTAATTCATTTTCATTCTTGAACTCAACCTGATCAACCTTTACTATTTTAGGTCTCCAAACCTTAATTTGACTCTCCTCATATCTTTTAGGGGCTCTATAACCTTTGACATACGTTGAATATCTCTTTACTTTATTTTGGCATAATCTAGCAATATGTCCAACCTCATGACAACAAAAGCAAACAATATTTATCATACCTTTTTCTTGAATGTGACTAAGATCTCCCTTTGATTGATTGCTTCTCCTCATACAATCTCTTTTCCTATGACCAACATGATGACAAAAAAAACAATGGCCATGAAACAAATTTGAAAACTTGAAAGCATTGGGTTGCCTGATTGAATTCTTTGATTTGCCTTCAAAACCTACATCCTTCTTTCCTTGGACCAATACTTCATGATCTTTCTTAACCTTGATTATAAGCTTCTCATGATTATCTTTTAAAGAACCTAACTCATCCTTTAAATGATTACACTCTTCTTCTTTTTATGTTAAAATTGAATTTCCAACCTCTAACTGATTCTTAAGATCCTGAATAAATATCTTATTTTATTTTACTTCTATGGCCAACTTAGATTCCAAGATACAAAACTTTTCCTTAAGAGCTTCAACCATAGATTTCAATTCTTGATTCTCCTTCTTTAGCTGCTTAGCCATCTGTGCTTTTCCTTTGATCTACCTTCAAGCTGTTAAACCCTTTCTGAAGGAACCTGCTCTGTTACCAATTGTTAAGCATGGAATATACGGAGAGGGGGGTGAATCAGTATATTATATATCTTATAAAACTTTCCCTTTATCAAATTCCACTTAATCAAACATTCAAGATATGCAATAAAAGTCAAACAATAAACATCACACAAGATAGAGAGAGACACCAGATATAACGTGGAAGTCCAATGTGGGAAAAACCATAGAGAATCAATCTCAATTATATTCATGAGAACAAACCCACAAGCGCACCATACCCCTTTGCCAAGTACAAACTTCAGCTACAATTCATGAGCACCAACCCATAGGAGCTTCAAACCCCTTTTCCAAGCACCAACCCAGCTACTATTCATGAGCACCAACCCATAGGATCACCAACCCCTTTGCCAAGCACCAACTCAGCAACAATTCATGAGCACCAACCCACAAGAGCACCAACCCCTTTGCCAAGCACCAACTCAGCAACAATTCATGAGTACCAACCCACAGGAGCACCAACCCCTTTGTGTATACCACACACCTATCTCTCAATGTTGCTATCTCAACAAATGATAGATCAATACATCTCTTTCTTCTCTCTCACTTTTTCTCTTTTAAGCTAGATATAACAAATATAAATCATCTCTTACAATTTCTCTTTTAAGCTAGATATTACAATATCAAATCAACCTCTCACTCTCATTTTTACAAATGGCTTCTCAAGCCTTTATTTATATCTTTCCAAATGACCTTTGGCCTTCCCCCTTTGTGACCCTTCAATCCTCATGGAAAATGGCACCAATCTTGGATGACCCTTCATATCCAAGCATTTGAAAAGTCATGTGGTGACCCTTCATGACCAAAAACGTCCTTCCCACTTTTGTCCTTATCTTTGGTGACTTTTCATATTCCTTAAAGTGTCCTTTCATGAGAAATTCGCCCTTACTCTTTTGTCTTCACTTGGTGACTCTTGGTATTCCCCAAAATGACTCTTCATGGGAAAATATGTCCCATACTTCTTTGGTCTTTACCCCATGTCTCTTTGACTTCTCCATGGGCCCTTATTTTGTCTCATATGCAACCAAAAATATATTCGTTAATATTAAATAAATATTAACTCACATTAGCCAAGATAAACAACATTAAATACAATGGGGCCTTTATCACCAATAATACTAAACCATTGACATCAATGACAATATTTACAACAGTAGTTGGTGATGCTAAACTTGGACATTATTTATGGTTGGGTTACTTGTCAAAGTAGTGGTTTGAGTAGCCATGGAGAAAATAGTGGAGATAGTTGAAACTGAAGTTGTCTCCATTAGAGAGGTTGGCATACCATATAGTGGGTCACCTAAATAATTGTGGGTTTAGCTCATGTCAAGGAAATGTTAAAGGGTTGCTACATTATGAACAAGAAATTTAGCAAAATTTTGATCTCCTTCAAGCATAATGGGAATTTGGTTAGGGATGGGAGTATGCTTTGTATCTGAAGTATGCTCCATGATAGAATCAATAACAAGAGGGGAAGGTGGAAGTGGTTTCCATCTTGTGTAATTGATAATAATTTTGGCTTGGGATTGCATAAACACCATACAAGAAATATAAATAGTCTTAATACTTTGTATTAGTGATAGAATAAGGAATAACTAGGTTTGGGTATAGGTGAGTAGGTTATTTTAGCTTATTATTTTGAGCAAACTAAAATTACATAGTCACTGACATCAGTTGCTTGATCGATGTTGGTAGTCAAAGTCTATTAATGTTAGTAGAATTAACCAATGTTGATAGGCTAAAGTCTATCAATATCAATCGAATTAACTGATGTCAGTCACTATGATATCATGAGAGATGGAAAATCTAATGTTTTAGAAACCCATAGGTAGAATCTAGGTAAAATAGAAGATGCAAGAGGTCTATGTAAGAAGAAATAACACTTGGAAAACTTGATATAATAGGTTATACAACCTGAGTATTACAAATAGTGTTGATTTTAAAAATCAATGGAAAAATGTCCTTACCAACTCCAAAATATAGTAGGTAATAGAAAAGAATAAAAATAATATACAACCACTAATTATTAACTCCTAGAGATTCATTTTAGTCTCATGTTAGTTATGCCTTAATCAGATAGTGAGAAGAGAATTTAGTTAATAAAGGTAATAGAAAATATTCTAGAGCTAGTTTTAGGTTAGTTTTAGTGCTCAAGAGGAAATTTGTGTTAGACCAGATATGTCACTTGTTATAGAAGCTTTCTCCTTGCACTTCACAAACTTTAAGCCAAGCTAGTCTTCTTAGCCAAAACATACCTTCTGCCTAGATTTTATACTCTACCAGAGAATGGAATGGGTTCTCCCCTTGGTGGTGAAATCCAAGTAGGATAGTCGGGTAGGGTAAGGTGATCCACTAGGTGATGAAATATCAATGGGCCTTGTCTCAAGTGAGTTTATATGTTTGTTTTTGTGAGTGTAATCTATTTTTGTAACATATGTTCACTACAATTCATTCATAATTCTTGTAATTAACTAGGTGAGATAATATGCATCAAACAAACAATGAAGTGCAATAAGCTTTAAACCCAAATCTGAAATGTTTAGATTTGAATGAAAACAATGATGAAATAGGAGTAGAGAATGAAATTCACTATCCTAATGTGCATGCAAGAAAGAAATAAAGAAGATATTATTTTAAATTGTAATAAAAATGATAAATTGATTTTAGAGGCAAAGAGAAAAGAAGAGTGGCAAGGAAGAAGAAATTTTAGTTTATTGCCCTTAAACATAAAATAAAATGTTGAATTTCTAGCTTTGAGGGAGAAAAGAAGGAGAAAGTGTAAGAAATGAAATTTTCACTATAATTCACCTAGATGAATGTTTAAAACAAGTAATTAACCCAAGGAAAACTCTTTGTTCCCACTGGGTGTACCAAAAATATTTTGCTAAAATTGTGTCTATTTCAATTTTTAAGAAAAATAGTGAAGAAGGATAGGGATAAGTGATTAGATTTAACCTATATTGGTTTGCACACTGTATCCAAATGTTTTGAGCACTCTTCTTTGGCTAGGGAGGACTACCTATAGGTAAGAAAGCACTACCATAAAAATATATATTAGTAGATATATGAGTGGGCTGCTGAGCTACGCACTTATTCTAGTAAGTGTCAAACTTCCTTAGGGATGACAGTCTACTTTTGAGAAAAAAGGGTAATAAATAAAAAAGATAGAGGAAAAGAGAGAGTGAAAGAGAGATATGTTATTGTTGTTTACAAATTGAGTATATTAGAGAGTAACAGAGTGTAGGTGGTATATTCAATTTGTATTTTGGAATTTGTCTAGGTAGGTTTTAAAGAGGTTTCTAAAAATCTAAAGTTGTCGATGTTGGTTAGGTTGTTGAGGTCAGTGAGCAAGTGTGACTGATATCAGTTATGCAACCAATGTTGGTAGGGGCAATAATTTTTTAGGAACTTGTAAAAGGCTTTTCTAAGTCTAGGAAATGGTTTTGGTCAAGTTTGGAAGGCTGGGGAGAGTTGAGAGAGAGAGAGAGAGAGAATATTTATTTAGATAGGTCTAGCCATAGGTTTGGTGTGTTGGAACAAGAGGAAATAAGTGGGGAAGATTTATAACTCCTTCATAGGGGTTCAATCAGGAATATGTAAAAAAATAAATAGTAGATATAAAGTGATTATAAAATAACTACTTAAAGACTTATAAAATAAGTGATGTACTTAGTTGAAAAGGTGATTGAATGATAAGTGTTGAATGGATGGCTCTTATAAGGCTTACTGAACCAATTTTTTGAATAGAGAAAATAAGCATGTGCTACTAGTTCTCAAGACCTTGGTTCTTGGTCTAGATTGATCTCTATAAGGTAACAGTAAGCCAAGATGTAGAAAGTTGGATGCTAAAACCCTGTATGTGAATAAAATGAGTTTTATTAATTTCTATTGACCTGAACATTAGTTTGGAGTTTGGCTTAAATAATTGACATCAATGATCCCACTGATGTAGGCCATGGGTTTATTGACGTTGGTGGCATGAGAATAGGTAACAGGTCTAATTTTAGCCTATTTTCTATTCTTTCTCATGCCAAGTGTCGTATCCATTAGAAAATGATGAAAATAGGAGGTTAAGAAGGATGTAGTTGGTTAGGAATTTATTTTTGAGGTAAGAGAAAGTCATGGGTAGTTAGGATAAGGGGACTAATTATTGAGGTGAATCAGAGGGTAAGAATTAGTCTTAGGATGAGGTGGCATAAGTTATTTTTAATTAACTTAATTAAATATTTTAAATTGATTAAATGTGTGAGGGGTAAAATCATGGGTTAGAAAGGATAATTATTATTATTGAAAAGGGGCTTAAGGGGGGTTTCAACATAAGG
This sequence comes from Torreya grandis, assembly GCA_037957365.1. Taxonomy (NCBI): domain Eukaryota; kingdom Viridiplantae; phylum Streptophyta; class Pinopsida; order Cupressales; family Taxaceae; genus Torreya; species Torreya grandis. The sequence goes on along the minus strand of JARHVA010000263.1, from coordinate 1,877,125 downwards.
ATTTACACATGTGTGTGATGTAATTTTGATAATCTACACCAAGCATTCTTATTAGTTGTATGCCTTATTCCATATCCAAATGGTTGACATCATTTTGGAGTGGATTTTATACAATCCTAACCTCCACATTTTTAAGTACCTGAGTGGCTCCACACAAGCCAAATTTTTATTTTTGTAGTAGCTTTCATACAAGCCTAATCTCCATCTTTTCTAAGCTGGCCAATATTGGCCTAATTTGTAGCACAAATTCAACTATCCATGTTATATTTTCATATTTCTACAGTATTCAAGGGAGTTATAATCCATCTCATATGATATATACATTCATACATACTGGTATCAATTCTTAGCTTCACTTCATATGGTACTGATGGAGGCAAAGGGTTAACCTTTGTATTCTTGTGCCACCTATTTAGATGGATTGGACACATAGTCCAAAATCTAATTAACACATGCATGATCATCTAGCTTCACTTAGTGGGTGATGATGGAACCAAAGGGCCAAAATTTGAATTATTAAGCCACTTTCTAGGGAATTTATCACTCAACTCCATTTGTGATATAAGTTTTGGTACAACACCATATAACACATCTAACATTACTCAACATTACTCAGTGTCATAATAGGTTTTGTATTGGTTCGCATACTCAGTGAGGTGTATTCACTCATTTTTTCCCTCTCTCTCACCTAGATTTATATGTTCTTGTTTTATATTTCATATAGTAATAATTCATCTACTCTTTATTTTCCTTTCATATATTCACACTTACAAAATGTGCTCTCTATGCAATATCCAACATTACTCAACATCACAAGCTTTATGGGCTTCACCTTTGCAGGTAAGTTCAGGTATGATTTCTATTATACTTTATCCTAATATTTCATGTTGCTACATCACTAGAATAAAGGGGGGGAAATGTACTCATATAAAATTCAAAAATTGGTAATCTGAGCATGGCTAATGACACCCAATCCATAGGTCCATCCTGCTTGATCTCATGACCCTCTTAGTCTTACTTTCACTGATTCCTAGTAATCTGTGGCCTTCCAAACTTGACCTTAGCTAAGCCAAGACCCTCTCTTCATGAATAATACATCATCCCAAGCCTCATTTTCTTAGGAAAATAGCACTAAAGTTAGACTATATAATTAGACCCTAGGGTGTCCCCTTTTCAGTACTCTTATCCAATCATAATTTGAGCCCATATTACCATTTTTCTCTGATTCCACTTGTTCATTATGTCAGCCTAGTTTGGTTTCATCTAACCTATGACCAATAGATCCATATATAATCCCATTAAAAGATCATTTAGAAAGGGTTGTCAAATATCACTCAAGAAAGTAAGAATGAAAGCAATACCATTCAATCAATCTTCCCTATTCTATGCATATAGCTAACCTATACACTTTCAAGCCAATTCAAGTCCTTACACCATTCCATAGTCATCTCAAGCATACCAAATTTTGGAATTGCTTTCATTTTATTTATTGTTGCACCAAGCACTCTTAAAGGAAAAACTACATATGTCTTGATCACTCCTTAGAGTATTAGTATGTAGGCAACGTGCCCACACATAAGGTGTAAAATGCATCTAGTGGATATTCCACACACTAACCCCTTTTCCCCATTTGCTAAAGTTTTTTTCAATTGCATAAAAGATACAAGTACACAAAGAATCCGATCCACAGGGAGATCTATTGACATTGTGGACTTAAAAATTGGTACACAGGCTCACACTAAGTAGGCGAAGAAAACCTATAAAGCTTAAACCAACAAGATAATAGTTTTAGAGAAGGACTACAATGTTGGAGACTAGGGTGTCTAGCTATATAACTCTTATACAATCAGATCCAAGATCTTATTTATGAGTATCCTAATCTTGAACATAAATTTATAGACCTTGTGTCAGTTGGAATAGTCCAAAATAAGATAAGTTTAATTTTCTCTCTTTCTCACTATTATTTTTAGAAAAGTTCTAATTGTAATTCAATTTCAAAAATTAGTAACTTTAATTAGGAATAATATTTATTGATTTCTCCTACTCATACCTATTTATTAAGTAGTAATAAAACTTCATTATTCCCAAAAATAACAAATCAATTATGCACAACTTATTCTAAGTTTATTTGTGTAATTTGCATATGATTTCCATCTAGTAGATAAAGGGATAAAATTCATGTATATATACTATTATAGTGATTTTATAGGTCTTAAAAGAGGTTTAGACCAACCCTAAGTGGTTTATCATTTAAAAATATATCCATTGGAAATAAAAGGTAAGAAGAGGATAATAGTTCCCAAGCTGGGACACAAGTGCCATGGGGCACTATTGTTTATATTATGGTACTTGTGTTTAGGTGGTATAACCTAAATCACTAAGGGCCAAAAAACTAAAGTGAGGGTCTCATACTACTTTAGGGATGTTAATGGATGTGTGTGGCCTACACAAAGGTTAGATATGTGTCTAAATAGGCTCTACAATAGGTCTAAGGATAAGCTAGGGATGGGTGGTTTCAAGTAACACTCTTAAAACTCAAGAGTCATTTTAAGATGATTAAATTATCCTCCCCCCCACCTCATTCTATAAATTTAATAAATAAAAATGATGAAGATAAATGAAAAAGAAGCTTACTTATACTTACCTAAGAAGTAAAGCCTATGAATCTGAATCTAACTATGTAAAGCATGCTCTATTACATATCCTAGATATTAAACATGCATAGATCAATATTTACTTAAGATATATCAAAATAAAAATTCAAAATTGAGTGAAGAGATAAGAGAGAGGAAAGGAACACATAAAACTCACTATGTATGTGAAGCAATCCATGAACCTAGTGATAATCTATATGTGTGCATGTAAATAGTGATAAAATTGTGAATAGCTTGGACTAAGATTATGGCTTTCTCAATCCCCATGTGTGGGTGGCTCAAGAAATCAATCTAGTTTTGATTCCATTTCCCACCCATGCTCAGTGGATTATGACCTATGAATATCTTGGATTAGAATGATGGTGTGACCAACCCTCTCATGTAGGTGGCTAAAAAACTCATGTAGACTATGAATCCATCATTACCTACCCATGTGTAGTAGATGCATCTAAAACTAAAACTACATGTTGTAACTAAATATGTGTAACTATAATTATAACTATGTATATTAGCTTTGTGGCTAGTCAGGAACTCTAAAATGTAAAATGGCTTCAAGCATTGGGAGAAGAAATCAAATAGTAAAAATGCATAGGATATTTTCCTGTATTCATGAATTATTTACTAAATTTGTTAGATATATGTATATTTTGTCCTATCTCCACAATTTGTAATAGGTTATAATATGAAAAAATCTATATAATAACCCTAGCTAGGTCCTATATTTTATATTTACTAAACTAATAATAAGTAAATTAAAGTCTAATCTAGTGCTTACCAAAGCTTGTGGCATAAAGTGGGGGTAATAAATAATAAGTGTAAACATGCATAAAAGACATATACTCACTTCAATGTATATAAAATCCTAATGCATGATAGAGAAGTAAAATGCACATCTATCTACTCTTATAAAAGAAGAATAAAGTTATGAATACTTACCTTTGAATATGAACCCATTGAGCCTCAATATCTCTCTTGGCCAAGGTGATTAACAAGAGGTTGTTATGGTATGTAAGGATGACAAGGATAAATTATCTCTAGGCTACATAACCTATCAATGCATCCAAAAGACTTTTTTTCACAAGACAAGATCCATATCTCTAAAAAAAGTATGAAACCCTAAGCTTATTTCTCAAGTAGAATGGCCGATAAGCAGATGCATAATAGCTCTTAATTTTTCTTCTCTTCTCTAAATAATGACAAAATGATATTATATATATAGTCAAATTTTTTAAAAAAAACCCTTATAAAAGTTTTGGTTGATAAGGTCAAGCTAGTAAACCTAGTATAATTATGGATAAGAACTCACTAGGTCATAAGCTAGATCAGCTAAGAGCTGACTTAGACCCTAAATGAATTTTACCTAAAATAGTACATGGTTGATCCAATTGAACTAGTATATTAGACTATCAAAATGGACTTAAGGTGAGGAAAAGAGGGATAAAAGTGGAAAATATTGGATGAGTATGCAAAAGGGGAGTAATAACTAAGGGAAAGGTTTTCATGAGCTAGTTGTATTGGTAATAAGTGGCAATAAGGGACAACAATCCTATGAAGCACCAATGGTCTTACCACCCCTTTTTTGGTACACCCTTTAAGGCATGCACTTAGATAGATTGAGTCTCAATGGGTTCCTACAAGATTTAAATCATCATTATTTGATAAAGTTGAAAATATTATGTGTATATATATGCCCCACTTTAATATCATCATATGTCACTCATGTACAACAGGGGATGGTGCTTAGAGAAATAACATAGCAACACACAATATTAAGGCTTAAAAATAAGTTGCAATATTTTAAATCATAAAAAATTGAAAGTAAATGATTTAAATGGAAATAATTAAGAATTAAATGTATACATACCTTTATTTACCTTTATCGCTAGATTGTTTTCTATTGTGTTTGTAGTTTTGATTATGGAGTGTAATGAAATTAATTCAAGAATTAAGTGTAACAACAAAATTATATCCAAATATGACTGAAATATATCCAAATGTATGATAATAGATAAGCCACTTTGAGGGGGCAACCTCCACAAGCTTCAATAAGAGCAAAATTCACAATATGATGATAAATGATTACCCACTACCTCTTATATATAGTCTAACTAGGCCATGGTTACTCCATAGGCCAGCCTACTAATCTAAAGAAAGAATAGATAAATGTAATATAATGTCAAAGAGGTATAAGTAAGCCATAAGTCAACTAATACTATCCTCATACATGTGATAGGTTAGGGGTGTAGCATGCCCTTCCCCTTCAAACCAATGTTGTCCTCAACGTTGAACAACTCTGGATGTTGTTGCGAAAATTCTTCACCTTCCCAAGTTGTATCTTCACTACTTTGGTTTTTCCACTTGATCAAATATTCTTTAATCTCTCTGGTTCTCAACCTCTTAGTACATGTTTGAAGGATCTTCTCTAGTTCCAAAATGACTCATCCTTCTTCATCTAGTTTTGGGAGCTCTGTCTAGGTGGAAACTTTTTGTCCAATGACCTTCTTCAAACAAGAAACATGAAATACTGGGTGTATGTGAGATGAATGAGGTAACTCAAGCTTGTAAGCCACACTTCCAATTTTTTGTAGAACTTGATAAGGGCCATAATAATTTGGAGCAAGTTTGTTGTCCTTTTTTTGTTGCTTCAAGGACACCTGCTTGTAAGGCTGCAAACAAACAAATACCCAGTCACCCACCTCAAAATTTCACTCACTCCAGTGTTGATCTGCTTGTTGCTTCATCCTATTTTGTGACAAGGCCAAATTCTCTCTCAAACTAGCCAAAACCTCTTGTTGATATTGAATGTGCTCTTCCACATCTCAAACCTTGGTGTGCACCTTTAATGAAGAAGTGATGGAAGGTGGATGGTAACCATATAGTGCTAGAAATGGAGACATTTTAGAAGAGGTATGGAAAGATGTGTTACACCACCATCCTGCAAGTGGTAGCCATTTAACCCAATGTTCTTGTTTATCTGATACAAAACAATGGAGATACCCCTCTAAACATTTGTTAACCACTTTAGTTTTTCCATCAGATTGGGGGTGCTAAGATGAGCTATGAGCTAGCTGAGTACCAAAAAAAGAAAATAGTTCAGTCCAAAAATTACTAGTGAAAATAGGATCATGATCACTTACAATTATTTTTGGGGTTCCATGTAATTTGAGAACTACTTCCATAAAAATAGCCGTGACTGTACTTGCTGAAAATGGGTGTGAGAGAGCACAAAAATGGGAATATTTTGTAATCCTATCCACAATGACCAAAATAACATTCTTACCTTCAAAACAAGGCAACCCGGTGATGAAATCCATGGAAACCTCCTCCCACCTTTGACTAGGAATTGCTAATGGTTGTAACAAACCTGGGGTCTTAACTGTTTCACCTTTATTCTGTTGGCATATCATGCATTCTTCCACAAACTTTTGTACATCTCCCTTGAGTCCTTCCCAAAATAATTCTTTCTTAATTCTATGATAAGTTTTCAAGAACCCTGAGTGTCTCCCAAGTGGAGATTCATGCAACTCTGCAAGAATCTTATGCTTAAGCTCTAAATTTTTGCACAAGTATAACCTACCCTTATACCATATGACATTACCTTTCCATTCAAATTTTTCATAGGATAAATTAACTTGCTAGAGATTTTGAATCAGAACCTGTGTATCCTTGTCTTTCTCCCATTCTAACCTAGCTTCATCCACCCAATCTGCTTGCAATATGGGCATTGCACAAAGTAATGCTTCTGTGGATGCATCCCATCTAGATAGTGCATCTGCTACTACATTATCTTTACCCTTCTTGTAGATGATTTAAAAATAATAACCCAACATTTTGGTTACCCATTTTTGTTATTCTTCAAATGATAATCTTTGCTCCAAAAAGCATTTGAGACTATATGATCCATTTTCACCTTAAAGTGTCTACCCATCAGATAAGGCCTCCATTGTTTAACTGCATGAAGAATAGCCATCATTTCTTTCTCATAGATAGGTTTTTGTAGATTCTTACCTTTGAATTGATGACTTTAAAATTCAATGGGTCTTCCTTCCTGCATTAGTACTACCCCCAATCCAGACCCAGAAGCATCACATTCACTATTGAATCTTTGTGAGAAGTCTGGAGTAGCCAAAACTGGCGTGGTGCACACAGATACTTTTAGTTTCTGAAATGCTTTGGTGGCATCATCATTCCAATGGAAAGCATCCTTCTTTAGCAATGCAGTGAGTGGAGCTGCTATGCTGCCATAACCTTTCACAAATCTTCTATAGTAACCTGTTAGTCCAAGAAACCCTCGAAGGTTTTTGAGAGTTTTTGGCATGGGCCATTCCATTATGGCTTTGATCTTCTGAGGATCAACTTTGACCCCTTCATGGGAAACAATGTGACCAAGGTACTCTACCTCCTGTACTCCAAAAGCACATTTAGATGGCTTCGCATAAAGTTGGTGCTTCTCCAAAACTATCAACACCTATTTCACATGTTGTAGATGTGCTTCCCATGTCTGACTATAAATCAATATGTCATCAAAGAAAACTAGCACAAACTTGCTTAAAAAAGGCCTAAAAATAGTGTTCATCAAGCTCTAAAAAGTAGATGGTGCATTTTTAAGACCAAAGGGCATTACCAAAAACTCATAATGGACCTCATGTGTTCTAAAAGTAGTTTTATGAACATCTTCATCCTTGATTCTAATTTGATGGTACCCCAAGCAAAGATCCAACTTTGTGAAATAATTAGCACCATGAAACTCATCAAGTAAATCATCAATTACTGGAATAGGAAACTTATCTTTGATTGTGTACTTGTTGAGTTCCCTATAATCTAGGCACATCCTCCATGTGTCATATTTCTTCCGCATCATGACCACTGGTGATGAATATGCATTTTGGCTATGCTTGATGATCCCTGCCTCCAACATCTCATGGACAATCTTTTCAATTTCACTCTTTTGTGCATATGAATATCTATATGGTCTGATATTTGGTGGTTGACTACCTAGAATTAGTTGAATGGCATGATCATGTTCTCTTTTTGGTGGTAGTCCTTTTGGCATGGCCCCAAAAATAGATGAGTGGTCTTCAATAATTATTTGTAGATCAAGATGTGTAGATGCCTTTGTGGGTTAAACTTCTATGGAGCATAATCATGCAATAATTCCCTCTGCCCCCTTTTTTAGCATCTTGGTCATCTGATGTGAACTAACCAATTATGGAGATTTTGCATGTAATCCATGTAGCTCAATTTTCTTACCTTTAGAATGAAAGTGCATGAATAGTTCTTGGAAGTTCATCTCAATGGTACCTAAGGTTGTGAGCCATTGGACTCCCAAAACAATGTCTATGTTACCCATGGGAATAACAAACATAGGAGAGTCAAGATTTTACCCACCCATAGTAAGCTTAATACTATGGCATTTGCCTGAACAATTAATTGTGCCACCATCTGCAATCATGACCTAAAATTCTGGTGCTTGGTAGATGAAACAGTTCAATCGAGTGGCCAACTTATGGTTTATAAAGTTATGTGTGCTCCCTGAATGAATCAACACTGTCACCTTCTATTTCTTGAGGAAACCCACCACCTTAAGAGTTTATGGAGTGATAATACCTTCAAGTGCATGACAAGAGATTATAGTTTGGGAATCTTCAAGTACCTCCTCTATATCTTCCTCATCATCATTGGAGGCATCATCTGCTTCTTCATCTTCATTTGGTCCCTCAATGTAGAATAAATTCTTCTCAACACATCTATGTCCTTTAATCCACTTATTATCACAACTAAAACATAATCCTTTTACACGCTTTTCTTCAATTTGTTGAGGGGTCAATCTAGTAGGTGGAGGAAATGTTGGTGATGATATGCTACGATCTTTGAAGTGAGTGAATGGCTGCTTCTTGTTGGCTATGAATTTTTCCTCAGATCTATGTGCTAGGATAATAGATTCAAAAATATTAAGTTGATTAAACATGCATACCTCATGTTGAATGTGGTCCTTGAGTCCACCCAAAAATAGGTCATTCAATTTTGCGTCAGAAATTGTCTCCACACATAAGGATAGGTTCTGAAAATGATGAATATAATCCTTGATGGAGCTAGTTTGTCACAATTTTGCCAGTTGGTGGAAGTAATTATCTATCACACTATTTCCATAGTGTAATTTTATCTCCTCTGTAAAAATTGATCAGGTGACATTGAGAGTCATCTTTTTCTTTTGAGCACACAACCATCGATACCAAATGAATTGATTAGGTTCAAGATATAAGGATGCCATGGTAACCTTTTGTCCACTTGGAATCTGATGTAGGTCAAAAAAACTCTCCATTTGGTTGAGCCAAATGAGTGGATCTTTTCCATCAAATTTGTGCATATCCACCTTTGGTAATAGGTTCCTCTGTGGCCATGGAGTTCGATTTAAAATAGACTAGTTAGGAGAACCACCCTAGTGGGTTTGTGAAATAGAGTTAGCTTGATGATTTGAATGATTAATGTTCAAATCCATCATGATATCTCCCAAACTATCTTGTATGGATTGCATATTAGATTGTATGTCTTGCACCTCACTCTGAATGCCTTGCACACTATAGTCAAGCTGGCTCACTTTGGGATCTATGTTAGAAAACCCTGGTGCAAAGGGTCTATTACATCCCCCTTCTAACTCCATCTCATCCTTGTTAGGAGTTTTACCTAGAGTTTTAGCACCCTTTCCTCGGCCCTGAGTTTGTGGACCTGCCATAAAAGGGTTTTACGATGTCAACCCTTATTGACACTTTTGACCCAACTTTGACCAGGCAATTTTAGAATTATTTCAGCCTCAAATCAAAATATCCAAAGAAAAAACCATATCCAAATTTTTATAATCTTTCCAAAATTGTAAACAACTCAAAAAAATTCTTTGAATTGCGCACTATAGAGCAATTTTATGAAAAACCATAAAATAGTGATAAATTTTGAAAAATGGATCCAAATTATCTGAAATTTTAATTAAATCTTAATTTGATTCTTTCTCACCTCCATTAAAAAATTTTAGAGAAATTTGCAACCATTTTTTATATATCACAAAATTTAAAAATTTAGTGTTTCGCCCACAAGATTGCCCAAATCGCAGCTCTGATACCACTTGTAATGAAATTACTTCAAGAATTAAGTGTAACAGCAGAATTATATCCAAATTTGGCTGAAATATATCCAAATATATGATAATATATAAGCCACTTCGAGGGGGCAACCTCCACAAGCTTGAATAAGAGCAGAATTCACAATATGATGATAAATGATTACCCACTACCTCCTATATATAGTCTAACTAGGCCATGGTTACTCCATAGGCCGACCTACTAATCTAAAGAAAGCATAGATAAATGTAATATAATGTCAAAGAGGGATAAGTAAGACACAAGTCAGCTAATACTATCCTCATACATGTGATAGGTTAGGGGCGTAGCATGGAGGGTGTAGAGACTACTTTTGATAAACCCAAGAATACAAAAAAAAAAAAAAAAAAACTTAGGAAAGCCAATATAACTAGTTCTATGTGGATGGGATGTACTTGAAAATGTGGAAAGCTGGGGTGACAAGAGCTATGTTAGACCAAATGACCAAGTCAAAATTTAGAGTAAATCATGTAACTTAAAAGCTAAGGCTACTAAAGATAGAAAAATGCAAACAATTAAATCTTGAGTAAGAAAGGAAAACTCACCAAATATATCTAAGGATACATGTTGAAAAAGGAATGGTAATCAAACATTAATGAAAAAGTAGTAACAATGCTTACTTAAACAAAGATGGGCAAAAAAAAATGGTAAAACAACATTGATAAGTGAACAATAAAAATCCTTAATCATCAATGAAAAAAGGTACATAAAAGGGAAAAATAGACTCAGGTGTGTGTAAAAAGTGTATTACAACAATTTCAAATGGTAAAAGGAAAGCAAAACAAGTTGATTAATGTAAATCTATGGTGTAAAGAAAGAAGTCCATAGTTGATCAAACATGTTGTTTTGGATCTAAAGATAGAAAAAAATGTTACAAAGTAGTGCTAGCATGTTTTTAAGATGAGAATAAGAGGAAATATAGAAGAAAAGAAAATATATTTAGAATCACACATGCCTATCAAAAGGGGAAATGAAATGGGTGGAGGGGAGAATGAAGGAAATACCAAGGTAGAGGAGTTCTTATTAAAATCAAGACACTCAAATTAAGTCTATCAAACTAAGAGGAATTTTGACCTTAAGGACTTTGAATAAGTTATTTTAGCCACACAAGTCTTAGGTCAACAAATAAATTATATAGATCATCCCATGAAGTCTATATGTATGAAAAAGTAAAATGGGCCTACCTTCTCACAACGTGTTCCCCGTTCCTCAAGACCCCTTATAGAGTCATCAATTTACTACAAAGATTTATTACTTATGTGAGAAATTAGATAGCACCATAGAGTTTTTTGAATTCTCCTATTCCAATCTACTAGTCTACCTCGCCCCAATGGATGTTAGCTCTATGTGAGGCCAACTGTGGAGTTTGAGCTTCAATTAGAGATAGGAGATTTGATTGTAATCATGTATTTTGATGTGATTTTGAATTTTAAGACTTTTATTTTTCCTTTGTATATCATTTCCTTTTATTTCAAATGATTTATCTTTTAACTTTATTGATAGATTTTTCTATTCCTCCTCCATATGGATTTGGAAAATAAAACATGGGTTCTAAAGATAACTTTCATTTGAATACTTGGGACTTGGTTTCTAAGAGAGAGAACTTCAGAGAGAATGGGGTCTAAGAGTCTTGTAAATCTAGGTGAAATAAAAGTGCTAGCTTGACTTAGACCTTGTTTTATCTAATGGGGATTGTAAGGAAAGGAAATCAAGAGGAATGACACATGGAAGAATCTAAATTACTTAAAATTGCAAAAAATGTGACAAAGGGTGAAAAAGAAGGATACAATGATAGTAAAGTGTGATTCCTTATCTTAATAATAAGGGAAATGGAAGGAAACATGATAGCATATATTGTTATGCGAATTTCATCTATAAAAAGAAGAAAAAGCTAAAGATGAGAAAAAGGATCAAGAACACATGCTAGAAAATAAATGATAATATGGTAATTTTATGAAGAAGTCCATGTCCTATCCATGGTTTCACATTGCAACTCATAAAAGATAAACCCACAAAGGTGACAAAAATCATATAAAAGTAGTATGAAAATAAAAAAGGCTATGGTACATCATGAGGAAAACCAGGTTTTATCCACAATTTTATAATGTAACTCATGAGAGAAAAGGAGAACCAAAAGACCAAAAAAGGAAGGACTAAGGTTTGTAAAAAGAGAGAACTATCATAGAGGGAGAGACCTATGTAAGTATCCTATAAAAAGTGTTAGATAGATAGCATAGAGAAATTATGAAAGGAAGGGAAGAATCCTACACTAACACCTATATCAAGGATGAACATGTGAGATAAAATATTGTGTCTCGAAAGGTTTTTTGAAGTTGAGTTAATTTGGTATCATGCCATGTAGAATAAGAGTGGGCATTGCAAGATGCCCCATTAGTTAATTAGATGTATGAATGGACATCGTAAGATTCCCCAAAGTATGAAAGGATATGTGGGTGGGAATTTTAAGATGTACCAAAGGATAGAGTAATATGTGGATGGGCATCACAAGATGCCCCACAAGCTAAAAAGAGGAAGAAAAGATAGCAAAAGATAAGAAATAAAGAGAACTCCATATAGTGTCTAAATGGATTTAGGTTATCCAAGAAGATTCTATTAAGGGACTTCATGATGATTTAAAGAAAATGAAAATAATGATAAGGAAGGAGAAAAAAATAACTGAGTCAGATAGGCAAGAAAATAAGGAAGAGTATAAATTTTATTGGGTCAACCTAGTACAAAAACTATGATGTAAAAACTAAGAAAATAGGGATACAAGGTCGACTGGGTCAACCTAGATCAAAAATAGGTAAAAATAGATATAGAGTCAACAAGATTGACCTAATTCTATATCATGAGAGGAAGAAAAGAATAATGTGTCAATAGGGTCAACCCAGTACTATAGGTAGGGAAACAGATAGTCTATAAGAGACTATTCCAAGTAGAATGACTATGTACTGAAAGATGAAACTTTTTGTACATACTTTTAAAGCATGAAATGAAAGGAAACACATAATCGGTTAGGTCAATGAGGATGATCCAATTGAGTCACATAATATAAAACCTTGCACCAATGATAGTTAATGCAAGTTTTTTCAATAAAACATATAATTGAGTAAAGAGCAAACAATCAACTTGGAAAGTAAATGCTAATTAAGTGATCATTCTGAATGTTGTTAGATTATTAGAGTATGATTTTAAGTGTGATAGGAAGTTAGCTATGAGTAAAGAACTATAAATAAATCTATGAATGGTTTTAGGATATTTAGGCTAAAAGGGATCTATATTGATAATGGTACTAGCTTGGTATTAGGGCCTACCCCCTCACTTCACACACCATAACAATAAGGGTGTGTGGTGATTTTCCAATATATCCCATTAACCATGTGTTTATATTTGGCTAGAAAACCAAGTCGACTTCCCCCTTGGTAATGAAATATAAGTAGGTAGGCCTTGGGTAGATAATTTCTAAATGTATTTTAAGATCATGTGATTTGGTAGTGTGTGTATAAAAGATAAAAATAGTGCAACTAAATGGTATATTGAAAAACCACCTAATTAGACTTTGTGATCTATTCTAAGTATGCAATTAAATGAAAGTTAAAGTGTGAGCTAATTATTATCATATAAGTATTAATTATAAGTTTGAAACAAAGTAAAGCATCAAATTATATGAAATTATATGTAGATATTACAAAATAGAGTTGACAGTGTTATTATTATACTGCTAAATCAAGGGTCTAAAAATAAACTACATTGATAGTGTCAACCTAGTTTTGTAAACTAAAGACAGAATATAGAACTAGGTCAATAGAGTGGACCTATTTTACTATATAGGGGTAGTTTTAAAGACTAAAAATTTTGAAAAATAGAACCATAATGAATAACATAAATGATAGAGAAGGAGAGAAAGGAACCTTGGTAGGTTGGAGGATGCAAAGTAAAATGAGATTGTTCTTAAAGTACCTTGATTTATACATGCAAATTTTTTCAATTGGATCGACTAGGTTGACCTAGTTTTGTAGTTCCCTATTTGATGAAACCTATAAAGTATACTATGTCAACATGGTTGACCTAGTATGTTTTTCGTAAGTCTAGAAGTGTATTGTGTTGAGAGGGTCTACCTAGTAATTTGTCTAGAAGTTTTAAAAGTGTACTATGTTAATATGGACAACCTAGTAGTCTATATGAAAGTTTGAAAAGTATAATATGTTGATAGGGTTGACCTAGTAGTCTGTCTAGAAGTATAAAATGTGTATTGTGTTGATAGAGTTGAACTAGTAGCCTATACTTAATGAAAAACCTGCACAAATAGAATAGAGTTGTATTGATGTGACTATGTGTTAAACCTGTGCATAGAAATTAGAAATATACCAATACTATCGACCCAATATCACAAATATATATAAATAAAATAATAAAATAATGAAAAATGTGAGATAAAACCTATAAGAGTTAGATTCATGTCAAGTTCACTAGAATATATGCAATAAAAAATGCATCATGTCTATAAATCAATCCTAACTTATAGAAGATAGATCATACCATACACTTTTAATTGGGGATACATTAGATAATTGGGAGCATGACCAATATGGGAATCTACTAGACCTAATTAGGGGATTTATTATCACAATACATAATGATAGGGAGGGTTCCAAAGCCTCCAGTCTAGAAAAATTGTGTAATAATCCTAGCTAGGTCTTATGTTTTATATTCATTAAATTAATAACAAGTAAAGTAAATTCTAATCTAGTGCTCACCAAATCTTGTAACACAAAGTGGGGGTAAGAAAATATAAAATTAAAAATGCATAGAAAAGATATAATCACATGAATGTATACAGAATTATAATGCATGGAAGAGAAGTACAAATGCATATCTATCTACTCTTATAATGGAGGAACAATGTTAGGAATACTTACCTTTGAAGATGAACCTATCAAGCCTCAATCTCTCCCATGGCCAAGGTGTTTTGGAAGAAGTTATTATGGTATATAAAGATGACAATGATAAATTAGCTCTAGGCTACACAACCTATCAATGCATCCAAAAGACTTCTCCATAAGATAAGATCTGTATCTCCAAAGAGAATATGAAACTTTAAGATTTATCCTTAAGTAGAATGGTGGATAAGCAAATGTACAATAGATTTTACTTTTCTTCTCTAAATAATGGTGAAATGATATTGTATATATACGCATATTTAACCCTAAGCCCTTCCAAAAATTTTGGCCTATAAGGTTGACCCAGTCGACCTAGTAAAATTATGGACAATATTTCACTAGGTCACTAGCTAGGTCAGCCAAGAGCCAACCTAGACCCTAAAATATTTTATCCAAAACTATACATCGTCAACCTAGTCGACCTAGTTGACCTAGTATAGTGAATAGTCAAAAGGGGCTTAAGGTTAAGAAAATGGTGAAAAAATTTAAAAAATGACTGAAGAGTGTGCAATAGATAAGAATAAGCTTAGGGATAAGGTTTTTAGGAGACAAGTGTGTAAATAACAAGTTTAAAAAGGGCAACAATATTTTGAAGGACCAATTATCTACCCACCCATTTTTTAGTGCACCCCTTAGGACATAGAATCAAAGAGATTGAGATTGGATGGGTTTTTTCAAGATAAATAACATCAATAATTGATAAAAGTTGTAAAATATTATATGTGTACATATGCTCCACTCGAAGCTCATCACATGTAATTTGAGTGCAACATGGGTTGGTGCTTTAGGAATAGAACATGATAACACATAATGTTGATGTTAAGTAAAATGTAGTAAGGATAAAATAATATAAATTAAAGGACATAATTAAAAAACACATACCTTTTTTACCTTAGTGTTGTAGATAAAGAGTGAAATTTATGTTGATAAGAAGTAGAAGGTTTAGAACAAGGTTGTAAACTATGTTGAGAAGATGAAGTATTTAATGTAGATTAGTTTTGAGAAAGGCTAGAAGATGTGTTAATAGAAGCTTGAGTATCATTGGTGATAAGTAAATAAGATGGAGGGATGGTAGAAATAGAATGGGAAGTGTTATCCAAGGGATAAGATGGAATTGGCTCATTGAAAGTTATAAGGTCATCTAGCCCCAAATCATTTAAGTGAGTTTGAGAAGAATATTGGATAACACAAAATTTCTGAGACAATGGAGGGGTGTAGATGGGTTGAGTATCAATGAAATTAACCACAATTCACATACTATTCATATTAACCACATTATCTTCTAGATTTGGGTCAATAACAATATCTACATTGTTGGTGGAAGGAGTGGGATTATCTTGGTTATCTTGATGATTTGGAAAAGGGCATTTATAGATGGCCAAATGAGCATTTGATTGATTCAAATATTGAGATTTGGTATGTGTTTCATGATCTTTTAAAATAATGTCATAGGATTTTTGGCATTTATGAATGATAGAATCATGATCAAAGTTATGACCAAGAAGAAAATCCATTGCTAAATTATGAATCTATCTATATATCTCATGATAATGACCCCAACTATCATAAAACCAAAAAAAATTACTGGGATCATACAAATATTTCATAGTGTAGACACCTAAAAACTACACAACAATATTTTTTGAAATCATCTTGAACTATGGACCCTTAATTGATTCTTCATCTAGTACACCACCTAGTCTGCTAGTAATATTTTATAACTTCTTCATGTTAAATATCCCCTCCTTAAAAACATCAATTAAATCATGACATTTTTACCCATCTTCTCATGGCCCCTTGAATATCATTTATTAGGGTAATCATGGATGTTTGACCCTAATTTTTGATGGTTTGGGTCACCCAAACTTACCTTAAGCATTTTAAAGCATTTCCATCTTCGTTTGAGATTAGTATCTTATAGAATGGAAACTTGATCTAATGTCATATTTTAAAGACTAAAAAAAAAGGCAACTTCATCTCCTCTTAACTTATCAAATTTTCCTAAATCCTCCCTCTCTTACTTATCAACTTTGTGCTATAAATATAGGGATCTTAGAGGAGCTGAGGATCCAAGTAATTTTACATCCAGGCTCTCTTATTTTATTTATGTAGGTACTTAGCCTCCTAAATCTCTATTCACATAAATTTTAAAGGTTCAAGCACTATTATGCTACCCAAATTTCTTCAAGTCTTCATCTATCATTCACTTGGAATCACATAGGTATCCTCCTTTTATTTTTAGTGTTTTCCTTTCCTTATCAAGTTTTTCTATTTCATTTTTTGCACTTATACACCACCCCTCACATAAAAATCCACACTCTAACTCTTACCCATCAGCCTTTCAATTTTCATCTCCATCCCAAAATTCACCAAATTTTATAGGTAACCATCACCAATTGGTAGCAACTGTCACCAGTTACCCAAATTGTCACTGGTTACCTAACCATCATTAGTCATACACAACCATCACCGATCACCCTGAATGTCAATGATCACTATCAAATAAAATAATATATGGTTATTTTGTCCCCTTTTACCTAATCAAATCCCTATTTTTTTCATATCTACCTGTAGACCCTACCCAAACCCTCTGAACCTAACCTTGGTGCATTTGTACATGGTGTTGACCTACTATTGCTACATTTTGTATCAAACAATTATATCATTTATTTATTTATATACACATTTATGTTCGTATCAATTTATTATCTTCCAATTTTATTTATAGAACATTTATATCATTAGGGGAGTGGATTGACATCCATCCAAAGGAGATTTTGCTTCTTAGATCTAGCATTGCTAGGCAGCCCACCCTTCATACTTGTCTAACAAATGAGTTTGTTTAGTGTGGTATTGTTTTAGTTAATCCTTCCTTACCAAAAAGGAGTTCTCACTTTATCTGGTCATCAAGAATTATAGCATTTACCAATTACACACCTTAACACTCACTTTATTTCATCTAATTTTAAAACTAAGAAATGAAAAAAATAAATTGAAACATTTTGGCATACCCAGTGGGACCACTAGTTCCCTTTCTTCCTTAATTGTTTGCTCATAAAATGAAATTATTTATTTTTAGGCTTAAAAATTAACCATTTGAATTCATTGATTTCTTTTTAAATTTTATTTCATCTAGTAACTTAGGAATTAAAGTAATGTTATCTTAGAATTCACACTTGTTATCACACATAAAGTTGAACCACAAAATAATTTACACATCAAAATAATACTTAAGACAAAGACCAATCTGGATTTCATCCCTTGGATACAACCTTACCCCCTCGTAGCTATCCCACTTGGATTTCACTACCAATGGGAGAACCAACTCAGCTCTCTAGTTGATTATAAACTCTAGACTTAGTATATCTTGGCTAAGCACCTAACACCCTTATCACTGCAAGATTGTGAAGTGAGGGGATAGGCCCCAATACCAAGCCACATACTGAAGCTCAACATAGATCTTCTTTCTAAGCACCTAAACAAATTGAAACCATCCATAGACTTATTATTTAGTACCCACTTTTCACTCCAACCTCCCTTATCACACTCTTTAAGGCATAAGCCAAATGCAATTTAAAAGTAATCCTAAGGTTAAAACACACTTTTTGGTGTATGTATTGATTATTTTGAAGTTCTTTTGGGTTTTCTCTCTATATGAAGTGTGAGTTTCACAATAAAATTCCCTATTTTCTCATATGGTTTTAACCACATAATAAGTGAGAAATCAAGACAAAAAATCACCACCTTCTTCTTCATTTATGGATTATACCTCAGATGTTGACAAATCTCCTCATGCTTCACCTCACCATTCTCCTCCACCACCATCTCCTTTCAGAATCCCAATCATATATGAATGAGATATATACTTTAATACCTTTCTTAATAATAATCCATTTGATTTTCAACATTATCTCAACACCTTGCCTCATCATACCCCCTACTTCAGTTCCTTCTTTTGATCCTTATCTTGGCATGCCATCTCACCTTATGGTAGGGACCACTTCAACCCAACCATTGATTCAGGCCTCTTCTAATATCACATCCACCCAAATTCAAACCAACCTTCCCCCTCCTAGCCAAACACCACCTGTCACACCCCATGTGGGTTTAACCTTACCATTAGTCACCTATGCCCCCTATACTATGGTATTATCCTCCACTCCAGCTTCTATCTTCCCTTTGGTTACAACCAATCCCTCAACCATAGTTCCAATTCAAAACCTAATGTTCTCCATACCTTAAAACCTTCCCCCAATCAACACTAGGCTAACTACCCAACCTCAACCTTCCCAACTTCCTCTTACCTCAACCATATGAACCACATCCTTTCCTCAACAAGTTCCTATGACAACTTACCAGTATTTCCCTAACCCATAAGGGTACATACCACCCTCCACCCAACCTTTCATACCAATCAGTTCTTATGTACTACCATCTCAACCCCTTTACACCACTTATCAATATGTGACTTCTTTGGTGATCTACTACCTATTCATACATTTTTGTAAGCCAAACCTAAAAAAATGTACCTCTTAATTATGCAACTTGTCAACCCTAGTTTGATCTAATCAAAATGCTCATGGATAAAATGACTAGTTTGGAGTCATCCATCTCCACCTCATTTAGTCTTTTGTCTTATGACCAAACTTGTAATGAGCCTATTGACCCCTTTGTGCCCATCCATGCTTATCCTTCTCAATGGGAATTCCCTAAATTTTCTAAATTCTAAGGTAAGGAGGATCCTTAGCAACACTTTTGTCATGCTTGCTACTTGATCACTTATGATGATTTTCTCCTCCTCCAAACCTTTCCCATGTCATTATCTAGGGATACCCTTGATTTCTATAGTGTCCTTCCCACTCATTCTATCTTCTCTTTTTCTCAATTTTCACAAACCTTTTTAGAACACTTTTAAGTAAACATATCTAAAAAGGTTTCCTTTACCAACCTTACTCCATTAAATAATTTGAAGATGAATCCATTATTGATTTCATTTCTAGATGGAGGGGCCTCATTAATCAACTCACTTTCCCATTACCCCAACCCAAATTGATCAAATTATTCTCTCAAGGGTGTGTTAAACACATTGATCCAACTCTCCAAATACAAACCTTTAGGACCTTCTATGAAGCATTCATGATGTCTCACAAATTATAAAACTATGCTATCAGTGAAGGGAAATTGAAGATTTAAAATAAAAATTTGAGTTTCAAATCCACTGATTCATCTTCCACAAAAAAAACAAACACAACCAATTATAAATCAAAAGCATCATCACACTTAGTTGTTCTCAAAACTGTACCTCCTCCAACCATCAACCAAACACATCAAACCAACAATCCTTCTAATTTCCAAAACCATACCCAAAATTGGTCTCTTTCAAAACCATTTACCTTGATTGGGGAATCCTATGCATCAGTGTTGGAAAACCTACTTAAAGCCAATCTAATTTAACTTCCACTCATCCAACCCCCTCAACTATTTGATATTTCTCACCCCCTTCCTAGGTGGTACAATGATAATGATCATTTTGATTATCATTAGGTCATTAGACATGATACCGATAGATGTAATACCTTTAAGATCATTTTTGAGGACCTAATTGATAAAGGGGATATTGTGTTTGATAACACAAATTCTCCTTCCAACCATTCTCTTGATATTTTTTGAAAACCATTCCCAAATCATCCACCTTCAAACCAAAACCATGAAGTACAACCCAAATCCTCCAACTCACATGAGGCACACGTAATTAATGTCATTAGTAATGTGTCCACTATTGAATAAGTCATCACCTCTGTCACCCAAATAGAAGGAAACAACCCACTACCTATTCCTTCACATTCCCAAATGGAGGAAGTAACTATCCCTTCCACTTCCTTGGATGAAACAATAGTTCCATCTACCCCTCCTATGATGCAAATAACCAAGTATATAACAACTTCATCAACCATTCCATCCACTCCTCCGAACTAAATATAAGAACCATCTACTTCTTTAGACAACCAAACCAAGGAAGAAGCTATGCCAACCCTTCCAGTTGAAACCATTACCCTTACCACACTAATTATATAATTATCCATTCTTCCCTTGGAAAACATTTCCCAAGAGATCATACCCCTACCTACCCAATCATTACCTTTGGAACCTTACACTAAGGATAACAACACTAAAACCAGTCTTTCTTCTTCACCAAAAGGTTTACACTTTGAATATAATGATCAGGGAACATGACCCATTTATAAACCCTTTTCTTGATTATTTTAAAGTTTGGAATTTACCTCCCAACCTAAAATTGATAGAGCCACCTTTTGACATTGGCTTGGACTGCCGTATCAAAATAAAACTAAACTTTCTACTTCACTTGAGTCCATTCTTGAGCCTATTGTTACAACTCCATAAACTACCCCTCCTAAAGTCACCATAGAACCATCTCAATTACCCCCATCTAAAATTGTCAAGACACCCTATGCTTCTTTTATCAAGCTAATCAAGAATGTAGGGGTCTTTCCCACACCTAATCCACTCACCCTCCTTTGCAATTGGATTTAACCACATCAACCCAACCAAAACCTAATTCAATTAAGCCCATTAAGAAGGAATGATTACCTATACCACAACCTCAAGGAAGAACCATACCAACTCCTTCACCTCTACCTTCTATTTTAGGATCACATCCCTCCACCATTCCCATTACTTACTCTTCCTCCAAAAAACCATCTCCCCTTTCTCCACCTATAACAAGCCCATCTCCTAGTTCATCATCATTCCTTACCAACCATTCTTCATCTACTTTCCCATCTATTAAACCCTCATCATCTAGACCCCCAATTCATAAACCAGTTATAACTAAGCCAGTTCTTTCTAAACTACCAACCATGCTCAATCCACAAACCACACCTCCTATTAAGAAGTATTTTCCCAATAAGGTTCCTACACCAAAAATCTAAAATCCACCACCTCCAAAATATTTATCAAAGTCTTATACAACTATTTTACAAAGGATCCTTCAAGCTTCTACCATTATCTTACCACCAACCAAGCCTTTTGAACCCACTCGTCAAAAGCCAACCTAGTTCAATGACAATCTAATTTGTCTTTACCATAAGACCCCTAGGCATGATATATATAACTATAAATCACTCCAAATTATAATTCACAGCCTTTTAGATGAGGATGATCTATAGGATGAAAATTATTTAAGTGCCTTGCCTCTTTTACCACCTATCTAATCCACCTACCAATCATCTACTTCTTTAATTCCACCAAAAAGTAAAGAAGGTGAACTGAAGCATTCAACTGGTCCCATTATTCATACCATTCATAGGGTGACTCAGTCTCGATCTCAATAAAAGGATAAGGTCAAAGCCATCTAAAAAAATAAAAAGGGCAAAGCCAAGGCCACCATTCCATGGTATTACCATTAAACTCCCCAACCAACCAACCAAACCAAAATAACTACACCTTCACCCTCACAACCACCCAAGATTAATGTCTCTATTTTGAGAGCCCCTTCTTCTAATGCATCTCCATTCACCCACCACTCAGTGTCAAAATAACTTCACAAAACACCAGTCAAAATGAGTCTTTATGACTTGATTAGTACCTCACCTCAACATCATCAATATTTAATCAAATCATTGCATTTTATATAGGTTCAACTAGATAATCTATAACCTCTTACACCTTTGATTGGATCCATCCAACATGATACCATGGTCACCTTTCAAGAATCTAAAATTCTACCTTGATATAGTGAAAAACTTGATCCCCTTCTTTTTATCATAGCATCCATCAACCGTACATGTGTCAAAATAGCTATGATTGATGGGGGAGAGAGTATCAATATCATCTCCTCCCATTCCTATGATCAACTCTAACTACCCAAAAACATCATGTCAAAAAGCTCAATAGTTCTTTGGTCATTAAATGATACCTTGGCCACCACTATTAGAATAGTTGTTCTCCACATCCGTTTGGGGCCTTAAACTATTCTTGATTTGTTTTATGTAATAGAGGGTGAATTTTAATATAATTTATTACTTGGTCACCCTTATATTTGTACCATGGGATGAATCCCTTCTAACCTTCATTGATGTGTCAAATTTAAACATGAGGTACAAGTCATTACAATTAAAGTTGATCCAAGTCCCTTTACTTATATTAATATGACATATCAGCCCAATGATGTCCTTATTCCACCTTCACCCTCTTCACAACCAACCTCTATCTAACACATCACGTCAATCCAACCTACCAAAACTTATATCTTCAATAATGATGAAGCATCCACTAGTTCAACTATCCCTTCATCTCAAATCCCAATTGAACACCCCTTGCAATCCATGTTTTAACATCTTACACTGGGGGAATATCAACTTTTAGTTTTGGATACTTTCCCTTCTCCACATGAATTTGGGAACCTTCAAAATGATTCATCTTATGATCCCAATATTGGTACCCTTGTCCCCTTTGGCCTTACCAACAATAGAACATACTTTGTCTATGGGGGAATTAATAAACTATTCGAGTATCCATGTTATATTAAATTATGAGTCCAAAATCTATTTCATCCAAGTTATACAATGGTTCATCATTTCTCTGCAAGTATTTTACAACCTAAAGGGACTTATCATATGTTCATCATTATTTTCTATTTTGTGTATATCTTTTAATTATTTCAATCTACAATACCACATTCATTTTAATCATTTTCGAAAATAGTTAGCATGCCTTATGAATGATTTCATTTTTTGTACATATCTAATTACTTATAACTAAAACATTTGACCAAAAAAATCTGCTTTTCATTACTCTTACATGGATGTTGATATTTTGTTCAAAAGATTTTATTTTGGCATGGGTTGAGAGTATGCTAGTAAAGCTTAAGTGATTGGGTTAGACACCCATTTATTGAATTTTCATGAAACATTATCAAAACTTGTTGAGGTCACCCATGTCTTATGTAATTTGCAATCATCACATTCCATAAGAAGCTATCTTGTGTCATTTCATCAAACATTTCACAAACATATATGAAACCACCACACTTGATATACATGTTGATAATATTCTTTTGAACATGAAGCTTTTGGGAAGTCTAAGTCTCACTTGCACAGTTTAGGAAAATAATCATAATAATTACATGGGAGTGAAGAGAGAAAATTTAAAATTGCATAGTTAGGAAAGTGGAAAGCTTATTTGCATGTCTAGGGAAAACTAAAAAAGTTTTTAAAACTTGCATGGGAACCAAAATGATTTTTGCAATTTGCACCAAAAATATTTTTTTCACTTTGCACTAAAAATGTTTTTTCACTTTGCATCAAAAATGTTTTTGAAATTTTCACTAAAAATGTTTTTGCAATTTGCACAAAAAATGTTTTTGCAATTTGCATGGAAAATGTGAGAAAGGAAAATATGTTTATGCAACTCATAAAATGAAAAATGGTTTTGGAAAATTACTTGGAAAGCTAGTAATATTTTGAACACAGGGTTCAAATAGGCTTAAGAACATTTTAGGACAAAAATGGAAAAAAACCATAAATTTTAATTTTTTTTTGGAATTTTCAAGAAAAATTAAAAAATATTTAACCATTTTTAATTCAATTTTTAAAAATTGAAAATTTCACCATCGTTAAAAATTGAGGCAATAGCTAGCTTCGACTACGATTTTGAACTAAAAATAATGGAAAGAACTTAGAATTATCTAGTTTCATAGGCTAGAGCTATATCCATTGGGTGATGGAGTCTTTTACAGAACTTTGATGGATTTGAAAAATATTTGGATTTTTGATCTTTGAGAAAGGGATGGGTCCTCAAGCCATGAAAAATATATCACATGTCAAAATATAGTGTATGTGAGGATTAGGTAATTATCCTAATAAGTGATTTAACATAACCAAAAGGATAGTGTATACAAGGGCATTTTAGTTATTCTTTTTACACAGACTAAAATGTGAATAGAGAAGTGTTTTTCGTACACTTGTATATTTTTGTCTGACAAACTAACAACTAGTTTACCCATCTCAATCGTATGAGAAATGAACAAATGTTGTTGAGCTAGATAATTTATTTAGTTGAAAACTTGCATGCCTTGATCCAACCAACTAACATCCAGTTCACCCATCCCAATCGTATGATAAATGAACATGTACTTCTAAGCCAGATCTTCTGATTACTTAAAAAATTGCATATTGACCACCTATTTACTCAATAGATTCATAAAAAACCTATCCATTCTATCATCTCAGAAAATCATGTGATTGCCCATGATATTTCATAGGTATATCTCACTACTACAAATATGTGTAGGAAAAAAAACTAAAACATGGAGAAGGAGGTGCAACATACATACTATCACCTTTATTGAAAAGCAAAATGTACACTCAAATGAAATAGGAAAAGGAAACAAGCCAAAATTGGGAAAGCATAAATATTTACAAGGAGGCGATAAAAATGAGAATATTAGACAACAATATTCATCAACTGGGAAGAGTACCCACCATTTTAAAATAATGGATTTTATTTATGAACTCCAAACACATTTAGTAGCAGTGACCAAGTAGGTGGGACGATGAACTTATAGTTATCATTCATACAAGGATAATCACAAATGAAAATATCAATAATGTTTTCCTATTTTAAAATGAAATCATTATGAATTCTTTGATTTTCTATTATCACTTTTGAGTAATATTAAAATTTTTCAATGTCTTCTTGGATGACTTCAAATGAATATGTGACAGATACAACATATAAATTAAAGATAATTGTGTCACATATGATTATCTTGTAGAATGAATGAGTTTTGGATATTCTTTTCCAAATCGCTTCACATGGTAGAAATGAATTCATTATTGGATGAATCATCATTATCATATTCATTAGTTTGCTACACCTTGATAATTTCCATTTCATTTATAATGATTATTGGACACCATTCATTTCATTCTGTATGGATGCCTTTTTTAACCTCAACCTTGGCATGATTATGATTTTTAATTTATTTAGGCTTGACTATTTTTGATTCAAATTTTATAGAGAATTATTCTATAGTAGACCTTGAAAATTAAATACCTGAGGAAACTTCATTTTTGATTATTGTATCTTTGACTTTGATAGAGAAGGGATCATTTACTTTGTTGAAAACTAGTTCTACAATATCTTCTCTTTTAGAAAGTATAATTGTAGACACTAGACAACTATACATAATAGTTCTATATGTCAAAATACCCCTAAACCACCTTAGGACCTCCTAAGGACCATACCCCAACCATTTGGCCATAACCCTAAGTTAGTTAGCTAATTAGCTAAACTAACCCACCAGCCTTTTTAACCCAACTTGACCTTGACCCTCGATCATTGATGGTCACCCTGACTATCGATGGTTACTTTGATCGTTGATGGTCAGGTTATACCATTTAAACCAACTTAACTAACCCTCCACTATACCTTGATTTTTTTTATAATTAGCTTATCTAATACATGTGTGAACTCATGCATGCCAAAGTTAAAATTAGACAACAATTTAGATCTATTGTTAGCATATTTTTTCACCTCTTCTTCCTTTCTATAATAAGAGAGGAGTAGGAGGTAGAAAGGGATCAAGATCAACAATCATCATCAGAACTTATTGGGAAAGAAATCAAAGCTTCTTGTGTAGGTATTCCCCTAGCTTCCAGTATCCCAACTCTAGGACTTATTCAAACCATCAACTATCAAATGCAAGCTAAGTATACTATTCTTGTTTTAAGTTTTAGTTATTTAGTTTTAATAGTTTTGCAACTCTATATATTACTTCTCCCACTAGAAAACCCTTTGATCATTCTCAACCACCTAAGTACTAAATATTTACCCTTAATACCTCTGAGACCCTCACTTTCCCTTGAGACCATTAATTAACCTCCAAAAAACTACATATAATTTATGTAACCAACCCATAATCTATTCTAGATGGAACAAATAACCTATCTAAACCCATAGTAACTATTGATGGTTACCTTGACCACTGACAGTCACCCTAACCATCCACAGTCACCCTAACTATTGATGATCACATCCAACCATCGATAGTCATTATGTAGATCATTTTTACCAAAAACTATCAGCTCATACCATCTCTCAATATCAACCAAAACCCTATTTTCTTGACTTATATCACTACACATACCATAAATAATACCCTGACCACACTTGAACCTACTTTTAACAATTTAGTATTTATGTGTAAGGTTATTTTGTTAAAATAAGTATTTATTTTGAAAAGTATTTATTTCCTTTACTTAAGTAATTTCATTTATGTTATGCAACCTCTTTTATCAAAAACTTTCTCAATATTAACTTGTCTTAAAAGGTGGATTGATAACCTCCAAAGAAGTCATGAACTTCTTGGATTTAGTTTGATAGGCAATCCACCCACCTACCTAACTAATCAAATATTTTCTTAGTTTTTTCTTATTTTTAGGTCATCCTCCCAAGATAAAGAGGATTATCTACAACCATTTGGATCATGGAATTCAAACTAAACCTAGTTTTTACTAATATTTCCCTTCTTTCAAGTTTTATTCTTTCTTTTTGAGTAATAAATCAAAATTTTAGTGAAACATTATGGCACGCTTAGTGGGACCTAGTTGCATCTAGGTGATTTTTTTTAATGCTCATTTAAATGAAATCAAAATTTATTTTGGGATTAAAATTAACCTTTCATACATTGTTTTTTTCATAATTATCTCACATAACTTAATTAATCAAGTAAATCAACCATAGCCTCACTTCTCTACAGACATAGACCAAACCACTTATACCAAATAAAACATCATAACACTTGACATAAGGCCTGAATATGGTTTCATATTCTAGTTGTAATATTCAACCATTGGCTATCCCACTTGGACATCATTACCAAGAGTGAAAACCAATACTTAACCTCTAGTTGAGTATAATCTCTAGAAATTGATATATCTTGGATAAGCACCTGACACCCTTATTGTTGTGGTGTGTGAATTGAGGAGGCAAGCCCTAACTCAAACCACTTACTTATTTCCAATATAGATCCCTTTGAGAGCCTAATCTACCTAAAACCAACCATATATTTCTCATCTAGTACCTATTTTAAAACCAAGTTAATTCACCAATTCTTAAAGCTTAAGGCATAAACCACAAGAGAGACATAAAGAACCTTAGGATTTAATGTGCTTTAGTGTGTGTTTTATATTATATAAATTTTTTATTGTATTCTCTTCATTTGAGTTGTGATAAATCTAAAACCCTTAAAAAAAACTTATACCATCTTACCTTCATCCACATCATCTCCTTTGCCTTTTTCAATGGAAAACACTCCTATATCTCGTAGAGATCCTAACGTTGTTAAACTCCTATAATACAACCCTCTTGCCTTAGGGAATTACCTTACATCAAGATACACTTATGTTCATAACTTTACCTACAATCAACCCAACCTCACTGATAATCAACCCTATAATCAACCTAACCTCACCTATAATCAACCCAGCCTCACCTATAATCAACCCAGCCTCACCTACAATTAACCCTACAATCAACCCAACCTTTCCTACAATCAGTCCAACCTCATCTAAAATCAACTAATAAACTCTCAATAACCATTTGATCATCATCATAACCAACCAACAAACTTTCAACACCTATTTGACCATTGTCATAACCCACTTCAAACTCAACTATGTCAACCTCACCAATCTTTGGGCTACCTATCTCAACCATCATATAAACCACCTCAACCTTAATAAAATTTTGATTATCTACCCCAACCATCATATCAATTATCTGAACCCCCTTTGTGGCAATCCTATTTATCTCAAAACCAAGACTTGGTTTATCCCTCAACCATCAACCAAAATTTTAAAACCAACCTACCTTACCTACCTTATCAAATCCAACCAATAACTATCAACCCACCTTATCAACCTTACCCAACTTCTCAAACTGACCTACCTCATCAACCTTACCTACATTATCAACCTTACTCAACCTCTCAAACCAACCTACCTTATCAATATTACCCACCTTAGCAACCTACCCAAACCAAACCAAGAAATACCAACCAAACCTCTCAAAACCACCAATTTTATCAAACCTACCAAACCCAACCAATTCATCAACCATGTCAAACCAATTAACTTCATCAAACCAACCAATTATCTCACAACCCTAAGATCCATGGGTGCACCCTCTTCCTAGGTGGTATATCCTATTGGGGGAATCATATGCCTCAATCCTTGAAAAACTCCTAGAGGCTTATATCATTAGACTTCCTCCAATCAAACCCATAAATTTTTCTCTTCCAAAGACCATTTGGTTTATAGAGAATGGTTTTTATGCTTATCATCGCACAAACGGACATGTGGTAGATAGATGTGGGTCTTTTAAGATGTTTTTCCAAAACCTTATTGATCAAAAGGAGGTTTCAAAGGATATTCTTTGTGTTTCCCCCAACCTATCCTTGAATATCATCAAGTAATCCATCATTGAACCTCTTTCTTCACTCATTATTGTGCAAACACATGAAAAAATACCTTAACACAATGAGACCCCTTCATTAGATTTTGTGCTTAGTGAACTCATAACTATTGAAACTATAATGTAAACCTTAATAAATCCACTTATTGACCAAGTGAAACCTTTTCAACTTCCTTTTCAAATCATCACTAAGGAAGAATCAACCCTAACCAATCCACTATTGACCAAGTAGAACCTTCTCAAGTTTCTTTTAAAACCAAAATTAAGGAAATCAACCCACTTCTTCAACTTCCCCTTTTAGTGGAGAAAATATGAAACCATCCCAACCTACCTCTTTCACCTCCCCTTTTAGTGGAGAAAATATGAAACCATCCCAACCTACCTCTTTCACCTCCCCTTTTAGTAGAGCCAATCTAAAACACCTCACCTAAAACTAATCTAAACTCACCTTAAATCAGCCTAACACCAATCTCAACTAAAACCAAACCCATTCAATTTATATATAATCTACTCATTTTCATCTATCTAATGACATTATCTTTGATTCCATTCCCTTTTAAATAGAGTCAAATATTTGTCACCTTACCTTACTAAACAAACTAAACAAATAAGCAAACCCATTTAATAAACCAAATAAACCACCTATCCTATCTCCCCAAACTAATCAAACCAACCTCTAAACCAACTCAGTCAACCATGATCAACCCACCTTTTAACCCAACCATCACCAACTTATCTATCAACCCAAACCAAAATCAACCCATCATTTTGAGATTTTTTGAGTCTCAGTCATCATTT
Source organism: Torreya grandis (assembly GCA_037957365.1). Taxonomy (NCBI): domain Eukaryota; kingdom Viridiplantae; phylum Streptophyta; class Pinopsida; order Cupressales; family Taxaceae; genus Torreya; species Torreya grandis. Next base: position 1,847,083 of record JARHVA010000263.1, on the reverse strand, counting down.
CATCCAAGCTACCCAAACCTCACCTAATATCCCTCATTGGGATAATATAACACTCTTTTTCAACCCACATTTATTATAATATGATGTTCCAAACATCATTTCTAGACCCCAAACCTACCCAAATTTGACCCAACAATGTTTCCCTCACCATATCACCAGAAGGGAGATCTCACTTGAACCACCACCTACAACTTGAAATCCATACTAATAACTAACAACTAACAACCCTTGGGAGAGAAATGAGGTCTTATAAATCCTTCATAAACCCTCTTTACCAACCAACATCTTTACTTGGGAATATTTTTCTAACCTCAACATTCATGGGAAAACATTTTAAATTTTCCCTCCAAAAATATTTGACCAAGCAATAAATCAAACATTAACCAATGACCAAACCAACCCTCAGAACTTATGCCTCAACCTAAACCTATCCTAACACCAAACTAACCTTAAACTTAAACACACCTTGATATTTACTAAACTTTCATCAATAATAAACCTAAACAAAAACCTAAACCATAACCAACCACCATTAATACTAAAATCCAACTTAAATCCTAACTATCATCACCTAACCAACCTTGCCTCTTACTTTGTCAATAGTCCATAGAAGGAATAAACTAGAGGAGTTGTCCCTCTAAGAGGATTTGTCCATTTATCAACTCAAAACCTTGCCTTAAGCAAATGACCAAACCAACCCTTGGTATTTTTCTTGCCTCAACCTACAACTAACCTTGACACTAACCCAACCTTTTACCTCCTACCTAAACAAACCTTCAACTTTAACCATTCTGCTTAAGCCTATTTTGGTCTTAAACCTCGTAACCTTGCCTTTTCACCCAACTATCCAATCAACTTAGAAACCTAAAATTACCTAACCTAACTAAAAACTGATCTACATTGCTATCTAACTAATGTTTAACAACTATCACCTAACAAACCTAACCTTTGACCATTCTCAATCTAGAATTCCATTTTCCACATCCAATCTAGTGTTAAAAAGTAACTGGGGGACATCTTCACTCCTAATTAGCTTAGAAAATTTACATGTAAGTATGGAGCTGGGGCATATCAAAACATAAGCCCCTTAATCTTTTACATTTGTGCCATGTTCTTTTATTAATCCAAGTTCTTAGTCATCTTATGTCTAACTTAAGATCATCCCTTATTTTCAACCACCTTCATCTCCTTATTTTAAGGATAACTAATTAAAATAAGAACATGTGATTATCCATCATAACCTTAGCCTAATCCTAAGCATGGGTATCATTATTCTATCTATGGAATGATTTTCATGGTACTTTCTATCATTTATAGGATATATCTTCATGGTTGTTTTCACTTAAACTTATTTTACCCATCATCAAAATTTTTGTGCTATTCTTTTACCTCCATAAAGGAAATCCTTCAAACCTATATAGAATTGCCCATATCTAAACCAACATATGATTAATTTGGGATACCAAATATCACTTAGATCAAAAATATCTAGAATTCAAGACTACTCCTCTAAAGGACAACTACCCACAACTACCAAACATTTATTAAAAAACAAGACTGTTCCTTCAAAGGATAGATATCACACATAAACAAATCCAAAGCTTAGACCACTCTATTGAAGGATGGATAAACAAAATATTTGTCAAGAAAACAATCACCTAGAATCTTTCTACATTGATAAACTTCCCAAAACCACCAAATTAAAGCAATCAATTGACCTCAAGTCAAATGTCTAAAACAAATAAATCCTAAAGAAAGCTTCCATCAACTTTCACATAGCATTCATAGACTCCTGCATCGATCATTCTACATTAAACTTAAAACATGGACTAATCTATAATGGTTATTAGGCTACCTATAGAAGGGGAAAACCATCCCCATGTGAAGGTTACATTACCATCCATTCATCTACTTCATCAATTTCTTCTTTTACACTCTACAAATTAGGGGATTTCAAAATTACTTGGTGATATTTGATCAAGATATTTTTTTAACTAATGAACTAACACCAATGTAATGCATAAAATGGGATTATGTTCTTAATCCCACCCATTTTTCCATTTTGGTCTTTTCCAATCAGAGAATTTCAACCTCCTTCTACTTTCATGACCACTTGATAAGATGTGTGTCTTCCATCTTTGATTCATTAAATCCTACCAACCATTCACCCATTCAAGATCACCTTATTTTATAGCACCCAAACAAACCATTTAACCTCAACTTGGTCATCTTGACCCACTATTCACACCTTTTATGACTTAACATTGCTTTGATCATTTTGATCCCATCATTTACCTTAACATTTTTTATGAACTTGTGCTACTTTTATGCACTGACCATGTAGGTACCTTAGAGCATGACCCTTTATAATCCTAACACATGTACCCATTTTGTCTTTATAGGATCACATGCTACCTTCAATACTTGTGAGTACATAGACCTTACCTAGGAGACTTGAGTTTATAAGAGTAACCCATATCATTTATGCCTAATGGTGTGGCTTGGTTACCGTATTACTTGTCCTCCTAGTACCAACCTTGTTTTACTACCTTACCCTAACCCCCCAGCTATTGAATATTACCCTTCTCCACTAACAACCATAACCAATGATTTTAACCTCACCACTGGTCATTTTGGCCTAACTTTTACAATTTTTTATGATGACCTTGCCTTAGTCCTTTTGACCACACCAATTGAATTACCAAGTTGAAAATTTTAAACTTGCACTCCCTTGTCCACATTTGATGAATTTGTGTCTTCATAGGACTAATTCCTACCTTGGATACCTATGAAAACACTAACCTTATATAAGAAACATGAGTTTCCTAGTGTAACCCAACCATCACATACAATCATGTGGTCTACTTGTCACTTGTCTTTCTAGTATCAACCTAATTTTTACCAACCATAAAATCCTAGTCAATACATGATATTAGATATCATACTTCATCATAATTTGTATGCCTATTTTTGTTTAAGTACCCAACTAATCACCCACTTCATCACCATCTTACCCACTTATCAAACTTACAATTGATTTTGATTCACCTCATTGATTCTTGGTTTAAGGAAGAACACCTCCTCTCATTCTCAAGTAACCAAACCTTAGACCTACACTCCATTTTTGTTTTGTCATTTGTTGATACAAACTACATAACAAAAAGGGGTAAAATGTAGAGACTAGAAAACCATACATAATGGTTCTGAATGCCAAAATATCCCTAGACCTCTTAGGGACTACCCCTAACCATTTGATTGTAACCTTGAGTTAGTTTATTAGCTAAACTAGCCCACTATCCTTTTTAACCCAACTTGACATTGACCCTTGATCTTTGACAGTCACCCTAACCATCTATGGTCACCTTGACCACTGATGGTTAGGTTATACCATCTAAACCAACTTAACTAACCCTTCACTCCACCTTTCTTTTATATAATTAGCTTATCTAATTCATGTATAAACCCATGCATATTGAAGTTAAAATTAGATAAAAATTTGGATCTCTTGTTAACATATTATTTCACCTCTCCTTCCTTCCTATAATAAGAGAAGAGGAGGAGGTGAAAAGGGATCGAGAACAACAATCATCATCAAAACTTCTTGGGAAAGAGATCAAAGCTTCTTATGTAGGTATTCCTATAGATTATAGCATCCCAACTCTAGGACTTCTTCAAGCCATCAAGTATAAACTACAAGCTAAGTATATTATTCTTTTTTTAAGTTTCAATTATTTAGTTTCAATATTTTTGCAACTCTATATATTACCTCTCCCATTAGAACACCATTTTACCATTCTCAACCACCTAAGTATTAAAACTTTACCCTTGATACCTTTGAGGCCCTCTCTTGACATCATGACCATTAACCAACCTACAACCACCTACATAACCTTTCTATAACCAACCCATAACCTATTCTAGTTGGAACTAATAACCTATCTAAACCCATTGTAACTATTGACAATCACCCTAACTATTGATGATCACCCTAACTACTGATAGTCACCCTAACTGTTGATGGTCACTTTAACCACTAAAAGTCACATCCAAATACTAATAGTCACTATGTATATCACTTTTACTCAAAACAACAAGCTCATACCACATCTTAATCTCAACCAAAACCCTATTTTTTGACCTCTATCTATATACAAACCATGAAACAATACCATGACCATACCTGAACGTAATTTTGATAGTTTAGAATTTATATTTAATATTATTTTGTTAAAGTAAGCATTTATTTTGAAAATTACAAGTACTTTACTTTATGTTATATAACCTCTTTTATCATAAACTTTATTAACATTAAATTGTCTTAAAAGGTGGATTGAAAGCCTCGAAAGAAGTCATGTACTTATTAGATCTAGAATGCTAGGCAATCCACCCACCTACCTAACTAATTAACCATTTTATTAGTGTTTTCTTATCTGTAGGTCATCCTCCCAAGACAAAGATGAGTATCTATAATTGTATGGATCATAGAGTGAAAACCAAATATAGGTTATACTAACCTTATCCTTATTTCAAGTTTTATTATTTGTTATTGAGAAATAAATCAAAATTTTAGTGAAACAATAACATCACACTCTACATTAATATTCATTTCTAATTTTGGTTTTATCAATTTATTTTTAGATAACTCATTTTCTCCTAAGACTATGGGGTTTAAGCAATTTGATGAAATAGGAAAATATTTTTCCTTGTCTCTAAGTGGGAAGTCAAATTCTTCATCTATTCTCTATTCAATTATTAGTTCTTCTAAATGTTCACCTTCTTCCAAGATTATGAAATTGAAATAATCATATGTGATAGGTATCACTTTATCTTTTTCAATGTTATAGTTCTGACATGTTTGATAAGTAACTTGTTTACAAACTCTCTTTTTTGAATATTATAGACTCTTGAATGTATTAGGTTTTATTATTTATTTATCATCATTTGAAATAGTGGTAGTACCTTTTGAAACCTCTTTATTAAACATTATAAACATGATCAAATCATCTTTAATCTCAATAGTGTCTTTTTATTCAGTTATCAAGTCATTTACCTTGTTCCTCATTAAGACAAATAATATCTCTAGGTGAAGAGAACCAATGAAAATGTAGAGTTGATTATTGAGACTTGGCTGATTTTCCTAAGGGACCAGTCACAATAATTTATTAAAATGTGCTATAAACTCTATCATCTACTCATCATCTTGATTTTGAATTCAAAAGTCTGACAAAAGGGCACACACAATCATAATTGATTTGAATCTATTCAAGAACCTATTCTTCAAATATTCAAAATCCATAACACATCCATCTTCTAAGTGCTAGAACCACTCAACAACAAGTCCAATGAAAGTTTTAATGAAAAGTCTCACAAAAACATCTCATACATAACTCCCAAAATGCTACAGGACACTTTAAAGGCATAGATTGTTTATCTACATCTTGACCTTTTTTATAGATAACTTTTAGAGTCTCTTCTTTCATCCTAATGGGAAACTCATTATATTGAGCCAAAGATAATGGCCCAAAATGTTCTCCCCATGGGACATAAGGAACATTGGGGTTGGGGTGAACCAATGCCATTTATATAATCAGGATGGTGTAGGCACTGAGAAATTTTCTCAATGGAGTCACCAACCTCCATTATAGGGGAGGTTTCTTAAAATGTATAAAAATTATGTGAGTAAAGCACCTCAATCGCTAGTAGAGTTTCCAAAAATTGTTGGCTCAAAACTTTGTTAGGGGGACAAATTGGTGACTTTGAGTCATCAGTGTGGGAACTAAGTCTTATGTTCATCAACAACCCAGGATAAAGTCCCTATCCTATTATCATGTGGATCTATCTTTATTAAAATACAAAAATGGAAAATTAGGTAAAAGCTATTCATAACTATTTACAACAAAAATGTTTTTTATTGGGGGTTTTGTACATTTAACTTGAAATTACATAAAAGAGATAAAAAAGAAATGAGGGGAAAGAAGAGAATAATGGAAAGAGGGGAATAATAGAGAAAGGAAAAGAATAAGGGATAGCATGGTTTTTATAGTTAGTTAAATACAAAAACCACCATGATAACCTTGATAAAAATGAAAGACAAATCTGGGTACCTAAAAGTAGAAACTTACCAAAATAATCCAAGAAGGGGAAAACACTATGTGCAATGGAAACATTTCTCATTCAATGGGTGGTAAAGACATAATTATACCTTTAAGAGTGCAAAAAATACTCTAAGAAAATTTTATCATACTGATATAGACCAAAGACAACTATCCCATATTTACCCATAAAAGACAATTAAAATATTACCTAAACCCCATCGAGATTTCTCATTCATAAAAAAACACAAGAAGATTCTAAAATAAATACTTAATGTGAAATTCTCATTTTATATCAATTTGGTAGTGATTATGAAAATAGTTTAAAAGTAAAAATATAGATACAGGTGAATCATAAACAAATTACTCATGAAGAAATATGGAAATCAAAGTTTGCAAAATCTCCCTATTCTGATCTTTATTGAGTCAAAAATATAATCTCATCCTTAAAAAGTTTTTGTAGAGTTTCACTACCAAACTTCCCTCTTTACAATGAGCCTTACATTCATATTTATGTCATAGGGAGGTGGTTATAGTGCATAAACACCTTTTTTATGTTTTTGAAGGTGCAAAAGTGATTTTATAAAAATGCACCACTTAAGTGGTGTAAAAGTATGTTGGTACAATTGCACCATGTGAAAAAGTGAAATTCAAAATTACACCACTTGAATGGTGTAAAAATGCTTTGGTGTTTTTACACCACTTGAAATGTGTAAATCAAAATCACAAATTTAATACATACAAAGTGATAGTGCATTTGCATGAATTTCATTTACAAGGTTACAATTACCCAAAATTTACTACTAGGAATTACAAACAGAGATCTAAGATTAATTTGAAAATCCCAAAAGCTTGATGAAAAATTCATTTACTTTCTCCTTTGCTAAAGATAATTTTGATCATTACTTTACACTTGTTTCTAGTTCTCCTTAATGTTTGTCACAATATTTTCTTCTAGAAATGAGTACCTTTATTTTAACTATGTGAGATCCTTCTAAAGATTTTTCTTCTTGGGATTTAATGCAAACTTACTTTCCCCTAATTATTTGAAACTTTATTCATAAGGTCTATTATTATTTGAAAATCCATACCCATAAAATCCATTATTTATTTATTTTTTCTATTTTGAGTTCCCATAGGATAATATAATTATCATGGATAGGGTCTTAAACCATTGCACAAGAGTAATTTCATTCATCATTTTTGACTTAAAAAGGGTGACCTCTGTATCATTTTCCACATATTATAACCTTAAATTGAAGCCAATTTTCCATTGAGTTAGGAAAAACTGAGCAAACATGTTTCCAACCTTTCCATTATAGTTCATTTATCATGTTTTGTTTTAAAAACTTCATCTCAATTGGTTATCCTGAAAATCCTTGCCCACTCAAAATTGTGAATTTCAATTTTTGACTATCAAAGATAGGTATAATTTTGAGTTGTCCCATTTGGCACCATCTGACTTTGGATCAATATTTTTTAGATATTATATTTTTACCCTCAAATTCTTTAGATCAATATCAAATAATTCTTTGATACCCAGATGTTGAACCTTCATAATGATTTCCTGACCTCTCAACTTTGCATAGTGTACATGGCCAAGACTAGTAGTATCAATTAAATCATGATCAAAACATTCTAAAAATTCATACATTGGCCTCTCAAATTCCTTTTTAACTATAACAACTATAATTTCTAATTTAAATGGGGGTACTTGATCTTGAAGCTCTACTTATTGATCAACATATTCCTGTACAAGAATTTTCACCGAGTAGAAAACTACCACCCAATTTTAATGAATGTTAGTCCTAATCTCAAAATATTTAATTTCAACCACTTAGCTAAGGTTTTAAACCTCAATTTATTTTTTTCCTTAGTAATCCCACCTTTGTATGATTTTTTTTGATTATCAAGCCATGCCTTAAATAAGAAAGTGATAACAGATCCCCATATTTTCATAGTTCTTTATATTATTGAGAATTTCTTAAACTTATTCTATCGACCACACAAAGTTATAGAAATGTTGTCAATATAGACAACAAGTGATTATATATCTTTGCACCCAAGATATGCAATTTGTGTTTAGATAATATGTTTTCAAGAAGGGAGGACACGATGAATTATTTGACTAAATTTCTTGAATCAAATAGTCACCCCTGTGAACACTTGCTATTATTCATGAAACCATGTCTCTTTGAGATTGGAGCATTAGGAGGCCATTGAAATTGATTTCAAACCTATTTCTTACAATTGCATTGGTCAATATTTCATCCATTTTTCTTCTATGACCTATTTGACAAATTGACTTAATCAAAATTTGTTCCCAGTTTATTTGATCATTTGCCTATGTCACTTGGTATATGTTGAGAGGATATGGGATAAATTGTGGAGATGATTTACAACTATCAATTGTATTTAAATTATTTTCATACTCAATAACAGTCTTGCATTGTATGAATTCTTGGTGCATACTATCTAAATCAATCATTAATGTAGGAACAAGTTGCATATCAACTCATGCTCTACTTAAATCATGTTGAAGTCTTTAAACTTAAATTGTCAAATCTTGTTAGGTAACACTTGGCTTTTGGCAATCAAAACATAATTTGATAACATTATCTCTCAAAGGATAGATTACAGATAATGCTACTTCCATGGACATTTTTTTATTGTATATGGACAATTCCCATAAGTCTCTTTGTTGACCACCTATGAATTACATAGATTGGTGCAATTTTTAGAATACACACAATTGTTTGAAAAAATGTCTCATCAAAATTCACTTAGATCTCACCCTTTGACATGGGTCATTGAAATAGCTTCACACTTTCCATCAAAATTTATCTTGATGTGGTGTATCATCATATTCCTATTTACCATCATTCCAATTAGACCTACCTTTTAAACTCATTATATCATTATCTATCCTTTACATGAGGTACCCACACACTAAGGATGTTTTGATTTTAGATTTGAGAATATAAACTTCTTCCTTTTTTAGGAACACTTGTGCAAGTCTTCTATAAATTAGACTATATTAAATGATACTTGGATGAAAATCCAATTCCCTTAATATCATGATCATTTTTTCCATCATAATTAGCTTCATATTATTCCTATTCTTTAATTGATATATTTCACTGATGATTCACCTCAGAACATGATTCTCCATTATTAGTGATACTAAATTGAGTAAATATTATATATATAGCTTCTCTATCCCTCTCTTGTATGTAAATAGATAGAATTAAATGTGTGATCTAGGAATTTGACTCAAGAGAAGGATGGTTAGTATGGTGTTAGTTCTAAAATGAAAATAAGATGAAATAAACACACTAATAGCATAACATCTCTAGGCCTAGACACTAGGGAGAGCTTAGTTAACAAAAACAAATGACAAACACAATTAAAAAGTAAGGAATAAAACACAATAATTCTTTCACCTTCCTTGGATGCTCCAAATGTCTTTGTAGTAGTGGCTTTCTTGGCTTGTGCTCATGAAGTCCTTGGCAATAGAATATTGTCAACCTCCATCTCTCCTTGGCACCTTTGGCTTATGGCTTGGATTGGATTGGAATCAATTTGGCATTATAACACTATTTTATTGAAGATTTTGGAACCAATTTGGCATTATAACTTTGTACCAATTTTTTTTTGAAATGATGTTGTGAGGCCTTCTATTTATAGATTTTTGGATTTGATCAGAATCAAATTGAACCATCCATCTCAAGATTGAGATGTGTGGTTGAGGATTAATTCAATTTTTGGAATTAAGTTTGTAATTATCTTCATCATGGAATTGGAAGAAGTGGTAATTAAGAGGCATGGAGGGCATCATGGAAGGTATTGTTGAGGCATGGGAGGTATGAATCCTGACATTTGTGGCATTTATGGCCTAGGGATGTCTTCTCAAGAATTGAGGTCACTTGATGATGCAGATATTCAATATTCATTTCTAAAAACAAATATTCAAAAAGTTTTGATGAAATTATTAATTAGGCCTTGATTTGGGTTAATTAGCTCTTAAGCATGTTTAAGCACTTTGTGCACAAATCACTCAAATTGATTAGAATGTCTTGTTATTGGTCTAAAATTTGACTAGATTGGAATTGGAAGATGTTATTAGATGAATTGGAACCATATTCCCATTTAGGATGTTACCAAAAAAAATAACAAAAAAACATGTCTCTTGTAGAAGATTTGATAGAAAAGAGTAATCCAGAGCACCTAGGTACAAAATTGGCATTTTGACTCAGAATGATCTGATCAAAGTTAGTTGGCCCATAAATTGCATTACCCCATTTAGGGATACCCTAGACAAAATTGGCACTTTAATATGTTAGTTTCAACATCATTTAACATGTTTTAATGTTTTTAGACCAATTTGTGCATTTTGGGTGGGAATTAGCAAAAACCCTGATTGGGGTTATCGGTGGCTAGTTTTATGTCTCTATAGTTTGACCCTATTTAGGAAGATGTTGCAAATAGTAGATAAAGCAATGTATTCCCAAAGAATGAGAAATGGCCTATATGCCAAAAAGAAGATGATGGTTGAAGAATAAAGCTCTAAATGGTTTTTGGGAGCCCTATGATGATGCCCCCTCAATGGAGTGACTGTCACATTTTTTGATGGATAGTCCCTCAATAATAAGCAAGAATAAAGGTAGAATTAACCCATGGTTGAAATTAATCCAAACAATGTAAAAAAGATACTGTGTTACGCCCCTAACCTATCACATGTATTAGGATAGGAATAGCTAACTTATGGATTACTTATCCCTATTTGATGCTATATAACATTTATCTATGCATTCATTTGGTTAGTAGGTCAGCCTATGGGGTAACCATGGCCTATATAAAATATATATAAGAGGTAGTGGGTAATTGTTTATCATTATATTGTGAATTTTGCTCTTATTGAAGCTTGTGGAGGTTACCCCATCGAAGTGGCTTGTCTATTATCATATATTCTAATATATTTCAGTCATATTTGGATCTATTTATCTATTCAACTTTATTGTTGAAGTAATTTCATTACAAGTGGTATCAGAGCTACGATTTGGGCAATCTTGTGGGTGAAACCCTAATTTTTTAAATTTGCATATATCTAAAAAATCATTGTGATTTTCTCTACAATTTTTTACTAGAGATGTGAAATCATTAAATTAAGCTTCTATTAAAATTTAAAATCATTTGGATCTATTTTACAAAAGTTATCTCCATTTTAGGGTGTTTCATAAGATTACTCTATAGTGCACATTTCAAAGAATTCTTTTGAGTTATTTACATTTTTGAAAATATTAGAAAAATTTAGCTAGGGTATATTATTTCTATGTTTTGATATGAGGCTGACATAAGTCTAAAATCACTTGGTCAAAGTTGGGTCAAAAGTGTCAATCAGGGTCGACATCGTAAAGCCCTTTTATGACAGGTCCACAAACTCAGGGCCAAGGAAAGGGTGCTAAAACTCTAGGTAAAACTCCTAAAAAGGAAGAGATGGAGTTATAAGGGGGATGTACTAGAGCTTTTGTACCAGGGTTCTCTGACATAGATCACAAAGTGAGCCAGCTTGACTATAGTGTGCAAGACATTCAAAGTGAGGTGCAAGGAATACAATCTAATATGAAATCCATATAAGATAGTTTGGTAGATATCATGATGACCTTGAAAAATAATAAATCAAATCAACCAGCTATCACTATTTCACAACCCCACCAGGGTGGTTCTCCCAACTAGTCTACTTCAAATCCAACTACATTGCTGTAGAGGAACTTGTTACCAAAGGTGGATATGCACAAATTTCATGGAAAAGATCCACTCAATTAGATCAACCAAATGGATAATTTTTTCAATCTGCATTAGATCCTAGGTGGATAAAAGGTTACCATGGCATCCTTATATCTTGAACCTGATCAATTCATTTGGTATCGATGGCTATGTGCTCAAAATAAAAAGAAGACTCTTAGTGTCACCTGGTCTATTTTTACAAAGGAGTTACAATTACATTATGGAAATATTATGATAGAGAATTACTTCAGCCAACTAGCAAAATTGTGACATACTAGCTCTGTCAAGGATTATATTCATCATTTTTAGAACCTATCCTTATGTGTGGAAATAATTTCTAAGGAGAACTTGAATGACCTATTTTTGGGTGCACTCAAGGACCACATTCAACATGAGGTATGCATGTTTAATCCACTTAAGATTTTTGAATCTATTATCATAGCATGCAAAGCTAAGGAAAAATTCATAGCAAACAAGAACCAATAATTCACTCACTTCAAAGATATTAACATATTGACACTAACATTTATTTCACCGACTAGATTGACCCCTCAACAAATTGAAGAGAAGCATGTAAAAGGATTATGTTTTGGTTATGACAGAAAGTGGAGCAAAGGACATAGATGTGATGAGAAGAAGTTATTCTACATTGAGGGATATAATTAATATGATGAAGAAAAAGATGATGCCTCTAATTATGAGGAGGAAGAGATAGAGGAGGTACCTAAATAAATATTCCCAACCTTCAATCTCTTATTATGCACGTGCAGGTATTATCACTCCACAAAATCTTAAGGTGGTAGGTTTTCTCAAGAAATAGAAGGTGACAGTGTTGATTGATTTAGGGAGCACACATAACTTCATTAACCATAAGTTGTCCACTCGACTGAACTATTTCATCTACCCAACACCAAAATTTTAGGTCATAATTGCAGATGGTGGCATAATTAATTGTTAAGGCAAATTCCATAGTATTAAGCTTGTTATGGGTGAGTATAATCTTGATTCTCCTATGTTTGTTATTCCCATGGGTAGCACAAACATTGTTTTGGGAGTCCAATAGCTCACAAACTTGGGTACCATTAAGATGAACTTCTAGGAACTATTAATGTGCTTTCATTCTGAAGGTAGGAAAATTGAACTATGTGGATTACAGGGAAAATCTCCATAATTGATTAATTCACATTAGATGACCAAGATGATAAAAAATGGGGTAGAGGGAGTTATTACATGATTATTTTTCATAAAAGTGTAACCCACATAGGCATCTACACATCCTAATCTATAGATGATTCTTGATGACCACCCATCTTTTTTGGGGCCATGCCAAAAGGACTACCACCAAAAAGAGAACATGATCATGTCATTCAAATAATTCTAGGGAGTCAACCACCAAATATCAAACCATATAGATATTCATATGTATAGAAGAGTGAAATCAAAAATATGGTCCATGAGATGTTGGAGGTAGGGATCATTAAGCATAGCCAAAATGCATATTCATCACCAGTGGTCATGGTATGGAAGAAGGATGACATATGGAGGATGTGCCTAGATTATAGGGAAATCAACAAGTACACCCATCAAAGATAAGTTTCCTATTCCAATAATTAATGATTTACTTGATGAGTTTCATGGTGCTAATTATTTCAAAAAATTAGATCTTCGCTTGGGATACCATCAAATTAGAATCAAGGATGAAGATGTTCATAAAACTACTTTTAGAATGCATGAGGGCCATTATGAGTTTTCGGTAATGCCCTTTGGTCTTACAAATGCACCATCTACTTTTTAGAGTTTGATGAACACTATTTTTAGGCCTTTTTAAAGGAAGTTTTTGCTAGTTTTCTTTGATGACATATTGATTTATAGTTAGACATGGGAAGCACATCTACAACATGTGAAACATGTGGTGATAGTTTTGGAGAATTGTTAGCTTTATGTGAAGCCATCCAAATGTGACTTTAGAGTATAGGAGGTAGAGTACCTAGGTCACATTATCTCCCATGAAGGTGTCAAAGTTGATGCCCAGAATATTAAAGCTATGATGGAATGGCCCATGCCAAAATCTCTCAAAAACCTTTGAGGGTTCCTAAGACCAACAAGTTACTACCAAAGATTTGTGAAAGGTTATGGAAGCATAACATCTCCATTCACTGCATTGATAAATAAGGATGCCTTTTATTGGAATGATGCTATCACCAAAGCATTTGAGGAACTAAAAGTAGATATGTGCACCACTTTGGTTTTGGATACTCCAGACTTCTCAAAGACATTTAATGTTGAATGTGATGCTTCTAGATCTGGGTTGGGAACAATACTAATGTAGGAAGAAAGACCCATTGAATTTGAGAGTCATCAATTCAAAGGTAAGAATCTACAAAAACCTATCTACAAGAAAGAAATGATGGTTATTCTCCATGCAATTAAACAATGGAGGCCATATCTGATGGGTAGACACTTTAAGGTGAAAATGGATCACGATAGTCTCAAATACTTTTTAGAGAAAAGATTATCATCTGAGGAACAAAAAAATTAGGTAAACATAATGTTGGGTTATGATTTTGAAATCATATACAAGAAGGGTAAATATAATGTAGTAGTATATGCACTATCTAGATGGGATACATCCACATACGCATTAATTTTTGCAATGTCCATGTTACAACCATATTGGGTGGATGAAGCCAGGTTAGAATGGGAGCAAGACAAGGATACATAGGTTTTGATTCAAAATCTCTAACAAGGTACTTTAGCCTCTAAAATTTTTGAATGGAAATGTAATGTCCTATGGTATAAGGGTAGGTTATACTTGTGTAAAGATTTAGAGATTAAGCATAAGATTATTGGGGAGTTGCATGCATATCCAAGTGGGGAACACTCAAGGTTCTTGAAAACTTATCACATAATTAAGAAATAATTATTTTGTGAAGGACTCAAGGGAGATGTACAAAATTTTGTGGTAGAATGCTTGATATGCCAACTGAATAAAGGTGAGATAGTTAAGACCCTGGGTCTGTTACAACTATTAGTAATTCCTAGTTAAAGGTGGGAGGAGGTTTCCATGGATTTCATCATAGGGTTGCCTAGTTCTAAAGGTAAGAATGTTATCTTGGTCATTGTGGATAGGCTTACATAATAAGCCCATTTTTGTGCTCTCTCACACCCATTTTCAACAAGTACAGTAATAGCTATTTTTCTGGAGGCAGTTCTAAAATTACATGGAACCCCAAAAATAATTATAAGTGATCATGATCCTATTTTCACTAGTAATTTCTAAACTAAACTATTTTCCTATTTGGGTACTTAGCTAGCTCATAGCTCATCTTACCACCCCCAATTTGATGAATAAACAGAAGTGGTTAACAAATGTTTAGAGGGGTATCTCTGTTGTTTTGTATCAAATAAATAGGAATGATGGGTTAAATGGATACCACTTGCAGAATGGTGGCATAACACATCTTTCCATACCTCTTCTAAAATGTCTCCATTTCTATCACTATATGATTACCATCCACCTTCCATCACTTCTTCATTAAAGGTACAAACTAAGGTTTGAGATGTGGAGGAGCACATTCAACATCAACAAGAGGTTTTGGCTAGTTTGCGAGAGAATTTGGCCTTGGCATAAAACAAGATGAATCAACAAGTAGATCAACACCATAGTGAGCAAAATTTTGAGGTGGGTGACTGGGTATTTACATGTTTACAGCCTTACAAGTAGATGTCCTTCAAGTAATAAAAAAATGACAAAAAACTTGCTCCTAAGTATTACGGCCCTTATTAGGTTCTAAAAAAAATTGGAAGTATGGATTACAAGCTCGAGTTACCTCATTCATCTCACATACACCTAGTATTTCATGTTTCCTATTTGAATAAGGTCATTGGATAGAAAGTTTCAGCCTAGATAGAGCTCCCAAAACTAGATGAATAAGGACAAGTCATTTTGGAATTAGAGAAGATCCTCCAAACACGTACTAAGAGGTTGAGAACTAGAGAGATTAGGGAATATCTAATCAAGTGGAAGAAGTTGAGCAGTGAAGATGTAACTTGGGAAGGTGAAGATTTTCTACAACAACATCCAGAGTTGTTCAACGTTGAGGACAATATTGGTTTGAATGGGAAGGGCATGCTACACCCCTAACCTATCAGATGTATTAGGATAGGAATAGCCTACTTGTGGCTTACTTATCCCTCTTTGATGTTATATCACATTTCTCTATGCATTCATTTGGTTAGGAGGTTGGCCTATAGAGTAACCATGGCCTATATAGACTATATATAGGAGGTAGTGGGTAATTATTTATCATCATATTGTGAATTCTTCTCTTATTTAAGCTTTTGGAGGTTACCCCCTCAAAGGGGCTTTCCTATTATCATATATTCTGATATATTTCAGTCATATTTGGATCTATTTCTACTATTCTACTTTATTATTGAAGTAATTTCATTACACATTGATTTACCCAAAGGTAGTTAAAATCAAGAATAAAAGTCAAAATAATGATTTACCCATAGGTGCTTATAATCATTAAGAGGACCTCGATTGGCTAAAGATGATTGTACCCCAATTAGGGTTGATTAGCAAGCATAACTCAAGGATATAACCTAGAATATAGATTACATATGAGTGGGTACAAAGTGATGAAATAGATGAATAGAAGAATAAGATTGATCAGTGCCAATGATTTAGTTATACCTAACAATGAAGAGATGATCATATTTATTAGTAATGATACAACTAGAATGGTTATGGGTTGATTTGATCAAGGGTGGGATGGAAGGATTTGCCAAAGTGTCAAGGAAAAACTTTTGTGGATTGTATGCCTTTGTGAAGCTAACTTTTTATATAACATGTGATGGTATGATTCATTATAGAACACCATGAAGACTTGGCCAAAATATGCATAAGGAATGACTCCCGATATCCAATAAACACACAATGATAATACACCAATGATAAAAACCATGATTATAATATTAATGTATGAATATGGATAGACTCAATAATAATGTGTGCAAGGAATTACCCAATGCATATATATAGACCAAGTCAAGGCAACAATACTGAATACAAAAAAATAGGCAAGTGAACAAATAAATAAAAAAAACAAACAAACAAACAAACAAACAAACAACCTAAAATAAATAAATAGAAAGCCTGAAAACAAAAGCAAAAGAAAGCATCCTAACAATGACAATTCCCCAATAAGGTAGATTGAGGATAACTAAATAGGCTTAGACAGGATAAATTTTTTTGGATTTTTTAAATATTATGAATGTTTTTGGCATTTTTAGGTATCTTAACTCATTAGATAATGACAAGATACTTGCTTGCAAAATTATGAGAGCATTTGGCTTAGGTTGCTCATAAAATGGCAAGAGCATATGCTTAGGGGGATTGAGGTGACCTCAACATGAATTGAGCATGACCCACATAGTCCTAAAATGACCTTAAGTCATAGTAATTCCATTCACATAAAATGTGGGCAAAAACTAACTAGGTCCCAAAAAGTTTTCAAATCTGGCAAATGGCTAGTCAAATAACAATAGTGATGGCAAGGTGATGTGGTAATGCATGATAAAAAAAAAATATTTCCCCTAGTTTTCCCATAAGTGGTTATAACTAGGATACAATGATATAGGTCAATGATACTAATTTTCCCATAGGTAGTTATAATTAGTAATAAGACTGGTGAGACATTGATTTGCCCATAGGTAGTTATAATCAAGCTCACATAAATAAATGTGATAGAATTAAAGATATCTTGCTAGATCAAATATCACACTACTTTCATAGGCTGTCATTATAAACATGGATTGGATTGATTATTGAAACTTGATCAAAATCTTCCCATGAAAAGGTGCGAGCAGAAACAAATGAACCAAGATCAAAATAGGATTGGGTAGGATGACTAAAAATAGGTTTTGGTCTATCTAGGAATGAAATGATAGGATGGTATGGTCTTGATAAGGATAATGATAGTTTTTTCATAGATTAGATAAAATGGTAAGAGGGTTTGTCCCCAAGTGATAGGGCAAATGGCAAGAATATACAATAATGGTAAATGGATATGTAACAATGGTAATGGCATGACAATAAAATGGTATGGTGCATGTTTTTGGCTTGGGTATGGTTTTTGATTCTATTATTCCTATTGATAGGGAGATGTACATCATAATTAAAAAATGATACAAACAAAATACTTGATCATGTTAACTATTATCCCACACCTCACCTAGATAACTACTCTGTCAAAAGTGGCTTGTAGATTTGGATGTCGAGAATATTGTTGTGATCTTCCTTAGTTGTTGATTCTAATTCCTTTAAGTGTCAAGACAAGGTATCTTTGTAGCCTCTACAAAGGAAAGTGTGGCCATGGATGGTAAACAAGGATAAATATTGGATGGTAGGTTTGATTATGAAATGGAGTGGTAGATGATAATGGAATGTATGATGGTAGAGAAATAAATGAAGATCAGGACTTTTAGTCACACATAATTTTGTTGATGCCAGATTTGACATGATTTTGGTTATGGTGAGGCTAAAGAATTATTCTCTTGATAGGACCACCAAATTTTTCTATTGTTTGATCTTGAGATTAGCTACCATATGATAAGGTTGTAGATAGGAAGTTATTTTGATTTTATCTTCATCAAGTAGTGAACTTTTGTGCTCAGCTATTGGTGCCTCAAAAAGGTTTTCACCAATGAATTTGTCTTGATTATCCTGTAGCACCTTCAATAAGGTTTCACTAATCAACATTGGATTTTGACTTTGATTTTCCCTTGGTGCCATTGAAAATGTTCCACTAGGAGAATGTTCATCTACTATAGCATGTGATGGTAGGTTTGATTGTGAAATAAAATGGTTAATGATAATGAAATGGGTAATGGGTGGGGGAATAAATGAAGATCAAGACTTTCAATCACATGTAATGTTGCTAATGTCAAATTTGACATAATTTTGGTTGTGGTGGGGCTAATTTTTTTTGCTCTCAATAGGACCACTATATTTTTTTGTTGTTTGATCTTGAGATTAGCTACCATCTGATTAGGTTGTAGATAAGAAGCTATTTTGATTTGATTTTTGATTTTGTATTCATCAAGTAGTGAATAAATTTTGTGCTCAACTATTGGTGCCTTAATGAGGTTTTCACCAATGAAGTTGTCTAGATTATCCTGTAGCACTTCTGAGAAGGTTTCACTAAGGAATGTTGGATTTTAACTTTAATTGTCCCTTAGCACCTCCAAAAAGGTTTCACTAGGAGAATGTTCATCTGCTACATGAATGTTGTCTTAGCCTCCTTTCTATTCCTCAACTAATATGTTACCATGGATAAAGTTCATTAAAGTATGATTCTATCAATCCCAATCAACACTTGTGGGAGATGGAATGTCAATGATATGGCTATCTTGGTTGATGGTAATGGCCTATGGAATGGTAATGGAATGGGGAGAGGATGCACAATCCTTGTATAATATACTAGGATAAATTGTGTCAAAGCTGAAGTAATCATCCTCAAAAACCATAAAAGGATCAAAAAGTATTCAAATTTATCTTCAAGACATGTATAACCAATGTTTTAATAGCCATTAACATATTATTCTTCTGAATCTGATTATAACTTAAGGGACTCTGAATCTAATGTTGAGACTAATGTTGATTTTTATTTTGATGCTAAATATAATGTCAATTCAAGAATATAACTTGGCTCTAACTTAGTTTCTTCATCTGATAGGTAATCTATTATAATGATGTCTTGTTGAATGTTTAGTTTTAGACAAGTAATGACTTATGATGGCATAATGGGCTCCACAAAGACTAGTTTGTTAAAGTGAGATGTCTCTAGGATGGGAAATAAGTCAAGAGATAACTCCTCAGAGACTGTCTTGTCAATACGATGCTCTGGAAAAATAGGCATATGGTTGAGGTAATGATTTTCCCAAAGGTGGTTATAATCATTACGTGACTTAACAAAGAATGGCTTGTCAGAGTGAGACTCCTCAATAGGAAATTTATCACAGGTTGACTTATCACAAATGGTTGGTGGAACAAAAACATCTTCGATTGATATGTTGTATAGGCTTTGGTTTCTAATGACATGGAAAATACCAGTTTTGAACATAGCTTGGTCTTTGAATAATTGGATGGGTTGAGGTTTAGTTGGGATTGGTACTGTTTCTATACGATTTTCACTTTCACATTCAAAAAGGAATTAAGAAATGAAGAGAAATGGTCTAGGGTTAGATGATACCCGGATGTAGTCTTGCGCACCGAATCTAGATGACTGAAGGAACTCCTCTTTGGTTGTGGAGGATGACACCTGTAGAAGAAAGAGACTCAAACACAAAAATTGTTAGATGACTAGAAAGTGGACTACCAAGTGATATGCTTGGTCCCAGAAGTGCAAAGACTTCCTTAAGGGATGTCAGTCCACTTGTTGATAAAAGAGAATGTCTGATAAAAAGAAATAAATCGAAGACTAAGCAAAGGAAATAAATATATGTGTACCTGTATGCTACTGTCGGTCTTCCACAGTCACCGACGTCAGTTAGGCTGCCAACATCGATTGGTCAAGTCTGCTGACATTGGTTAGTCTATCAACATTAGTGGGGGCAGTGGTCTTTGGTTAGGTCTCAGAGAAGGTCTGTGGTCTAGAGGGGGTATGTGGCAGTCAGAGAGTCTATACAGGGTTACTGGTTAATGGACAGGGTCTTAGGAGGGAGTCAGGTTGAGGACAGGGTGTCAAAAGAGGGAAAGATATGGGAAAGGCCTCTCAGCCTTTTAGAGAAGAGAGTCAGGGGTGCTCTGGTTGAAAGTCAGGTCTTGTCTGGATAATATGGCTTAGAAGCAATAAAAAAATTGATTACAGAAGCACTCTAAAATACAAAAATGGAATAAAAGAGGAATACTTACCTATTACTTTCTAAAGGAGGAGTGTGGAAGATTAGTTGCTGATGCTACTGGGGTAGAGGACTTGTTGCTGATGCTAATGGTGTAGAAGACTTCCTATAATGTACCTGTAGCTTGTGGTGCTTGCTGTACGTCTAGGTGAGAGAGAGAGAGAGAGGTTGAAGTCTGGGCACCAGATGATTTTTGCATTTGGGAGGAGAGGTTTCAAGAGAGGAGACCAAAAATTGCCTTTGAGCCAGTCTTAAGCAACCGACGTCGGTGATCCCACCGGCGTCAGTCGATAGGTAACTAACATTGGTAGCTGGAATAACGGCAAAAAGGCTAAAATTAGCCTTTTGCCTGTTCTTCCAACTGCCCAGGTCAATTGGTCATGCGAAAATGGTTAAAGGTGGATAAATAAACATGAGGATTAGTGGAGGGGAAGTTGGAATAGGTCATAGGGTGATAAATGAGGGTATCCAAGGGAAAGGAACTAGGAGAGGTGGCAAAGGGGGTTTGTTATTAATTTAAAATGGATGATTATTCTAAATTAATAAGTGTGTGTTAGGAATGCTAGGAAGTAGACCAAGGGGACCAAGGGGGGAGTTGACCAAGGGTTAGACACGATTTCGGTGTCTACATTTGCCCCTTTTTATCTTATTGGTTCTTCTTGATGAACTACAAGACAAAAATAGGAGTAAGTTACCCCAGGTGTGGGATAAGGTTAATTTTGTCTTGTTGGTTGTTCAAATGAACTGCAAGACAAAAATAAGAGTTGAATGCACCAGGTGTGGGATCAGGTATTCCCCCTCAAAGTGGGAGTCGAGGGAAGGGAACTTGATGTCGGGTGCTGATTTGATAGAGAGAGGAGAAAAGTGGTGAAGTTAGAGTGAGAATGTTGTAATAGTCGTGATTACACGTATACCACTTCACGGGATGGTCAGGTCAAATTGTCACAAGTCAAGGTCGAGGAGTGCTAAGATTGAAGTAACTCAGCCCCAGCATTTGGTCGTAGCTAATCAGGTCATTCAATCTAAGCTAAATCTCCAATGGTCATCATGTTTCAGGTATCTTGGGCTCAAGAAGTGCTCCTGGAAACACAAAAATGTCACAAGTAGTGGGGATCAACCGGCTTCCGATCTTATACTTGTGAAGGTCATAAATAGTCTGCGCATAATTTTGCTAACCATTTGTGAGGTAGCATACATGCAAAAACAACCAAGGCAATGTTTGTCTTGGAAGTGGTCAGAGTCTGAGGAGATAGTTGTGATCTCCCAAGTTAATGGTCAAGGTAGGCTGAGATAAATATTTGGTCGAATGAATGGACAGATGAAATAATGTGGCTGAGCTAACCCTAGAAGATGCTATGTCAACTGAGTGCTGCCTACATAGCCCTTGCTAGAAGGGCCTCAGGCCAATGTAATTCTCCCTAAAAGGGAGGAAGGGTCAAAGTGGTTGATGATAGCTTTGGACTAGGTTGAGGTCAAGTCGTGGTCAAAAGGTAGAATGGTTTGTCCATCAGGTAGATGAACAAATGAGGGTGGTCAAGCTAACCCCAAAAGACGTCGTGTCATCTGAGTGCTACCTACATAGCCCCTGTTGTTAGGGCCTTAGACCAATGTAGTTCAGGTAGGAGGTCAAAGTGGTCGATAGGCTGGTTTGTTCATGTGTTGAAATGATGAGGATAAGATGATGTTACAGCCTTTTCCATATGAGGTGATGGTGTATTCTGTAACATAGGTCAAGGTTTTTCATCCCTAGCAATTGTCTATATTTGTGATGGATGTATGCTAAAAATGAATTGAGTCTATTTATGCTTCAGCAAGTAATGATTTATGCTTAACATAAATTGTGTGGTCGATAGCTTCTATGTGTATTGGTGTCCATAGAAACTATGTGAAATAGACTATGTCATGTTGGTGGTCTGAAAATGTTTGGGTTGGTTTGGTTTGAGAAAATGATTTGGTTGAATGTGACCAAAGTGTGAAAAAAAAGTGAAAGGCAAATTGGTCTTTCATTGACACGGACCAGAATGATAGCATAGATAGGGGTTGTTAGAACTAAGAGCCCCATTCATGCATTACATCGTTGACCATGGGTTGAGTTACAGAGGTAACCGAATCACTTTGACATTAAAATGAGCTCAAAATCCCTTGAGTAGGTGATGTGATATGAGAGGATAGGGTAACCCTTTTTTAGTAGGGATAACTTTGCCCCTTTTTATAGGAGACCCTGAGATGACTACAAGCCAAGTCCATGACCCCCTTTTTTTTTGTTTTGGTGGACTGATCAATGCGAGAAGTCCACATAGAGATGTCATTTGCTTTGTGGTCATTTGTGACGATGATCAATGCGGGAAGCTTCTAAAAGAGTGTTGTTTGTAGCAAGATTTAGTCATAGCCATCCTTCGAGGGAGTGGTCTATATTTTTGCTTTATATATATATGAGGGCTTTAAATAGCTGTCCTTCGAGGGAGCAGTCTATTAGCTACAACAATGATAGTATAGATGTCCTTTGAGGGAGCAGTCTGTCTTTTTGATTATTGTGACCTTTTGATATTTTGACATCTTGATTTATTTTTGACAAAATTTTGAGTCATGGACAAGACTATAGAATTTCAAGGGCTCACTTTTATTAGGAAAAAGCATACATACTTTATAAAAGGGTTATAGAGGATTTGTTAAGGGGAATAGGGTTGAAAGGAATGAGGAGTAAGAGGATGGGGTTACTCAAGGGACGAGCTCAAGTTAAATGTCAAGTGGATGAGTACTCGACTAACAGTAGAATGGTCACAGATGCAAGGCATTAAAGGGCTCAAGTTCTGATAAGTTCCTTATCCATGCTTGTGCATTATAATTTAAGGTCTGAGCCAATTAAGAGCAAACTTGCCTTGTTTACTTCATTCCATATTGGTCACGTGTTGGAGATGATTAAGAAGTTGGTTGATGTGTTGTTAGATTGGTCAAGACTGGCTGAATGTTTGGTCGAGGGTTGGGTTAATGGATATTTGGTCGATGATTGGTCATGAAGTTGGTTGAGGTGTTGTTGGATTGTTTGGTTGATACTTGGTCGAGGCTTGGTTGAGGACGTGATTTGGTTGATGTTTGGTCGATGTCTGGTCAATGGTTGGTTGAATGTTTGGTTGAGGTTTGGTCAATGGTTGGTTGAATGTTTGGTCGAGGTTTAGTCGAGGCTTGGTTGAGGTTAGTTGAATGCTTGGTCGAGGCTTAGTCGAGACTTGGTTGAGGTCGGTTGAGATTAGGTCGATGTGTGATTGTTGTTTGGTCGAGGTCATGGTTGAAAGGTTGGTTGAGGCTTGGATGAACGTTAAATTCCCCCAGTAGCTAGGGAGAATGTTTGATAGATTAGTCAAGGTCGGTTGAGGCTTGGTGGTTAGATTAACTATGTTGATGTCAAATAAGGGGGTTAAAGGCAGCAAAGGGACCATAGTCTGGTGTGGAGATCCCGATTTAGGTGATGAGGTTTGAGAGGCATGGGTCAGTGTTGATGATCTGGCAAAGAGGTAGTCAAGAGGATCCTTGATGAGAAGGGTATCCTTTTCCCAATGTTGATGAATGACAACTTTAAGAGTGCAACAATGCTTAGTGTCATGTCCCAGTGTGTGATGATAGTGACAAAATTTAGAGTTGTTGAACTAAGATGGTCTTGATTAGAGAGTTGATGAGTGGGACAGTTTTGAAGGTTTGTTGATAAGAAGGGTGTCATTCTCCAAGCATTGGTGAACGAAAAACTTGAGGGCACAACAATGCTCAGTGTCGTGCCCAGGTGTGCGATGACATGCACAAATCTGAGTGTCGTCAAACTAGGGTAGTTTTGGTTTGAGAGATTGATATAGCTTAAGAGTCAGGAGATTGATGTGATAAGAATGTAACAATTGCCGTAACAATAAGGCATAAGAACCTGCTAATGGGTCTATGCATCTTGTTGTAGTGGGGGTTAATGACTTTGGTTTGAGAGGCGTAAGAGGCGTTGGTCATACCATCATTTTCATGGGTGGTCTAGCCACACATGGAGATGGCACTTTTATGATGAGAGGTGTCGAATGTTTTGGAGGAAATATATGTCTGATGGATTGAGGGGATAATGGAGGCGACTTGCCTCTATGAAGTATGGGAGTAAGAAGCACTCCTATTAAAGTGGATGGATGTAGGCCCAAAATTAAAGGTAATGATGAAGGTGGGGGAGGATTCCTCTGGTGTGGTTTAGTGGCCTTCTTTGGTTTGGGTTGAGGGCCACCATTGTGTGAGGCGAGGTTAGATACGGGTTTGGGTTCAGATGTGGATGGAGGTGAGTGGGATGTAGCAATCTCAGGCAAAAGGCAAGAGTAAATCATGACTGGGTCTTCCTCGATCGAAATGGGTGAAGAGACTAGTTCTTCTCTTGGTGGAGAAGAAATAGGTGAGTGCAGCTCCTCAAGAGGGTAGAGGGCAGGGATGATTGTGCCTTCGACTTGTGGTTGAGGAGTAGGCAAGGTATGGTCCTCCATTAGTAGGAGGAAAGATGAAGGTGGGGCTAATGGCATAGGTATGGTCAAGGTGTCCTCCAATATAAGAGAGGTCGATGGAGGACTAACAAGAGAAGAGGATTTTTCTACTTGTGGAAGAGGTTGGTCAGGGATAAGAGAAGAGATAGTGTTGACTGTGCGTATATCATGTTCTTGAGTGTCATCAGTCATAGTCTGCACATTATTTTAATTAGGAGGATGGTTTGGGAATGGTTGTCTAAAGATGTCGATGTTTTGATTGGGTGGGGCGTTTGGGTTATCCAAGACAAGATCCCCCTTATCTATCATGTCTTGGACAATGTTCTTAAAGGTTCGGTAGTTGTTGATGTCATGGCCTTGGATGCGGTGATATCGATAGAAGTCATTTTCCCTATACCATGTAGGGATGGATTTTGAAGGGTCGAATTGAGGTGGTCAGATTGGAGGGAGATTGAGGACCCCCTGCTTGACGAGCTTTTCCAACATAGAAGCATATGACTCTCCAATATGAGTATATTGACGTTGTATGTAGCATTGTTGGAATTGTTTTGTGATGCTTTGGGACGTTGAAGGTTGAGGTTGGTCGGTCATTTTCGAGGATGGTGATCTAATGACCATAGTGTTGGCCACTCCTTTGGACTTGGAGTTGGTAGAAGAAGGTCTGGAAGAAGAAGGGTCATCGATTTTTGCATTGGTATTACGCAATTTGACCTTATTCTCTTCAATGGCACGGAGTTCAAGCTTTTGGGCCATGGTGAAAGCTTCATCAAAAGTGAAAAATGTTTGAACCCACAAGGTAGAAGAGATGTGCCTAGCACATGCTCGGGAAAAGAGCTTGATGAGCTCAGGTTGAGGCAAAGAGAAGGAGAGTTGGTTGATCAAGCCTCTCCAATGGGCGACAAAATCGGCTATTGATTCGTCGTCAAATTGCCTGATGGAGTAGAAGTCTGTGATCGAGGTTTGTTTGGTGATATTGATAGAAAAATGGTCAAGAAATAATTGGGTGAGTTGAGTGAATGAAAAGATAGAATGACTGGTGAGAGAGCTATACCAATCAAGGGCAGGGCCAAAAAGTGACATGGGGAAGGTGTGTAACAATAATGCATCATCATGGGCTATAAGATAACAAGCATGTTTGAATGCTCATAGATGTTGTTGCAGGTCTTCCTTACTCTAGAAATGAGAAAATTTAGGAAGCACCCACTGACTGTGATATGGCTAAATTGGGACGAAGGGATGGATGGGTTCGTTGCAAATTTGGTCATATGAAAGGGCATTACTTGAACCAAAAATGGAAGCTTCAAGACTAGACATTTTGTCCATCAGCACCTTGATGAGATCAGTTGACGGATTGGCAGATGGGGTGCCCCCTAGGTTGTAGGGCACTTGAAAGGTACTAGAAGAGGCGTATGACGTAGTCAGTTGTGCGTGTAGGGATGCAATGTATGGGTAACTAGTCATTGGGATAGAAGTGGAGGCTAAGGGTGGTTGCATCATGAAGGTAGAAGGCATAAGTTGACTAGATACTGCCAAAGGTGGTTACGTGGTGGCATTGGCAAAGGGGGAGGTAGACACTCCTGCATTTATAAGCACAAGAGTGTGTGGAGTCGAGACAATCAAGTTTTGGTATGATGTAGAACTTGGTTGAATTGTGTGTGGTTGAGGGGGTAATGAAACCCCGATGGAGGTTGGTTCAAAAATAGATGGGGAGGCCAAACTTTGTGTATTAGCCATGGTCAGGTTAATGGTTGAGGCAATAGTCTGAGTCATAAAAGGCTAGGTAGTGGATGGCATTGATGCCATCGCCGCTTCACCTGAAAGGTCTCGCATTTGGTTTCTTGCGAGATAATGTTGAAGGGCTTTGACATTGAGGTCCAAGAATCTTTCAAAGTCTTGGTCCCCTTTAGGGACAATGGGAGACTAAGTTGGGGTCGGTTGGGTAGGAGTTTGTTTGGCCTCTGAATGAAACTCCATTAGGGGACTGGTTATGGACAGTGAAGGCAGAAGCGGTTGATGCCTCGCATGGTCAAGAAGAGTTTTGGTTTGACTACGTGTCAAAAACATTCAAAGAAAAAAGGTTCAAGTTCCAAAAACTATGTTTTTTTAGTTTTAGAAACTTAGAATGTGGTGCTGGATAGCAAGAAAGTCAGGTTTTAAGCTTACTATTTAAGAAAAAGAATTCTGGACAGGGACCGATGTCGATATAAAAATTGATGTCGGTGAGACAGGCTACCGATGTTGGTCAGATGACCGATGTCAGTGAAGAAAGCTACCGACGTTGGTGGAAAAACTGATGTCAGTTACTGTGTTTTCTAGAAACTTAAAAAATTTGAAAGTTTTTGGAAAAGAAGAAAACGTCCTCACTAGCTCAAAAAACTAGATACAAGCAAAAAAATAGATGGAGACAGGTAGAACTTAAGCGTTAAATCCTAAGAATTAACTTTTAGAATCATGTTGGCTTATGCCTTAGAATGTGTTTGCGAGGTTGGCTTGTAGAACAAGTCCTAAAAGAGGTAGTCTAAAGCTAGTTTTGGGTTAGTTTCAGTGCTCAAGAGTTTGTGTTAGGTTCTGTACTTGACTTGGTGCTAAGGAGAAAGCTCCCCTCACTTCACAAACCCAGTGATAAGCTTTGTCCACTTAGCTAGAATATACTTCCCCTAGAGATTATCCTCTACCAGAGAACAGAGTGGGCTTTCCCCTTGGTAGTGAAGTCCAAGTGGGATTGTCGGGATGGGTAAGGTATCCGCTGGGTGATGAAATCCCAGTCGGGCCTTGTCTCAGGTAAGTTTTGATGTTTGATTTGTGTAAGTGATTTGTGTAAGTGATTTGGTTGTGTAACATAAGTGGACTACGATTAATTCATGATGCGATTTTTAATTACTAGATGTGTGGACTAAAAATGCAAGCAAGCAGAAATGAAATGCAAAAGATTTTAAGCCCAAAATGAAATATGAGTTAGAATGAAAACAAGTTTAGAAAGGGTTGAAGAGTATGAGTTGACTAAACTAAGATGCAAGAAAGAAAGAAGGGTTCTTTTTAACCTTGCTTATGATGTCTTTTGGAAGAGAGAGAAGAAAAAAAGTGCAAGAAGAGGCCTAATGCACCTATATGAATAGTAAGAAAAGAACCCAAGGAAGACCCTAGGGTCCCACCGGGCATTCCAGAATGTTTCTATATGATTTTCGCTTTCACATTCAAAAAGGAATTAAGAAACCAAGAGAAACGGTCTAGGGTTAGATGATACTCAGATGTAGTCTTGCACACCGAATCTAGACGACTGAAGGAACTCCTCTTTGGTTGTGGAGGATGACACCTATAGAAGAAAGAGACTCAAACACGAAAATTGTTAGATGACTAGAAAGTGGACTGCCAAGTGATATGCTTGGTCCCAGAAGTGCAAAGACTTACTTAAGGGATGTCAGTCCACTTGTTGAGAAAAGATAATCTCTAATAAAAAGAAATAAATGGAAGACTAAGCAAAGGAAACAAAGATATGTGTACTTGTATGCTGCTGTCAGTCTTCCATAGTCGTCGATGTCAGTTAGGCTACCTGCATCAGTTGGTCAAGTCTACCAGCGTCGATTAGTCTGCCGATGTCGGTGGGGGCAATAGTCTTTGATCGGGTCTCAGAGAAGGTCTGTGGTCCAGAGGGGGTCTGTGGCAGTCAGAGAGTCTGTGCAGGGTTGTTGGTTGATGGACAGGGTCTTAGGAGGGAGTCACGTTGAGGACAAGGTGTCAAAAGAGGGAAAGATATGGGAAAGGCCTCTCAGTCTTTTTGGGAAGAGAGTCAGGGGTGCTCTGGTTGAAAGTTAGGTCTTGTCTGGATAATATGGCTTAGAAGAAATAAAAAAAAAACTGATTACAGAAGCACTCTAAAATACAGAAATGGAACAAAAGAGGAATACTTACCTGTTGCTTGCTGAAGGAGGAGTGTGGAAGATTGGTTGCTGATGCTACTAGTGTAGAGGACTTGTTGTTGATGCTGATGGTGTAGAAGACTTCCTGCAATGTACCTGTAGCTTGTGGTGCTTGCTGTACGTCTAGGTGAGAGAGAGAGAGGTCAAAGTCTAGGCACCAGATGATTTTTGCATTCGGGAGGAGAGGATTCGAGAGAGGAGACTAGAAATTGCCTTTGAGCCAGTCTTAAGCAACCGACGTTGGCAATTCGATCGGTGTCGGCCGATAGGTAATCGACATCGATAGTTGGAATAATGGCAAAAAGGCTAAAATTATCCTTTCACCCATTCTTCCAACTGCCCGAGTCAATTGGTCATGCGAAAACGGTCGAAGCTGGATAAATAAATGTGAGGATTAGTGGAGGGGAAGTTGGAATAGGTCATAGGGTGATAAATGAGGGTATCCAAGGGAAAGGAATCCAAGGAGAGGAGAGGTGGCAAAGGCGGTTTGTTATTAATTTAAAATAGATGATTATTCTAAATTAATAAGTGTGTGTTAGGAATGCTAGGAAGTGGACCAAGGGGACTAAGGGGGGAGTCGACCAAGGGTTAGACACGATTTCGGTGTCTATAGGTACTAGATGAGGAATGACCTATGATTGGATAATGGTAGGGCCTTAGACAGCATGATTGCTCACATGACAAAGGACAAAGTCCTAAGATGGTAACAATAGGGTCGTGTAGAACTTGATTGCTCACACAAGCCAAAAGACTAGGTCTTAGAATGATGAAGGGGCATTGTGAAGCTTGATTGCTCACACAAACTAAAGGATGAGGTCTTGGTATAAAAATGGTTGGGTGTTGTGGAGCTTGGTTGATTTCATAAACAAAAAGATGAGGCCCTAGTATAGAAATGGTTGGGAATTATGGATCTTGTTTGTTCACACAAGCCAAAGGACTAGGTCTTGGTATAGAAATTATTGGGCATTGTGGAGCTTGGTTGCTCACACAAGCTAAAGGACTAGGTCTAGGAATGGTAATGGTATTCATTAGATATTATATAGCTTGATGGCTCATATAATCTAAATTAAGGTTAGGGGTATTTGATGATCAGATTAAAAAAATGCATTTTGAA
The DNA here is from genome assembly GCA_037957365.1 of Torreya grandis. Classification (NCBI taxonomy): domain Eukaryota; kingdom Viridiplantae; phylum Streptophyta; class Pinopsida; order Cupressales; family Taxaceae; genus Torreya; species Torreya grandis. The sequence goes on along the minus strand of JARHVA010000263.1, from coordinate 1,816,773 downwards.
ACTTGATTAATTTCACAAGCAAAATCATCCAAGTCTTCCTCATAAACCATATCATCCTAGTCATAAGTTGGATCATAATATTGTTCTTGGATGTGTTCCATTTACTAAATTTTGAAAAGAGGGTATGGATTCATATCCCAAACAACATTATCTATAGTTAGGTCTTAAAATTCCTCTTCACAAGCCTCTTCATACCAATCAAGGTCTTGAGTTGGATCATAAGTTACTTCATGACTTTGTTCCCATGAATGATTAATATGAGGTAGATATAAATATATCTCACAATCCATATTAAAATCATTGGGGTCTTGAAAAAAGCCATAAAAGTCATTTTTTGTGGCCCTTCTATCATAATTCAGATTGAATGTGACTCGACCATAAGTGTGGTGAGACATATCCACATAAATAATGAAATCTCTAAAAATAAAAAAAACTTAGAGTTCTAGAAACTCTAAAAAAACTATATCCAAAGGATGAATCGTTCAAAATTAGTCTAGTTTGTTAGAAGGGGTGTAGTTGTATCTCTAATATGGTCTAAGAGTGGAGTTGTATCTACAAAATAATTTTGCTAAGACTTGGCATAAAATAGCCTAACATCAAATGTCTAATGTCAAATGTCATATGCACAAAAGGTTAAGTGTCTGAATAAAAATTGACATGTCAAAGGTCTAGGTTAATGTTTTCTAAATAAGGTCTAAAATAGGAAAGGGAAAAGTTGAGTTTCTAAGTCTTTTGTCCAGAACAAGGAGTCAAAATCTAGGCTCAAAAAAATAAGCACGTGCTAGTACTTTTGGCCAAATGGCATCAAAAGCTAGACTTGAAATAAAGGTTGATGTGATTTGATTTAATCTAACAAGTTTAGAAACAACTTTGACATAGACTTGGCACATAGAATCAAATGTAAACATCATCAATTGGCATAAGACAAAAGGCTCTTTGAAAAAGGCTATGTTATCTTAAATAAAGGCACAAATAATAATGAGGATAGGCATTAAACAAACAAACCATCAATAGTTTTTAATTTTTGGTAATTGATTAACTGAAGTTATGCAACCCAAAAGATAAATATCTATGTATCATCCCCATGAATTGAGGCTTAAACATAAATCAATCAATGTTTGTATCCAAACATAACAAGGATAATTGAAAAGTCAAATTTGAAAAGTAGGATTTGACCAAACAAGCTAGACAAGATTGGACAACATGGCAACACAAGACAAAGGTCCAAATGGTATACACAAAGTGGTTTGAAACAAATGGTTTTGATACAATGGTAAACAAGTCTTAGAAAAAATTGAGCAGCCTAACGACATAAACACACTTGAATAATGTGGTCAATGTTATGTTTTAAAGACTAAAATGGCTTAAAAATGTTTTGACATGATTTGGGAAGCATAACACTACCCTTCACAACTCAAATGCATTGTTTTGACATGGCTTATAAACCAAAAAACAAGTTTTAGTCTCAAATCATACCAAGTAAAAATGACCAAAATACACTAAGTATAATCATCTAAATCCTAGCAAGGGTATGGAAAAATGGGGTTTACTAAACTAACAAGGTTTTGATCATTTTATGGGAGTCAATTGCACAATGAATTTCATGTCAAATGATGTAAAAGACAAACATGGAAACTGGGTGACCATGGCATTGGCTAGTTGTAAAAAGGTCTAGTCCTTTTTAAAACCACTACATCTTATTGTTCACTTAGTTTAGTGTGATGTCCAAATGTAGATATGTCCTATGTGCAACTCTAAAGGAGCCAAATGAAGTCAATGCTAGGAGGTGAAACCTTGTGTCAAAGCTTCCCTAAAGATCCTGTGGGAGGTGATGAAGTCCCCCTCACAAGCCAAGTTTACATATAAATAAATAAATGATGAAAGTAGAAAGACTTTAGGGTCACTTTCAAGGTCACCCAAACTTCGATGAGGTTTTGGGGGAGTGCTTTAGGCAAAAAAAAATTTAAGCCTTAGACTAGCCTATTTACAATAGGAATGGTGATTTTGACTCCAAGGGTTCCCTAAAGGGGATAAATGGAAGAGCATACATGCAACATTCTTCTTTTTTCAAAACAAAATCTAAGTAAACAACTATTGTAAACAAAAATTGACAAGTGTGTTCAATTTTAAAACCCAAATGAAATGTTTGGCGGTGTTCATTTAACCCCTTGGTCTTAGTTGTAAACTTTGAAAACATTCACCAAAACATCTAATTTCTTTGTTAAACACCAAAGCAAAGTTCCTAATTGATTTTTAAACATGCAGAAGTGATTTAAACATGTTTTGAGCAAATATCAAGCTTGGTCCTATAGTAAAATTTTTAGCATGTCCTTTAGATTTGAAGCCATTTTTAGCTTGAAATAATGAACTTTGAATAGGTAGCTCTTGGGTCTATGTTTTTGGAAAAATATAGTGACCAACATCGGTTAATACCACTGATGTCAGTTACATTAGCTAATGAAGATCTAACCAATGTTAGTTACATTAGCTAACTAAGATCTAACTAATGTCAGTTTTACTAACCAATGTCAGTTAAGTCAAGTAACTGGTGTTGGTATTTCCTATTGACATCAGTTACTATGTAAAAATGTGGCAAGAAAAAATGGAAAAATAAAGTTAGAAAATCAATTTACAAGAGTTTCAAAAGCTCATATAAATATTTTATAGTTGAATAATGATCTCCTTTAGGTGTGAGATGTATCTAGTCCCACCAGGCATGCCATTATGTGATCTAGGAATTTGACTCAAGAGAGGATGGTTAGTATGGTGTTAGTTCCAAAATGAAAACAAGATGAAATAAATAAACTAATAGCATAACATCTCTAGGCCTAGACACTAGGGAGAGCTTATTTAACAAAAACAAATGACAAACACAATTAAAAAGTAAGGAATAAAACACAAGAATTCCTTCATTTTCCTTGGATGCTCCAAATGCCTTTGTAGTAGTGGCTTGTTGGGCTTGTGCTCATGAAGTCCTTGGAAATATAAGCTTGGAAACCTCCATCTTCCTTGGCACCTTTGGCTTGTGGCTTGGCTTGGCTTGGAATCAATTTGGCATTATAACACTATTTTTTTGAAGCTTTTAGAACTAATTTGGCATTATAACTTTTCATCAAAAAAGTTTTTTGAAATGATGTTGTGAGGCCTCCTATTTATAGATTTTTGGATTTGATCAAAGTCAACATGAACCATCCATCTCAAGATTTAGATGTGTGGTTGAGGATTAATTCAATTTTTGGAATTAAGTTTGTAATTATCCTCATCATGGCATTGGAATAATGGGCAATTAAGAGGCATGGAGGGCATCATAGAAGGCATTGATGAGGCATGGAGGGCATCATAGAAGGCATTGATGAGGCATGTGAGGCATGAATCCTAATATTTGTGGTATTTATGGCCTAGGGATGTCTTCCCAAGAAATGAGGTCACTTGATGATGTAGATATTCAATATTCATTTCTAAAAACAAATATTCAACAAGTTTTCATGGAATAATTAATTAGGCCTGGATTTGGGTTAATTACCTCTTAAGCATGTTTAAGCACTTTGTGCACAAATTACTCAAATTGATCAAAATGTCTTGTTATTGGTCCAAAATTTAATTGGATTGGAATTGGAAGGTTCTATCAGATGAATTGGAACTGTATTTGCATTTAAAATGTTACCAACAACAAATAATAAAGGCACATATCTCATGTAGAATATTTGAGAAGAACGAGCAATTTAGAGCACCTAGGTGCAAAATTGGCATTTTGACTCAATGATCTGATCAAAGTTAGTTAGTTAGTTCATAAATTGCATTACCCTATTTAGGGATACCCTGGCCAAAATTTGCACTTGAATATGTTAGTTTCGACATCATTTAATGTGTTTTAGTGTTTTTAGACCAAATAATGTGTTTTGGGTGGAAATTAGCTAAAATATTGATTAGGGATTATTGGTGGCTAGTTTTAATTGTCTAAAAATTGGTCCACATGCCCATCTATTTTTGAATTTCCTATAATTGTATTTGCATCATGGTTTATGTTTTTTTTTTCAAAATTCCCTGAGCTTGAGCCAAAGGATAGACATAATTTTGGATTATCAGATAAGCAACCATTTTTATGATACACATTCACATGTCAAGTATCCAATGTTTTTAAAATATGATTATCATCATATCCTCCATCCTTTGTAAATTTTTCCATTACAATAATAGATATAAGTTCTTCCATCTATGCAACACCCTTAAACAATTTCAATTTTATTCACTATTTTGCATCTTGTAGAACCTTTTGTGGGATTCCTAGAAATAACACTTGATCTTATAACACATCCATGGATCTGATCCCACTTTAGATTTTAGTGGCCATGTTATATTAAATTCTGAGTCCAAAAACTATTACATCCAAGTGATACAATGGTGCATCATTTCTCTACAATTCTTGTGCAACCTTAAGGGACTTATTATATGTTCATCATAATTTTCTATTTTGTGTATATCTTATAATTATTATAATCTACAATACCACATTCCTTTGAATCATTTTTTCAAATAGTTAGCATGCCTTATGAATGCTTCAACATTTTCCATACATATCTATCTGGGTACTTACAACTATAACATTTAACCAAAAAAAATTCTTTTCATTACGCTTATATGGATGTTGATATTTTGTTTGAAATATTTTATTTTGGCATAGGTTGAGAGTACACTGGAAAAGATTGAGTGATTAGGTTGGACACCCATTCGTTTCATTTTCTTGAATCCTTATCAAATCTTGGCAAGGTCACCCATGTCTTCTATAATCTAGAATCATCACATTCCATGAGAAATTATCTTGTTATGTCATTTCATCAAACATTTCATGAGCATCTATGAAACCACCACTCTTGATATACATGTTGGTAATCTTCTTTTGAACATTAAGATTTTGGGAAGACTAAGTCTCACCTTCATAGCTTAGTAAAATAATCATAATAGTTTCATGCGAGTGAAGAGAGAAAATAACAAATTGCACAACTAGGAAAGTGGAAAGCTTATTTACATAGATAGGGAAAAATGAAAAAGTTTTTACAATTTACACAAGAACCTAAAAGATTTTTTTAGTTTACACCACAAATATTTTTTGCACTTTTCACCAAAAACGTTTTTGCACTTTGCAATGAACTTTTTTTTTGTAATTTATATGGAAAATGTTTTTGCAATTTGTATGGAAAATGTTTTTGTAATTGGCATAGAAAATGTGAAAAATTAAAATATGTTTATGCAACTCACAAAAAGTAAAAATGTTTGGGAAGATTACTAGGAAAGATAACAATATTTTAAATATAGGGTTCAAATGGGATTAAAAACATTTCACTATAAAAATAAAAAAAATCCATAAATTTTAATTTTTAAATTTTTCAAAATTTATGGCATTTTTGGGTGAAATTCAAAAATATTTAGCCATATTTAATTAATTTTAAAAAAATTGAATATTTCATCATTTTCAAAAATTGTGACAATAATATCACAAGGAGGGATCGAATTTAACCTTGCAAAATCCAAGGCTATTATAGATATGCCTCCACCAAACAATCTTAAATAACTACGAAACTTGTAAGGAAATATTCAATCTATACATAGGTTCATTTCTTAATTGGCAGATAAGTGCCACCCATTTACCCACATTTTGAAAAAAGGGGTAACTTTTTAATGGGATGAAGATTGTCAGATAGTATTTGTGAAACTCAAGACATACTTGGCCAATCTGCCAGTCTTGAGACTATCAACCCATAGACAACCACCACTTTTTACATATCAATAACAAACCATGCACTGAGGGCACTTTTGTCCCAACATGATGATCAAGGTAGAGAACATGTAGTATATTATCTAAGCCACAATATAATGGTTTATGAACATAATTATACACCTATTGAGAAGGAATGTTTAGTTATGGTGTTTTCTACCCAAAAATTATGACATTATATGCTAAATAATAAAACTATTATCATCACCAAGGTGAACCCTCTCAAATTCTTATTGTCTAAAAAAACTCTTCAATGATGCATGTCTAAGTGGGTTATTATCCTAAGTGAATTTAACATTGAGTATTAGAATCAAAAATCAATCAAGGGGTAGGTTATTATTGATCAACTTGCATAAGCTCCTATCATAGATACTCGACCTCTCAAATTCGACTTCCTAGATGATTCTACTATGGAAATAGAATAAGAACCAAAGGAACCTAAATAATAGAGGCTATATTTTGATGGATCTTTACATCCCATGGATTTGGAGCTGGCTCCATATAGTTTATTACACCTTAGGGGGATCTTATTCCCAAATCATTCCATATACAATATCATTATACAAATAATATGACTGAATACAAGGCATTGATTATAGGGCTTCACCTTACCATATAATGGTATATTCAAAGCTTAAAATTCTATGGGTATTCCCATTTGATCATTAATCAAACCACTAATTAGTATCAAACCAAAGATGATAAGCTTAGTCCTTATGTTGGGCATGGTCATTGATTTCTTAGGTTATCATTGATGTCAAAGAGAACATGTGGTACTAATGCATTAATGTCAAAGTGATATATTTGATAGATTAAAGATATATGGTACTTGTGCATGTCTTTAAGGATAGTTAATAGGTTTTGAGGCATCCATATATGTCTTGATAAATCTTTGGTATGTTTTGTGAGCATTTGGAATGAGAAAAATGCATATTCTAGCTTACGAGAAGCCAGAATATCACTACACATCATGAAAATATGTATGAATTAGTAAGTTTGTGAATTTAATTTAGGTATTAGGATATTAAAAAATGGTCAATGTTTTATAGATAGATGTTTTATAAAGTGCTAATAAGCCCCTATAAATTTAGAGTCTTGAAGTGATTTCTAACTCAAGTTATAAATCTTCAAAGTTACTTTAGAAGACTGTGATGGGCCAAAGACTATCAAGTTTAATCATGTTGAAGTTTGAATTCATTGATATATAATATCTAATGTTGAGTGCTTAATTGTACATATTGAGATTAATGGCATGTATGAAGTTAACATGCCAAAGGTTGCACGTGTTAGTGATAAGTGTCACAAACTCGCTAATATGATAAAAGATCAATGGTGAGTGGAAATTCATACTTATGAAGATCAATGGTATGGTAAAATTCAAAAATTCATCAAAGAATGTTGGATTTCCAAGTGGCACAAGAACATGGACTAATAATAAAGTGTTCAAAAGTCATGTGAGGGTGTCAAGTGTCATAATAATGGGAGTTTGATCAAGATCTAATGGTGAACATTGCAAGATAAGGACCTAGTTGATTCAAGGAGATTGATGGGGCATATTTGGTTTATATTTATATAGTGTATGAGATGAGGTCATCATGTTTGAATTTTAATAGTTTATTAGTAACCATTGGAACTCAAATATTCAAATTTGTGAGGGATGACTAGTTTGTAATTTTTGTGCTATAACTTTTGATATATAAAAGAATTTGACCATGGTGTAAAAATCAAAGTTATAGAGGAATTAAAGTAAAATATATAAATATATATTTAAATTTATAAACATTTGTATATTAAAAGTTATTTATACATAAATTTAACTATGTTTGTCTTCATGCTCTACAAGAAACCTAAGAAGGGTAATCAAGTTATTTTGATGTTATTTCGATGTTTTAAGATTAGATAAGTGTTGTATTATGTTGTATACTTCATGAGGACCATATTTTTGGATTATGGACGTTTAAAAAATATAAATTCTATATGACAAAAGGCATATAAGTTGACTGTATGTTCATTCTTGTTGATAGTATGTACATAATGATGTTTAGGCTAATTATGTTGTACCAAAAGGGTATTGTGATGGATTTTTAGCTTAATATGGACCTATAGATCATGTGTCATGTTTCTATGTATTTTTTAAGTGTTATTGTGTTCTAAGTTTGCTCAAAGAAGTGTCAAAGAGGTGAATGTGTCTCTATAGGACCTAAAAGGACACTTAGGCTTATTTGAAAGAGGGTACTGCTTAAAGGTGACCCATGTAGATGCCTTAAGACTGATGGAATGTGTTGTGGATGATAATTAAGTTTATGAAAAGGATATTAATGAAGACTCTATAAAAGGTGAAACCAAATATATTATTTTCTAGACTTTTGGAATAGGTGTTTAGAGACTAGTAGAGACATGTGTGAGCAAAACATGTATTAAGAGTGTAGAAGATAGAGAAAATAGGTAGGTTAGAGTGAGGACTATGTGTATGAATTTTTGGTCATGTATCTATTGTGATTACATATTTTTTATATCTTTGCTGCTAAGGATTAGTGAAAAAGCTTAGGGTGATCCAAAAGGGTGCTTTGGATGTATTGCTTGTCTGATAAAGGTTGAGAAAGTGTGAAGAGTGAAAGAGAGGTGTTATACATTATGTATCCATAATATTGAAGTGAAATCAAATTTATATAATTTTTTATTTCATAGGTGTTGTGTGGGTGATAAATATCTAGAGAAATTGGATGTTTGTTTATATTTAGGGGTGGGTGCTCCTTGTGAAGTGGGTGCTTCACCAAAAGGGTCTCTTATTCATGATCATCTTATAAGACAAGTATTCCATGTTTTTTTAGTCTTGATAGTGGGTTTTATTCCACATGAGGGTTTTCCATAAGAATAATGTGTTATGTGTTTGATCTTATGTATGTTTTAAATGTATGAGATCTCTTGTTTATATTTCTTGATCAAGTTTATATATACTATTTGATTAAGAGTTTAAAAGGATTGAAATTGAAGTTTGAAATAACTATCATAATTGATTCACTCCAAATGATTGTACTTCAAAAAATTGGTATCCAAGATGAAACTTCATTGCAAGTTTAACCACTTGAAGGTGATCCAAGGTATAATATTATAAGTCAAAAGATGCATGGTTTCTCTACAAAGTAATCGTAGATGTCTAATGGGTCCAATTATATTTTTTGGAGTGTAAGGATGAAGAAATACATCATGTCAATGGGGTTTTAATTTTGGTAATATATTATGGATGGATATTCAACCCCTAACCTCTCTAACTAGTGAAGTTGATAAGAATCTATGTAAGAATAATTCAAAGGCAATGAATGCCATCATTTATGGATATTTAAAGATTGAGTACACCAAGGTAATTCATTGTCAATATACCAAAGATATATGGGACAAATTTCAAATCATATATTAAGGGGATTCAAAGTTCAAGTTGGCCAAGTTGTAGACTCACTGAAGATAATTTGAGAGTCTCAAGATGAAGGAAGAATATTTTGTGTCATCCTTTTTATAGATATTTGATGAGATTGTGAACATTATCAGAGGTCTTTGAGAGAAGTTTGAAGAATCTAATATATTAAATAATGTATTAAGGTCTCTCTCCCTCAAGTTTGATTCTAAAGTGTCTATTGTAGAAGAAAGTCAGGATCTTACTTAAATGAATATGGATGAATTGCATGGCATCCTTACTTCCTATGAGATGAGAGTCAATGATGAAAAATTACCAAATAAGGAAGCAACATTAAATATATAAATAAATCAAAATAAGAATAAAATCAAGGTATGTAAAATTGAAAATAGGCTTAAGAAAGTATAATTGGTAAACTACCTTTCAAATGTTTTAATTGTGGAGAAGTAGGACACTTTGATAATAAGTACCTTTATAAGCATAATAAGAATGATGATGAAGATCACGGTGAAATAAAATATAAAGGCAAGAAAAAAATTAGGTTTGATAAGGGGAAGAAAGGATCCAAAAAGTATGACAACAAGAAGAAATCCTTAAAGAATAAGAAAAGTCTCTACACCAATAAAGATTGCAGCTCATCAAATGAGAGTGAAGATGGTGATTCTGAGGTTGATAATGAAGATGATGATCACATTGAATATGAAGTTATTTTCATGGAAAGATAAGGAATTTGTTCATATCCAAAAGAGGTTACTTAGAGTGATACATATGTTGAAGAAAATAGGGAGGACTATGAGACTAAGTTGATGAATGGCCTTGAAGATCTAAAGATTGAGAAGAAGAAGACCAAGAAGATGAATTTTCAAATCAAGGACTATGAAGATCAATTCAGTGTGTTTGAGGAAAGAATGAATGAAGACACCAAAGAGCATGAAAATATAGTCAAGCATCTCAGTTGTCAATTGGAAATCCTATCCACAAGCTTGAAAGCTAAATAAAATGAGTGCTCAAGGTATGATATTGAAAATGAGTCATTAAAAGCTAAGTTAGAAAATACATCTAGTAATATGAACTCATATGTGATGTTTGAAAAGATCTCAAGTGATCTAGATAACATTCTAAATAGTCAAAATCATTCTAGTAATAAAACTGGACTTGGTTAGAAAGAAGAACAAGAGAATGTAACTCAAGAAAAGATAAATACCAATATGAATAAGGAAAATCAAACCTTGAAGATTAATCATCCATCAGGGTGAGAGGATCCTCCTACCAAAATTAATAAAAAGGCACAAAATAATAAGAATTAGTAGCATGAATTAAATCAAATAGAACACATGAAAATATTTAATTGATCACAATCTACTTCAAGGGGGAAACCTCATTTGATCAAGATCAATACAATAATTTTATGTATGCCTTCATTGGCCTCAACACTTAATTATATATGAATTCTATTCTAAGAAACTATTATTTCCCATGAATGTGGGATAAAACAAAATACTCAAAGGATGACTTAAAATGCATATACATCTATATTAACTACTATACTAACTAAGTAAAGAGAAGAGATATCATGGGTTCATAACATCCCATCTCTCTTAGAAAAATATTTGTCCTCAAAGCTTCAAATGTAGAAATTGGTGCTGAATTTGAAATAATAATTCCCATATTACATCCTTTGGTTGCATTCTATGCCATTAAATTAAAACCTCAATTTTGGAGTGAGAGTGAAGTTGGCATGTGCACATGTCCAATATTACCTCTAGCTCAAGAAGAATGGATTCTCTATTATCAAGTTCTGGTAAAATACTTTTCACTCTGATGTTTATGCCAAGAAGTTTCTTTAAACAAGAGACATGAAATACTAGGTGAACTCGAGAAGAAGTTGGGAGATCTAACTTATAAGCAACCGACGTAATATTCTAAAGAACCTTATAAGGCCAATAGAACTTGGGAGCTAGCTTATGACACCCTTTGAGTTCTATGGATGATTTTTTGTAGGGTTATAGGTGAATAAAAACTATATCACCTACTTAAAAAGTGTTCTCAAAATTATTTCATGTAAATTTTTACTTAAGTTCAAAAGAAAGAGAGAAAAGAAAATTGATATGGGTATGGTTGAAAAACTGATTTATTTATGCACACATTGAATTAGAAGATTATAAAGAGCTCCTCTTTGGATTGGGAGGAAGACCTATAGATAAGGAAGAACTAAAGAAAACTTGTTTGTTAGATACATAGTTGGGTGGATTGCCTAGTGATAGCTAGATCCTAGAAGTGAGAACTTCCTTAAGGGCTATCAATCCACAAATTTTAAATAATCAAGTTAATAAAACTATAAAAAAGGTACTTGCATCAATAATCAAAAGGTACTTAAATGAATACAAGAAAGCTTGCTATAAAAATAGACTATAAATGATCTAATTAGTGATAAACTAATTAATACCAGTGCTAATAGGTTGGGGTATGCTTCAAAAACTTTGAAAAGGTTCTGTGAGTGGTCAAAAACATTGAAAATGGATTTAATAGAGTATGGGTGGGTGAAATCAGCTTGTTAGTTTTTCTACCATAGGTGACCATTGGTAGTTGGGGCAAATGTCAATAGTTATGCCTGACCATTGATAGTTGGGGTCTGACCATCAATAGTTGACTGTGTGTTTCTAGGTTTGATCAATAAAAGATGATGGGATTCCATAAATGGATTTTGGGAATTAGGTAAGGGATAAAGTGATTGTGAAATGGAATAAAAGCATGTGAATATTAAAAAACAAGAAATTATCCTAATAGATGTTAGCTGGGTGGGTGGTTGATTTAGTTAGCATGTTGGTGGAATCTAGCTTGATTTTAGTAGAATGATGGTACCTATAATCTTAGTTGAGATGTGACGATGAATTATGTCTCAATAAGATGGCTGATAATGCTTGATAATATTGATGATGTTCATTGACCTGATGGACCTAAAAAATAAAACTCCCAAGTGCCTAAACTCTTGATAATCATTAGAAATGGATTTAACCTCTTAGACCTCTCTCTATTATAGGCATAAGCTAGAGGTGGAAGTGAAGGTGTAATTGGGTTATCTAAAAAGAATTTATGTATGTAAAGGTTTGTAAGACAAATTAGACAAGTTATATTTATAAAATGGTTGGTAGAGATTATATGATCTTTGTGATAAGATGGATCCTAACCATCGATGGTTAGGGGTCCCCAAGGTTGACCATCGTTGGTCACCCTAACCATCTATGGTCAAGGTCCACAAGGATAGGGTCCTGAAGGCTAGGGTTATTCAGTTAAGTGAAATTGAGTGTAGATTTGTTGTTTTAAGCTTGATAGGTGTAAGTTGGTCCCAAAAGGGGATTAGGGTGGGTCTAAGGGTATCTTCAATATTTAGAATCACTGATGTGTAAATTTTTGGTGTTTATATTTTGCCCCTTTTTATTGTGTATCTTGCATGAATGAGCTATAAAATAAAAATAGAGTATGGGTCAAGCATCTAGTTACTCTAAGAGTAGGAGGAGGTATTCCCCCTCAAATTTAGAGTCGATGAGGTGAATATAAAGTAGGTATAGGTTTTATAAGTATTAGATGGTGAGTCATGAGGTGGTGACATGAGGTCGTGCATTTGAAATGCAAACGTGCATATAAAATGTGACAAAAAAGATCGATAGCCAAGATTGCACATAGATTAAGTTAACAATGTTTATAAAAATAAGGGTCAATGCTAAGAAATATAAGTGATGAGTGAACCATGTGACCACCTATAGGTGTGGTAGCTAGTAACACTTGTAAATGTAAGTATCCTAAGCAATCTATGTGTATCTGATGGGTATCTAAGGTAGGAAGTGTTCTCAAGGAAAACATAAATGGATCAAGTGTTGTAGGTATCTGAGGTAGTAAGGACTCTTGGTGAGACATAAGTGGGTTAGTATGTGTAAGGCATCACAAAAGTCAAAAGGGTTAACTTGGAAATGTTGTCATTTTGGTCAAATGACTAAGTAATAAGTGTCACAAAATTGCATGCTAGATGGGCCAAAAGGGACCAGTGGTGAGATGACAAGGTGTTTGAGTTGGTGGGAGAAAGTAATCTCCAAAAGTAGGCAAGATCTTGATGCAAATTACTTGAATTATGGAGGTTGTACGTAAAATATGAAATTGGGTTTTTAGGATATCTTGGCTATCAATGGTTAGGGTCCATTGAAGGTGACCATTGATAGTCACCCTGAACATTGATGGTCAAGGAAAACCCTAAAAGTCTAGGAGTAAAAGTAAAAAAAATAAAAAACAAAAGGAATTTGTCATTTTTACTATCATGCTTTGTTTGACTAAGCTCTAGGTGATTTTTATGCTTTGTAAGGAAGGCTCATGCTGAGGTGGGTGGTACTCATTGGCTAGAGGCATGTGGTAGATTCTATGGGTCTATGATATAGGGAGCATGAGGACATGGATGGGCACCTACATGAGGGATAAAATCATAGAGGAGGTCACAAAATGAGGTAAGGGGTATACTAAATTAGTAGATAGGTTTGATTTTACTATTTCTTATGTTTACATGGGGGTAGGTCTATAAATTTACTATTTGGGCCTACATGCCCTAGCTAGGGTTTTAGGTAAATGTGGTGGGTAGAGTGTTAAATTAATAGGGTGCATGAGTGATTTGGATAGCATGTTAGATGCTTAGGGTGTTTAGGCTTGTTGTATTTTAGTTTTTCTCACTATTTTAAGCCCTAAGGGTTGTGGGAATTTTGGCCCTAGAATACCCATAGGTAACCATTGATATTTGACACCCTAGAAACTAGAGGTCCCCAACCATTGGTGGTCAACATGACTATCAGTAGTTAACTAGAATGGGGTAGGCTTGTTAAAATTGTTTAGGGCTTAGGTATGGTTTTTAAGGTTGAAAGTTTAATGGTTAAGGTTAAGATAAGTGGTAAGGCCTAAAGTTTTGTTAGATAGGTTGGTTACATGGGGTAAATGGGTTGTGGTTATGTTTAGGTCAAATAGGTTAGGGTTAGAGGCATGTTTAAAAGATAGGGTAGATGAGACTAGCTAAGGTCTAAGAAAAGCATTTTCATTTGGTACAGGCTTGGGAAAAGATATAGATGCATGACTATGTGCCATAGATCTTCCCTATATTTCTCAAGGGGATAACTATCAATGATCAGGCACATATGAAGTAATAGGTCTAAGAGGGATGAGGCAATATGAACACATGCCTAGGGATACATCCATGATATTAACATTCATCAAGAGATGGGATCGCACTACTAATACCTTTTTTCAACCAACCAAGGAGATGGATATTCTCCTAAGGATGTCCATAGGATCACTTGACTCTCACTAGCACTATGGTGAGGAAATCTACCAGATTGAGCAGGATGAGTATGTTGATTATATATATAGATATGATAGTGACCAGGTCCACTAGCACTTTGGAGGATTCAATTATACAACACTATATAAAAGGGCTCTCAAAGAGAGGAGACTTATGACAATGTTGATGATCATGGTTACTTTCTTTCGGGTACCAGATTCTAGTAGTGAGAGATTCCCTTATGTATTATTGGTTGCTTTGGTTGAGCTATTGTTTGGAAGGATAGTGTTTAGGTGGTTTTTAGTGTTATTGGTCCAAATCTATAGAGAGTTATGGGGATTAAACATGGGCATGGTTCTACATTATTGGGCTTATGAGCACATCTAGTTTCTGAGGCCTATGGGATTATCATGGATGGGTTACACATAACTAAAGTTCCCTATTGTATTTATGAGGTGGAGGGATGACTATGCTACATTAGGGGCTAGAGGTGGAGCACATGATGTTGAGTGGTTTAGGGATACCCTAGGTGGATTGGTAGCTATAGACATCACATGGAGACCATACCTATAGTTACCTATCTGGCTAGGCTATAGGAGGGAGACCCTCACTATAAAGAGCTACAAGTAAATAGTGGGCCATCGAGAGGGTGAGATTGAGTTGATTCCCTTCAATCAAGTGTGATACTAGTATAGATTTTTATAGGTGTACCATGTTCACATCCATAGTATCGTAGGTATGACTTAGAGGTTTAGCTACCAGTGCCCTAGATTTTTTAGATAGTTTTGGTTGGCTACTTTAAGGAGCTTCTTATTAGGGATTCCATAGATGATGCAAGGTATACAGATGGATACATGGCTTGGTTCCATCCTATCTATGAGACACATATGTGGGTGGAGATGACAAAGGGGAGTCATCAATGGATATAGATCTAGTTATCCATGATGGACAAGTAGGGGTAGTGTTGGCCATGGCCTAGGCTTAGGTATAGGCTCTATATGGATAGGTGGCCACATTACAAGGCCAAATTTAGGCATTACAAGGTTAGCTTACTACCATTACAGGTAAGAGAGACCTACCCAAAAAGAGTGCTAGGGTAGGTGTAGCAAAAGTAGGAGGGACATTGAACATAGTGCCCTAAGAATGCTATCTAACTACCATGGCAAAGCTTAGATATTATGAGGTAAAGGTATTAAATTAGTTAATTGAGGCTATGATGTATGTAGAGTATATAATAAGCTTGGTCAATTGGTCATCGATAGCTACTTTAGGTCAATGGGCTTCTATAGTGGGATAGATATGGGACCACCACTAGGTATAGGTGTATATGGGGCTACTAGTAGTGGTGCAGGCCCATGATTATGGTCAGATATGTTATTGTGATGTATTATTCTCATACTAACCTATACATCTATGTAGTGAGATTTTTTTTTTTGAGAGAGCTAATACTTTATTAAATGTATTATTTTTTGATGATTTGATGTATATGATGTATATTTTTTGATGTTTATGTATGATGGATGCTTATGGTTTCAGTTCATGCTTATGGTATTTAACTTATTAGCTTAGGTATGCGACGTTGGAAAGTTAGCTATGATGATTGGATTCTGATCATGGTTATGATAGGATATGTTATGGATGGGTATGTTATTTATGGTTATATGGGTGAAATGGGAAATGGTATATGCCCTAATATTTTGCACATTGGTTTGGTTTATGCTTGTGATGGTGTAATGACATGCTTATAGGCTCATATGATGTGATTGATGTTCATGGTTTGTTGTGATATGTTTATATTATGTTTGACTCATTGATAGATAGATAGATGTTATTACTTTTTGACATAGTTCATGATGTGCATGATTTTGATGTGATGTTTATTGTTTGTGCACATAGTGATAGTCTTACATAGACTAATAAAAGATAAGTAAATGAACATGATGACTTTTCATTAGTAAAGACTGACATGAAACCCAAATTTAGATTGGTTTAGTGAAAATAAGTGTTTTTAATGCTTTGCATTAGCATGCTTAGGTTGATAGATATGGATCCTAATTACATTGTGTCAAGTAATGTCATAGTCCCGTGCATATTACATGTGGAGGAAGAAAGGGTGAAACTAGGGCCTTTAGTGAGACTAGTATGCCATTTCTGTAGGTATCTAGAGAGGTATTATAAACAGTTCTATGTTCATATATAAAGTGTAGACTGATTGATGTGGGAAGTTTACTAAGGAGAGCTGATTGTGCCTTTCCAAGATTATTACTTTTATGAGAGCTGATTGTGGCTTTCAAAATTGATTTTTCTCTTGCTTTTGATTTTACTTTTGGTTTTGCTTATGTTGGAGGGTTAGGGAAGTTGATCAATGCGAGAAGCTTTCAAGAAATTAATAGCTTTGAATAATGGTTTAATTATCCATCCTTTAAGGGAATGGTCCAAGTTTATATGCTTAGTTTAAATGTTTTTGATAGTTATCCTTAAAGGGAATAGTCCACCTTACATTTTTCAATTTTAGAGTAATTTTTAATAGTTGTCCTTTAAGGGAGTATCCTGTAAATGCTAAGGATGACCCATGATTTGTTTTTCCTATTTGATGTTACTTTTACTAGATTTTTCTTGACATAGACTTGCTCATACATGCTCAATGGATTACCTTTATGAAGGCAAAACTAAGCTAACATGAAGGTTCAATAGGTGAAAAAGAGGTATATATGATAATGACCATAGGAATTGATCTCAAAGAGATGTGAAGTACTATGAGAATCATGCCATGGATAGAGCCATGGTATCCATAGTTCAAGATTGGATTATAGTTGTGATGAATAATCACATGATTCAATTTTATTCAATTTCACCTAAAAAGAGGAAAATAAATGTGGTTTCAAGGGATGAGCTTAAGTTAAACAAATGATGATTGTGATATCTATCTAACAATAAAAGGGACACACATGTGAATCATTGAGAGGTTCAGGTTCTAGTTTGCCTTCAAGAGAGGACAAATGATGATCTCTTGATA
The DNA here is from genome assembly GCA_037957365.1 of Torreya grandis. Lineage (NCBI taxonomy): Eukaryota > Viridiplantae > Streptophyta > Pinopsida > Cupressales > Taxaceae > Torreya > Torreya grandis. Next base: position 1,799,261 of record JARHVA010000263.1, on the reverse strand, counting down.
TATACTTATGGGTAATGACATGAGGTCCAAGCCAATTGAAAGAAAAATTTTCCCTTTTACTTTTCTCCATATTAGTTACATGTTTTTTTCCTTGAGGAAAAGATCTTCAATATATTCTTGAAATTTTAGGTGTTTGTTATAGGTACATTTGATTCATTATTAATAGACACAGAGATGTGAAATTGTGGCCAAATGATGCTCATCATGTAGCTCAAGTTGAGCTAAATGTTATTGATGATAGTCATTTTCTAAAGTAATATTGTGCAAAGATATGTGAAGAGAAGGTATTTAGACTTCAAGAGGCAATATAGCCTTGGCTAAAAACATGAGAGAAAAAGGTGTAGCACCTATACGGGTTCAGATGCTAGTATGATATGCCCATAAAGTGAAAGGGATGTGAAGTGTCAATCCTGACCTAAGGCATTAACCGTTTTGGTAAGCATGTTGTTAAGGGTTTTGTTAGAGGCTTAAGTTTATCCATTTTCTTATGGGTGATAAAATGATGAAAATCTAAATTTAATACCAAATACATCACAAAGGTCCTAAAATTATTTATTTTTGAAGGATTTTCCTTTATTGGTGATGATCTTATGGGGAACACTGAAATGATAGATGATGTGATGGGCAATAAATTCAATAATCTTTTCATCTTTTATAGAGACAAGGGGATAACTTATACCCATTTAGTAAAATATTTAGTCATGGTAATGATAAAATGATGTCAATGTGAAGAGTGGGGATTTATTTCACTGATAAGCTCCAAACCCTATTGTGAAAATGGCCAAAGGTTTGTAAAAACATGAAGACTATTAGTAGGTGCATGATGTAAATTAGCATGTTGTTGGCACTTGACACACTTTTTCACATAATTACAATATTCTTGATTAAGGGTGGGCTAGTAATAACCTAAGTAGAGGATGTGCTTAGCCACAATGAGTCCACTAAATTGCCCCCTATCAATACCCTCATGTGTCTCCTTGATATCATGAGATTATTCTAGATCATGAAGGTAATGGAATAAGAGGCCATCAAAACCACATTTGTAAAGAATTCCTCCCATAATGGTATAATGGGAGGTGCTCTAAATAAATACTTGATGGGCATTCATAGAGAGGCTAGAGGGAACTATGACAAGTTGAAAGTATTCAAAGGTTTACTAATACCAAAGGTGAGGTAGAATCTCTTCCACACTAAAGATGGTTGGAGTGTTTGATTTGGTGTAGGAAGGTTTGGTGAGGTAATGGACAATGACTTATAGTTTGGAGTCTGAGGGTGCTGATAAGATCTGAGAGGCAAGAGAAGCCTTGATATCAACAAAGTTGATGGTGGACCATAGGGTGGTTTGGATATGGTAGTGTTTGAATGAGGCTAGGAGTTCTATAACTAGTTGTCTATACAGTTACATCATTTCATTCTTACACTAGTAAATGTTATTGACTTGGTTGTTCACAAGTTATAAGTCACTAAAGATATTGATTGTTCAAACTCCTAAGGCTAAGGTAGTTTGGAGACCTATTACTAGGGCTTCATACTCAGTGACATTTTTGGTGTATTTGAAGCTAAGTTTAAATGATAAAGGAATTAGTTCACTAATAAGGGGTATAAGGATAATACCATGCCCCCCCCACCATGCTAACATCAAAGTCCACTTGAGATATACTTGTGATTGACTTGTATATAAATTAAAGAGGGGGACATTGCGTGTATATTAGGGGTGCATCAACTAATTGGTCAGTAATAACTTGCCCCTTGATTGATTTCTACTAGAGGAACTCAAAGTCAAACTTAGATAAAATCATGAGCCACTTAGCCATATGCTAGTTTTGGTATGGTTTGGAGTGCATCTACTTAGGGTGTCATTTTTAGTTATGTAAAAAGTTTTGTGGTTAAGAAGGTAGTGGCAGATTTTGGTAGTCATGAAGACTAGAGCCAAACATAATTTCTTAGTATGTATATATCAAGTCTCATATTCAACAAGTGTGTGGCTAATGTAATAGATGGCTTATTATTTGTATTGTTCATGTCGATGGTACCCCTAGGGAATGGTCTATGGTAGAGATATAGAGGTAGAAAGGGTGGTCATCCTTAGGAGGTGTAAGGACAGAAGGAGATGGAAGGTACCCTTTGAGTGCATCAAAGGCCTTTTAACAATCAACATTCCACTTGAAAGAGACATCATTTTCCAAGAGGTGATAAAAGGGTTGACATTGATTAGAGAGATAGGAGATGAAAGGATGAATGGATTGAAGCTTACCCTAAAAACTATGGATTTGTTTAATATTAGTTGGAGGTAGCATCTCAAGGATGGCTTTGATTTTGGTCTTTGAAGGGAGATGATGAAGCCAAGAAGTTTACCTGACAAGAACCCAAAAATACATGTCTTGGGATTGAGGTGGATGTGATAGTGGATATATCACTAAAAGATGATCTTAATAATATTTAAATGGTCTTTGCAAAGCTTGGACTTCTTAAGAATGTCATATACATAGTATTCAATAATTGTATGGATAAGGTCATAAAAAAAAAGGTCATGGCATGTTGGTAGTTTATGTCAGCATTATTAAGATTGAAAGGCATGAATTTGTAATAGAAATTCCCCCATGGGGTGATAAAGGTAGTTTTGTGTTGATTTTTAGGGGAAATAAAAAAAAATTCATAACCCAAGAATCCATCCATGAGAGATAACATCTCGTGGCCTACTGTAAGATCAACAAGTTGGTTAATGCTAAGTAGATAAAAGTCATCTTTTGGGTGGGTGAGGTTGAGGTCATGAAATTCCACATAGATACATAGTCCTCCTGTGGCTTTAGTGATAGGCACAATGTTTGAAACCCACTAAGGATAATCAATGGGTTGAATAAAGTTGATAGAAAAGAGGCATTGGTTAGGAAGGGGTATCTTTTGCAATAATAGTAGGGGTATTTTTTTTGGATTTCTTCCTATTGGTATAATAAATTCAAGGCCATGCTTCTCATAAGGCTTTTGGGTCTCAATTGAGGTCAACATATGTGGGCCATGATCATATCATTCTAAACCAATCCCTTCTAAGCATAGTTGTGAAGGTATGGTTTGGTGAAGTCTGGGTTGTCCAAGTAAGAGAAGGTGGATTTGAATGGTTGAGGTGGAGAGGGAGTGGTGGATATTAAGTTTATTTTTAATTATCCCATAGATAAAGTGGTTTTGATATCTTATAGGCCCTAAGGGGGTAATGCCTCCAATGTTGGGGTCATAACCTTATTGGTGATTGAGCCTTTTGTATTCTTGGGGAATCTAGAAGGTGTCAAGGGTGAGGAGGTTGTATTCTCTAAGGGTAAGGAATTGAAAGGTGGGTTCCAAAGGATCAATGATGGGTATCTAGTCTATGGGGATAGATACACTAGTATATGCCTTAATGGAAGGGGAAATAATGACTTTGGCTTTTATGGGTGAGGGATAAGTGGTGGATGTTTGTGGTACCTTGGATGGAGGTAGGGGAACATCATTAAGTTGGTATGTCATAGTACATGATACAAAATGGATAGGGTTAGATTGTATGGTAACAACTTGAACTTCACTTTTAAACTTGACACAATGATGGAGGGTGGAAGGTAAAAAACCCATGATGCAGATCCAAGGTCTTTTTAGAAAAACATTGTACTAGAATTCACCTTCAACCACATAGAAGAGTTCAAATAGTATGTGAGATCCTAGATTAATGTGAATAATGATGGTTCCCAAGGTGGTTTTCATAGTGTCATTGAAGGATCTAAGGATGGACAAAGTTTTAGACATGACATTATTCAGTTGCTTGAGTTGGTCATAGGCATGGGAAGAGATGATGATGACACTGTATCCCCCATCAATCATTACCCATTTTATGTAGGTTTCATTGATGTGGGATATAATAAAAAGAGGTGGATATGGGTCTTTAGGGTGGATATAAGGTATCTCTAAACAAGGGTGGAGAGATGGAGAACATTGATGAATGCCTCTATAGGCTGTGAGTCTCCTGGTCTAACCTCAATGACTTGCATAACATCGATCATGGCTTGATTATGGTGAGGTGGGGTGGAAATGAGCTCATAGAGGCTCATCTTATCTAGGGTCTAGTGAAGTTGTTTAAGGATGACCCTCCTGATGGATTCAAAGTGGTTATCCTTAAGAGTGCCTAATATGGTGACTTTGGGCTTAGCTATAGACATGGAGGTTTGGATTTGGTTTGGTTTAGGGTGAGTTACTAGGTAGGTCTATGGAATGGACACTTTGGCCTTCCATTTATAATTTTTTTGTGATTTTATGACCACATTAATGTTATGTATGGAGGGGAAATGTGTTATGGGGGGTTGGGTAGATCCCCTATAACTCTAAGGTGAGAGTGGGTGATTAGGAATGTGTTGGTGACTAGTTACTAGGTGTAGTGGTGGAAGAATTGATGGAAATTAATCTACCAAAAGATCATCCTAATTATGGAGTTGGTGGATAATGGCTTGGAGAGATTTTCATTTATTTGTGTCATGCCTAGGTGTCTTGTGATAGGAGTAGATTTGACAGTCATTATACTAAGTCAACTTTGAATCGAGAGGATTGAACGGTCTAATAGGAGGTAATGTGAGGTAGGAGGTCTACAATAATCTTTAAATAATGGTCATATAGGATTCTATAGGAGGTAAGATAGTTGTAGGGATCATGGTTTGGGTTGGTAAGATGGGCATGTTGGTGTAAATAAGTATGGTGAGAGATGGTTTGGGTAAGGTGGTGTTTATAGTTGATGGTTTTGGTATGGGTACATTGGTAGTTGGGATGGCTGAGTTTGATGGTCTGAATATTGGTAATCTAGAAAGGATCAATGCATTAGATAATAAGTGGGATGGTGTAATCAATGTAAGTGGGTGGCATATGTTAAAATATGGTTACTTTTTAAGTAAAGTGGAAGCATGAGGCCCTAAGATAGAGGGCAAGGTATAGGGAGGTAGAATCTTATTCCTGCATCCCTTCAATGTTTTTGTCCTCTTAGTTAGTATGGGTCAAGACTTGGGTATAGGCTTGGGTAAATTTAAGTCTACTTTCAAGGATGGGCAAACCAAACTTTGAGTAGGGAAGGCACCAAGAGTTTTGAAAAGTTTGGTTGGTGATGTGGTGGTTGTTTTGGTTAACTAAAAAGGTGGGGGTTGGTAGAAGTTTGGACTGGTTTTAGAGGTGGTGGAGAGATGATGGATTGGCTAGTTAGGGTCATGCTAAAAGGTTAAAGGTTGTTGATGGGGGTAATCTCTAACTATTGCCAAAAAATGGTTTGATTCATGTTTAGTTTTGTATCCATACTTAAATTTTTAATAAGTTTAGAAAAAGGTTTATATATTGGTCTAGCCTCTAGGGTAACAAGTGATGAGGAGACACATATGGGTTGATGAGGAGGGTTGATAGCCTCATTCATTTCCTTAAGTAAGTGAGGTAAGTTTGGGCTGGGTGGGCACTCTGTGAGGGGTGCTTGTGAAAAATTCACTCCCTTAGGAATGATGTCCATAGTTGTGACTTGGTCTGTAGTTAGGGGAGATAGTGGGCTAGGAATGGTTATTTATTTAGGTTGGATATCTAATGCCTCTATGAGTGAAGATAAGGAAAAAGGAACCTCTTTGGTTTGGGCCTTTAAAAGAAGGGTATGTGACTTCACCACCTTGGTAGATAAAGTGGGGAAAAAATAGATAGGTTGGATGATAGGAGCATCAAGGACCATATTGACCATGTGGGAATCATGATAATATTTAGCTTGTTTGTCCTCAAATTCGGTAGGGACATAGTTGGGAAAAGGTTTCCTAAAGATGTCAAGAGCTTGATTTGTAGGGCCATTAGGATTATCCAACATGAGTTAACCTTTATCGATAAGACTTTAAACAATATTATTGAAAATATTACATCATCTAAAATTGTGTCCAGTTACCTGATGAAAAGTATAGAGGTCATTCTCATTATACCAAGCAAGTGTTGGAAAAGAAGAATTAAACTATTAAGGAGGTTTGATGGGTGGAAGTTATATAAGGTAAAATTTTAGTATCTTCTCCAAAATTGAGGTATAAAATTATCTAAGTAGAGTGAGTTAGTTTTGGTTACTTTAGTTTGGGTTCCTTATATTCAAGTTGGAGGTAATGGGAGAATTTTGTTGATTGACATTGGTTGAAGGGATGGTTTTAAGGATGATAACAATCATGGTTCCCCTGGTCTTGGTTTCAATATTGGCTTGGTTGCCTAGTTTAGAGGAAGAGATTTTGTTGGTCTTGAAGGTAGAATTCTTGTTTTGTAACTTCAATTTACCCTCATCTATGGCCTAGTTTTATAGCTTACATGTCATGGTAAAATCCTCATCAAAATTTTTCAAGCTTTGGATATGTAGTGTAGAAGATATATGTTTGGCATAATATCAAGCAAAAAGTCATATAAGTTTATGTTGAGGTAGGGAAAATGAAATATGATTAATCAAGATTCTCTAATGGGCAACAAAATCAGAAATGGACTCATCATTGAATTTATTGATATAATAGAGGTCCATGATAGAGACCTTCTTAGAAATGTTAATGGAAAAGTGATCTAAGAAGACTTATGCTACTTAGTTAAAATAAAAGATGGAATGTTTGGTGAGGGTACTATACCAATCAAGTGCTGGGCTAGATAAAGACATGGGGAAGGTTTGAAGGAAAAGGGCATCATCATAAATAATCATGTAACATGCATGCCTGAAAGCCCTAAGGTATTGTTGGGGGTCCTCCTTACTTTGAAATTTGGTAAATTTTAGAATCTCCCATTAAGGAGGGTAAGGTCTGATGGGGACATGAGGATGAATAGGTTCATTACAAATTTGATCATAGGATAGGATGTTATGAGCCCTGAAAATGGATGATTCAAGGTTGGTCATCTTATCCATGATAATTTTCATTAGGTCAGTTTGAGGTGGTGCACCAAAAGGATTTTAAGGCTAATATTGTGGTTGAGGTTGGGTAATATATTGGTAATTGTTTGGTAGTTAAGAGGATTTCACATATTGTAATGTGAATACTATAGGTTGGATAAAGTAGGTGGATGATGGTGGTTGGGTAGTGGGTAAATACCCTTATGGGTTAGGGATGTATCCTAGATTGGGTGTGATAGGTAACTAATAAGGAGTCCCTATAGTTTGGGCATGGGTGGTAGTTGGGTTGGTGACAAGAGGGAAGGTGGTGAGCTTTGTGTTAATGGGTGGTAAAGTAGAAGGGATATATACCTTTAAGCTTGGTAAATGGGTATTAACTGATGGGCTAGATTTGATAGAGGGGATGTTGGTAGTGTTGGTGGTGGGTGATCTAGATACAAGTGGAGCATGATGGGTCAATGGTTGGGTTATCCCTAAGGTATAAGAGTCATAACTAGGGGTGAAAGGTGTAAAGGTAACATTTGGTTGGATAGGTTGGTTTTTAGTTGTAACATCAAAGGGGTTAGTAGATGAAGATGTTTGGTTGGTTTAAGGTTGGGTAGTGATCATGGAAATAGGTATACCCTTCATAAGGTGGGATGGCATGCCATAAGGAGGATCTTGAGTTAGAGTTGAAATTGACAATGTAATTCACTTTACTTGAAGATTTTGGAACTAATTTTTCATTATAACTTTGCATCAAAAAATTTTCAAAATGATGTTGTGAGGCCTCATATTTATAGATTTTTGGAATTGATTAGAATTAACCTAAACCATCCATCTCAAGATTGAGATATGTGGTTAAGGATTAGTTCAAATTTTGGAATTAACTTTTTAATTATCCTCATCATGACATTGGAAAAAGGGGAAATTAAGAAGCATGGAAGGCATCATGGAAGGCATTAATGAGGCATGGGAAGCATTAATCTTGATATTTGAGGCATTTATGGCCTAGGGATCTCTTCCAAGGAAATGAGGTCACTTGATGATGCATATATTCAATATTCATTTCAAAAAATAAGTATTCAAAAATTTTCCATGGAATTATTAATTATTCCTTGATTTGGGTTAATTAACTCTTAAACATGTTTAAGCACTTTGTGCACAAATTACCCAAATTGATCAGAATGCCTTGTTATTGGTCCAAAATTTGACTGGATTAGAATTAGAAGGGCATGTTAGATTCATTGGAACCATATTCCCATTTAGGATGTTGCAAAAAAAAAAAACAAAGGCACACATCTCATCCAAGATATTTGATAGGGAAGAGCAATCCAGAGCACCCAGGTGAAAATTTGGAATTTTGACTCGAAATGATTTGATCAAAGTTAGTTAGCCCATAAATTACATTTCCCCATTTAGGGATACCCTAGCCAAAATCAACACTTGAATATGTCAGTTTCACATTATTTAGTATGTTTTAGTGTTTTTAGGCCAAATTGTGCATTTTGGGTGGAAATTGGTCAAAAGCTTGATTGGAGGTTATTGGTGGCCAGATTTAGGTGTCTATAGTTTGCCCTTATTTGGGAAGGCATTGTAAGTTATAAGAATAGTAACATCTTCTCAAAGAATGAAAAGGTCATGTATGCCTACAACTGCAATGATGACAAACTAACTATATGATACCCCCTCGAGGGAATGATTGGCACAAGCAGGTCAAAAAATGGTCCCTTGAAAAGAAAGAAATGAAACAAGGGGACCAAAGAAAGGAAAGATGACAGGGATAAAACATAATGATACTAAAAAAGTAGTCAATATAATTGAGAATGTAAGTTGGATGGTATACAATGGTTTACCCAAAGACAGTTATAAGCATTATACCCTGATAGTGGCAACATGGTATGATAACATAATGATTTGCCTAAAGGTGGTTATAATCATTGATAAGATGGAGTTGCCCCAGTTAGGATAGACAAACAAGATAATAACATGACCTTGTATGGGTAGAAAAAGTAAAGTAATGACAACACAATGATTTTCCCAAAGGTAGTTATAATCATTGAGAAATGCAGGTGGGATGTTGTGCATTAATTTACCCATAGGTTGTTATAATCATTAGACCCCAATTATGGCAAACATGATAAACTTGGTTGAGGATGGTGATAATTTAACACAAAAGGTAATGATGAATTGGAAAAAACTATTAATAGGGAGATGCTCATCCAAAATAATAAAGGTTGAAATTCTTTCATGGTTCATTACTCTATTTGGGATATGATTGGGAGTGAAATCGAGCTGTCAGTGTTGAAGAGATACCACCATTGATAAATAAACTTCTTGAAGCTTAGGTTTGTTTTAGCACGTGTCATTAGGTATCATGATATAACATCATGAAGACTTGCCTAAAATATGCATGAGGATGGACTTCCATAATCTAATAATCAATAGAAAATAATCCACCAATCATAGAAACCATGATGACAAGGTAAACATATGAATATGGATAGATTCAAGTGTAAGTGTGGACAAGGAATCACCCAATGAATACACATAAATTGAATCAAGGCAACAGTTCTAAAATCAAATAACAAGTAGACAAACAAATAAAACAAGCTGAAATAAACAAACAAACAAACAATGCAATAAAAACCCTACAAGCATTGCCCTTAGAAAATAGGTGACAAATTATTAAACAAACAAAATGGGGGAATAAAAGAAAAGGAAGGGAGTGGTCAAGCTGTCTCCATATACACTAGGTAAATGGATGCTACCTACATAGTTCCATGGATGTAATATCAAATAAAAAACTTCAAGCCAAATGTAGTTCTCCTAGGGAATGGGAAGAATGTGATACCTGATGAAAACAAATAGAATGAATGTGATAGAATAATAGGAATGGTCTTGCAAAATGACAAGTGCATGAGATAAAAAGGCCAAAAAATATGGGGAAACTAAATGACAAGTGATTTGCTTATAACTTAGTAAGGGTTCCTAGAATATTTAAGACAAAGAAGTGATCAATGTTTTTATTCTTTTCTAACATTTTTTTTGTGGAAGTGTTTTGGAGTGTCTCAACTCAATCGAGAATAAAGAGACACTAAATAGTTTAAGCTCACAAAATGGTGAGAGAATGGATTAAGTTTCTTGTAAAATGGTGAGAGTATAGCTTAGGTTGCTCACAAAATGGCAAGAGTGTGGCTTAGGTTTCTCACAAAATGGTGAGAGCGTGGCTTAGGTTGCTCACAAAATGGAGAAAGTGTGGATTAGGTTGCTCACAAAATAATGATAACGTGGCTTAGGTTGCTCATAAAATGGTGAGAGCATGTGAAAAAGGGTGACTAAGCTGACCTTAATTAGTACTGAGTGCTACCTACATAGGCCCAAAGTAAGACCTCAAGTCACTATAGTTATACCCTTATAATGGAGGAATTTGACTAGTGCAGCAGTTAATTCAAACAAAATAGGCACAATTGGTAGAAAGGCATAGTATGACATAGGAAGTGGCAAGTTGGTACATCAAAGTTTAATGTTTCCCCTAGTTTGCCCATAGGTGGTTATAACTAAGACACAACAACATAGATCAAAGGTACTAATTTGCCCAACAGTAGTTATAATTAGTAGCAAGACTGGTGGTAAGAAAAAATAACAAACAAAGGATGCAACTACCAAAACTTCTATCACACTATCCTAAAATATGATCTCTATCTGAAGTACAAGAATCTATTGATGAAATTGATTAGATACTTTGATGCTAAAAATGTGTAATAAATGGAAAAAAACCAAGGTCAAATAGGCTAGGTTGTAGAACACACTAGACTGGTAGGTCAGAAATGGTAAAGAGGATATATAAGGAAAATATTTATACAAAGAATAATAGTGAAAAAAAGGTATAACTGAAATGGTCTTTATAGAAAATACACCCTAGTGCTCAAGCATAGTATTGCTTAAGATGAATAATATTCATCAGCTCTAGAATTTCCTCTCTATCTAGTATAGTAGGCCTATATGCTCCTAATCTATAATTTATACTGATGATGAAAAGCCCTATCTAGTTTGATTTGAATTTTCCTTTATGCTTTTTCTCAGCCATGGTATTCTTTTAGTTTTCTTTAAGAACAAGATCACCAAGTTCAAATGTGTTATATTTAACATGCTGATTATAGTGACCTTTGAGTCAATTCTGATATGCTTGAATATTATTGAGCATGGCTATGCATTTCTCATCAAGTAGGTCTAGCTCTTGTAGGTGAGCTACTAAATAGTCATGATCATCTAGAACATGCTTGAAAGAGATGCATAGTGAAGGCAATTTGACCTCAATGGGAAGGATGGCTTTAGTACTATAAACAAGTGAGTATGGAATGGCTCATGTCAGGGTATGATGATTGGTATAGTATGCCCAAAGGGTGGGGAATATATGATGATTGAGAATATTGACAATGGTTTTATTAGATGCCTCAACTTGGCCATTACCTTGAGGGTAATATGCTATATAAAAGTGTTGTGTGATGTGATATTTAGTACATAGCTGGTCTACATCCTTGTTTTGAATGAGCCTCTATTATTAGTTATAATGTCAGAAGGGAGACCATAGTGGTAGATGAGATGGTTAAAGATGAATTTGTAAATTTGCTTTTCAGTCACGTGAGGGGTATAGCTTTAACCCACTTAATGAAATATTTGGTGGTAGTAAGGATATGTTTATGGCCATTAGATGAAGTGGATTTGATCTTCCCAATGATTTAAAGTCCCCATATATAAAATGGCCATGGTGTCAACATTAGTTTTAAATTTTTTATTGGGGTATGAATCAAATTAGTATGCCATTGACATTTGTCACATTTTTTTACATATGCAGTGGCATCTACATCCATTATAGGCCAATAATAACCAATACACAAGAGATTTTTAGATAGAAATTACCCACTAGAATGGGTTCCACATACTCCATGAACTTCTCTTAATGCTAGTGTAAACTCTATCAAAGTTAAACAATGAAGCAGATTTACATCAAAACTATGATGGTAAAGGGTGGATCCAAGTAGAGTATAATGAGAAAAATGATGAATGAAGGATTTAGATTATTTTTGAGAGAGGTTAGGTGGTAGAACTTAGTCATGAAGGTAGTTTTAAAGTTCTGAGTACTAGATAGAATTAGGACCAACAATATCACAAATCATGGTAACAGTTGATGGTTCATGAACTAGTGCTAACAAATTATCATCAAGGAACTGATACTCTCTAGATTATCTATTTGTCAAATTAGAGAACCAATAGTAGTCATGATATCTACAATTCTATTACTAGCCCTCAGTATATGCTTAAATTGAATGTTGGCAATTTGTTGTTTAAGAGTGTCGACTATGTCTTTATATGGAACCAACTTGTCATCTTTGGTCTAAAAATGATTTGTAACCTAATTAATGATTAACTAAGAATCACCATAAACTTAAAGATGAGATATATTCCATTACACTACTTTTCAAAGTCCTACAACAAATGCTTCAGACTCAACCATGTTTTTTGTATAAGGAAAGCTGATTCTAAATGATTTAGGGATTAGATCACCTTATGGTGTAATAAATAATAGGCCTACCCTTGATCCATGTGTAGTGAATGAACCATAAACATATAGATTCTAGGGCTACTCCTTAAGGGGTGTATCAATGATGGTCATTATGGATTCATCAAGAAATTAGAATGTGAGTGGTTGTGTGTCCATGAGAGGTGCTTTATCAAGTTGATCTACAAGAACTTGTCCCTTGATTACTTTCTGATTGGCATACTCTATGTCAAACTCACTGAGAAGCATGATCCATTTAGCCATTATACCTTGTAAAGTTGTTCTAAATAGTAGATACTTGATTGGATCTACCTTTGAAATGACCATGGTCTTATTATTTAACATGTAATGGCATAGTTTCTAAGCTATGAAAACCATAGATAGACAAGCTTTTTCAATAAGTGCATAGTTATGTTCATATGTAACCAAGGTATGGCTTAGGTAATATATAGCCTACTCCTTTCCATTGTCATCATGTTAAGCCAAAAGTGCCCCCAATTCATGATCAGTAGCTGATAGGTATAATAAGAATGGCTTTCTTGGCATAGGAGGTAATAAAATAGGTAGATTAACAAGATAGTTTTTGAGCTATTGAAAAGTTGTTTAGCAGTGATCATCCCAGTGAAATGCAACTCTTTTTCATGAAAAGGTGTGTAAATGGATGGATTTTTTTTGATATCTGAGAGATGAAGCATCAAATTGATTGGATCTTACCCTATAGACTATGGAGTTGATTTAAATTGGTTGGTGGTCGCATCCTAGTTATAGCATGGCCTTTAGCTAGATCAACTTCAATACCTCTACCAGATATGATGAAGCCAATTAATTTACCTAAAGTTACATCAAACACAAATTTATTTGGATTGAGTCTTATTTTGTAATCTTGTAGTCTTTCAAATATATTATCTAGCACTGCTGGATGGTTGTCCCTAGTTTTGGATTTTCCTAATATATCATTGGCATAGTCTTAAATAATATTGTGTATCATATAATGGAATATGATAGTCATGTCCCTTTGATATGTAGCTCCCACATTATTAATGCCAAATGACATCACCTGATATCAAAATGTTTCCCATGGAATGGTGAATATTGTTTTATGCTAATCTTCTGGTGCTATTCTAATCTGATTATATCTTGAAAATCCATCCATGAGTGAAAGCATTTCATAACTTGTCATGGAATTAATGATCATGTCAATATTAGGCAATAGAAAATCATCTTTAAGACAAGCTTTGTTGATGTCTCAAAAATTAGTATAAATTTTGATTCCTTTAGGCTTTTTAGTAATAGGTACCATATTAGAGATCCTTTATGAGTAGGCAATTGATCAGATACATCATACTTCTAAGAGTTTTTCCAACTCTTGTTTTACTAATACAACAATGTAAGGATGCATCTTATGTAGATTTTGTTTTACCAGTTTGGCATCAAGATTAACAATAAGGTGGTGTATAACCAAGGTGGGGTCCAAACATGGCATGTCAGAATAAACCCATGCAAAGATATTTACAAATTCTCTCAATAGAGCTATATAGACATAATGTTCTTCTTCAGTGAGGGATGCACCTAATTTTATCCATTTTAGGTCTGATGGAGTCCTGATGTTTATCTCTATTATATCTTCAACTAGAAGGGTCAAACCATCTTCTAGGATAGTAGGCAATGACTTGAACTCTTAGATTATGTCAAGGTCCTCTATTAGGACTTGCTCTTCAACTTCTCCTAGGCATGATGAATCTAATTCTCCTAATGGGAGATCTAGCCATATGACAAAAATAGTCAAAAATTCTTGAAGAATTTGATAAAATACTTTTTATTACTCAAAACTAAACTTAGATCTGTAGGCAAGTTCATCATCGGTGGTCTCCTATTCTAAATTCAAAGAAGAATGAACTGCCCCATCTGATGACACCTGAAACAAGTTTTCACCACTAGACTAGCATTTATCTTTACTTTTTCTCTAGTCAAAAAGCACCTCAAAGAGGTTTTCACTTTGGGACCTCAATGTTTTACTTATTTATTTTTGGCTAAGGGCATTCACTAGCTCTCTAAAATAGGCTTTAGGATCCAATGTGATTGAGAATCCTGATTTGTGTCTCCTAACAAAACATTGTCTCTAAGGCCTAATAAATCATATAATGCCTCATCATTCTGGAACTCATTAATTGATATACTGGATTCTTGTTAGTCCCAATCTATCAGTTGGGGATAATATAATGGCAAAGGTTATAATGAATGATTAGGGTAAGGTTACAAATGGAATTTTTATCAAATAGATTGGTTTTAGCTAGGTCATCAAAGGTGAGTCTATGATCAGCCTCTGCTTCATTATTAACATCATCATCACTAGTCATTGGTGATGGAGTTTGAATAAGATATGTGGGGTCACCCCTAGGTTGTTTAAATCCAAGTACATAAGGTCTTTCATACTTGGTCATGGAGATTAACTCAATGTTTCCTTGTTGATTCAGTTTGAGGCCTCTTCCTTCATATTTATGATGCTCCATGATCCTATTAGGAATAGGATACTTTGCACTTTTGTAACAATCAGCTTGGTTGTCATTGTATAACCATGATTTATCTCCTTCAAGAGGGTTAGGTTCTTGGCCTTGGTATAAATGTGACAGGTCCCATATGTTTTCTCTTTTGTTGGCAATACCTATGTGGGGTGACTTTAGGTCACCCAAAGGTTTTTATATTTTGAGGAAGATTGACAATATGAATTGTATCATGGGTCACATATTCTCTAGGTCTATTATCTAAAATGGTGAAATGATTAGAAGCTTTAGGAGGTGGCATGTGAGAAAGGGAATCCAAGGTATTAGGATCTATCTTGATTTTAACTTGGATTCATCCCATATTGATAATTATAGCTTTGAAATTCAGCCTAAAGATGTTTGCAATGTTCATATAGGTGTAAATCTCTTAGAATATTCACCTACATCCCTGAGTGGAAAAACTTGATACAGTGGTGTAGTGTTGATGGGACTACATGAATCTCATGTAAACAAGGCCTGCCTATAAGTATGTTGTATGATAACTCAAGATCAAGCACATGACAAAGTGTAACATGGATCAAAGGCCCAATGATAACTGGAAAACTAATGGTGCCTTGTGATAATTATGTTTCTAGTTGGAGATCTATCATTATGTACCCAAGAAGTTTGATGAGCTTTAGAGACACTAAATTGAGGATAAATACATTATCTATAAGGACACGCTTCACTTTATGCCATCTTATATAAACTTCTATGTATAATGGATTATTATGGAGTAGGCCAAGGGAAGACATATCACTTTAGTTGAATGTGACTTGTTGGGCTAGAGCTAGGTGTCTAACCAAAGCTTAGAATTTATTAGTGGATATGTCACTAGCAACAATGGATTGGGTCAATAACTCATTCAAGATGTTCTTGTGGATTATTTAAATTTGTAACAAATATAAAATATAAATTTTTGCTAGTGTCTTCTACAATTGTTCCAAAATATCAAACTTCTTGTCTTGGTCAGTAGTGAATGGTTTATTTTGAGGTTGAACGGTTGGTTGGATGATGGGCAAAGTGGTAGATGGTTGTGGGCCAAGGATAGTAATATTTGACCTCTAAGTTGTGATTACACAATTAGAATTAAATGCTAGACCATTATTGCTAACTACTATTGGAAATGGTGTGGGACTAGATAGGACAAGTCTTGATTATTAGTGCACTTGCATGTGGTCACGTGGCAAGAACAAGTTGCTACTATAAGATCCAAAAGTGGAAGTCTTAGTTATTTGGTTTGTCTGTATGCACTCCCAAGTCAAAGAAGGATTATCCATGTAATTTGGATGAATACTATTATTTAGCAATGGTCTGAGCTGGTTAGTGCTTGGTCTAGGATTAGTAAAAATGGTATTAACGCTACTCCTTAAAATATGACCTACAACCTTGTTGTAGTCATGTGTAACTACATGGTAGGTTTGTTGGTTATTATCATTTTGACCTTGGTTTTGTCCATTATTTTGTCATTATAGATTTTGTGACTAATTTTGTCAATTCTATTGGTTCGACCTTTGATTTTTATATTATTGATTTTGTTGCTACAATGACCATTGTTGTTGTTAATTATTTTGTTGTTGCTAATATTATGTCAGGGAAAGGGGTTTTGATAAATCCATAGAGTTTGATTGGAAGTGTTTTGGTTAATAGATTTGTCCTTATCTAAAAATGTTTTATTTTGACTCCATACCCTTCTTATTTCAAGAACAAATAAATTAAACAACAAATGGGTGAAATGTTAAGACTAGTTCCCCTCTGAATTAAGGTATAACTCCATTCAAGATTTTCAATGAATTGAAATATTCAGATACACTTTTAACCATAAATTGTTTTAAAGGTAAACTAATATCCATACATCATCATGTTATGAATGCAAGATTTTATAATATTAATGGTTAATAGAATACATAGATTCTATCTTCAATAAAGATTAAATGAATAAACATATATATTTTTGAACTAGTAAGGATAAAACACATATAATGAATTATCTAATGGAAGAGTAATCACTATATGAAAGAAGATTTCACACATAAAACCCAAATTTCAAATACTCAAATGCATAGATTTAAGTATGCAATAATTAATTCTCCTTTTCATTCATAGATGAAAAATGTTTCAGACAAGCATTACATATATTGTCAACAATAGTGGTCCAGTTCTAAAAATTTCTAAGTCCTTTTTTTCTATCTTTTCTATATCTCCTTTCTCTCTTTTATAATAAAAAATATATATAATTTCCATAACTAATCCACATATTAAACTAAACTAGAGTTAAAGTAACTCTGACCCATATGGGATTTAGGTTTTTAACAAATTTACTTAAATATCAAGTTTTGAATAGAAAAGCAACTGAATAACTAAATAGAAGAAACTATGTAAGTAAAATCATTGTTGATGTGATGGACTAGGATCTACATATTTGCTCTATTTGGTTGGGTAGACACGTTGAGCTTTCCACTCCTAAAATGCCATAATAAACTCCTAAATTTTCATAAGATTGGAAATGATGACATGTTTTATCCTTACTTTCCAAATGTTTTATTCCCTCTGAATTTTCCCCATCTTTTATGTGTGTTCTAGGAGAGTGTCGATGCAGTGACAAAGAAGTGAATCTACCTTTGAAATCTGAGAAAAATATTTAGTCAATAACCTGTCACTTTCTTTAATGATGTTGATCTTTTCCCTAAAGGATTGAATCACAATATTGGTATCTTTTTCTAGTTTTCCATCATCTTTTATATATTTGATATCAATATTATGTAGATCATGTTGTAATGACTGAATGAATTCAATTATTTCCTTGATCATTTTTGTGATTTCCATTCATCCTTATCAAGTTACTAAATTTATGCATTCAATATTTTTATTACTTATATATAATACATCTTCATCTAGACTTGTCAAGTTATTCTCTAACAAAAACTTTTTTATTCCATACTTTTAAACTTCATCAATATAGTTAATCACGCTCATCAATTTTCCTTCATCTTTTATCCACAAAGTGTTTTGAGTCTTTAAATCTTCAATAGTAATTGTGGTTAAATCATATACATTCTTCAATTTATGGATGAAGTCTATACCTTTCTAAATGATGTTATCCAACCAATTATCAAATACCTTGGTAACCATGTTGCCTCTATGAATCTGGTATAGCATCCTTTGATTGACAAGTGATTTTGGATCAAAAGACAGGAGAAATTGGGTGATCGGTTGTGGATCTGGACTATGAATGGCATCAATGTACTCTGTCATTGACTACATAGTCTATTTTAATTCTCTTTTATCTTTTTCATCCTTTTAGGTTCTATTGACTATCCTTTTGGTGGATGCTTCAAGGTGATGCACATCTGTGGCATGTGATGTAGTCCCAAGATCCACCTTTTCAATTGTAAAATCCTAAACTATAGGATATTCAACTTCTTCATTAGTTCTTGGCCTGGCTATTTCTGCATTCCAATTCCCTATGTCAGGGTCGATGTCTACCCTGGATATTGTTTTTAACTTTTTGGATTTAGGGACTTTCCCTAAACACTTACCATATCCTCCAAGGGAAAATAAAATGGAACTACTTTCCTTTTGTTGCTAATTGAACTCTCCAGCCACTTGGGTGTAGAGACTAAGGCATCTTTATTAGGATTTAGTTGATTAGAAGGTACTTTTGAAATAATCATTAGTTTGGTAGAATTAGAAGGAATGACTATCTACAGATATGTACTAACCTCTTCCACCATTGGTGAACTAGATTCTTTATCACCTTTGGCTTCTCCTAAATCTTTTTTAGAATTCAAATCCATAATTACCTTTTTATAAATATAGCTCTTTATCTTACTTTGGGTCTTTGATCTGGTGGCATGAGGAGGCAGAGTAGTTACAAGGGCCTTTTCAAATTCTTTGATGACAAGATCCCTTCCAAATTTTTCTCTAGAAGTACCTGCATCATAAATAGCAATAAGCTGATTAGAGGAGCTTATTGGAAATAGGGATTCAATTATTGATGTACATTATTGGGAATCTATGTTTTGAGATCCTCTCAATTTCTACTTTCTCAACCATTTATCAGTCCTTATTATCATTGAGAGGGTCTTAACCTCAATTCTATCTTCTTCCTTTTTCTCTCAGTCAATTTTTGGAATAGGTGATTATTTTATCTTTTCAAATTATGGAACAGTCACCTGTTCATCATTGTCAAAAATTCTAGAGATGTCCGTATTTAAATTGAGGGTAATAATTTACCCTAAGGAGAATTTGGACCATAGTATTTTTCTAAATTTAAATTCATTTGAAAAATCCTCCCAATAATCCTTCAATTGAGGAATATGTGACAAACCTATTCTAAGTTATCTCTGGCAAAACCTTTGCTATCAAATTGTGACCTGGCTATGAAGCATTGAAAATTAAATTTCTTAATATCCAATTCTAAATTCAAAGCATCAAAAGTTGACTTGCATGAATAACATCCAAATTTAATACGAAAAGATATGCCATATTTCTTTTTCATTGGAAATTTTTTATCTACATGTGATAATTTTCTACAAACTTCTAAAAACACAAATCGATCAAAAACATACCTAGGTAACCTTAAAGGTTCACCGTCAAAACCCCCAACTATGATATAAGTTAACTTGGAAAATTGAGTGAAGAAACTACCATAAATGTTGATTAATTTTATAGCTTCATCAAACAACCTTTTATTGATGTTGTTTGACAATTCAGAAGTCATCCTCTTAGTAAAAACATCATTGACTCTCTTGTAATCCTCATAGCAATTATGCATTTACAACTGTAAGTAATATTCATAAATTTTACTGTCTTCAGCCAAGGGTGCATGTGGTAATCCTACCCATTATCTTATAGATGCCAAGCAATAGAAGAGGTATGAAGACATATAAAACTCTTTATTTGCCAAACAATTACTTAAACCCTGATGCAAACTTTCAACTACAATTTCTTCCCAATCCAAATACTATTCTCCTTGGAGGATCACCTGTATGAAGAAGTAAATCCAATATTACCAATAATATGCATGGGCATTACCTTTTAGTCTATGTAGTAATACTATAATATCTTATAATTTTGGAATCATATGATTTCTTGTTAATGGTCTAGGTAGTCTTGAACCTCCTTTTTGGAATTTCAAAATCCAATTCCTAGAAATCATGCTCTTGTAAATTGCTTTCTTTAATGAAAAATAACTATAGAAAGAAGAAATATTGAGGTCAGAGTATGGTTCCTTGGTAGGAATTCTCATTATAGACATTAGGGTTTGTCTATTGATATGTAACAAAACATTACCATCTGCAGTCCTAATGCACATGTTCTGAGATTCATATCTATTCATGCATTCAAGGACTAATTCAGGGCATTAGACAACCATGGCAAAGGCCAAAGCTTCAACCAAACCACTTTCTACAATTTTATGCATCATAATATTTGACATAGAATTTCTATCCCTTTCTTTAAAATATTCCAAATCATATTGGACCAGAGAGGTGTCCCCAATTTTAAGAAGAGAACATATGAGACTAGGACCATGCTCGTAATTGAGACATGTAGATTTCATGGCCATAGGTTGGAGGAAAAAAGAAAAAGTTTTGAACTCTTTAAATAATATTTTAAACTCTAAAGGATCCTTCTTCCCAACCAAGTAAATGAAACAACTTATAGTAAGAGTAAAACTCACCTTTAAATTTGTCTAAAATCACTGCAAATTTGAGAATGTTGTTCTTCTTTGTATCGCCCAGTATGCTCATTTGATTAATTTGAATTGTTCTCTCTTGATACAGATATTAACCAAATCAAATGATTAAACTGAAATAATACATGCTAAATATGTTTGATAAGACAGATTTTGACATATGCACCAATGGCAAGCATTTTTTTACATGCAATTTTGATGAGTAATGATTATCTATAACCTCATGAAAATTCAAAAATTTCCACTTTATAATGAGTTTCAGATATATTCTCCTCTAAATTTCCCACTAATTTTAACTTAGAGAAAGCCTCATGGCGAGATGAGAGTATAGTCATTGAACCATTGAACCATTGAACCATTGAACTTTTGAAAATGTGGTTCAATTTTGGGGTTCAATGATATGAGATGAACTACACAGACCGACCAATAATCACATGATCTTTCCATAAACTTTGAATGTTGAGACATTGAACTGTTAAACTTTTGAACTCCACTATGTAGGTTTAAGTGATAGGTTCAATGATGCATTAATTTATATAAGGGAACTGAGTGAACATGACTCTTTACAAAACATTGAATATTGAAATTTTAAACTGTTGAACTGTTGAACTCTAAAAAGTGGTTTAAGTTCAAATGAAAGGTTCAAAATCATAAAAAATACACTAAGGGACAAACAATTTGCTTTGAAAAACTTTGAACCATTAAACCTATTGAACCATTAAACTAATTAAACTCTTGAACTTTGAGAAAGGTTTAGGTTCAAAGGTTCAATTCTTTTAAGAATTTACACACAAAAGGAGATAAGTGGGTGAACTTATTTTATGTAAAAATTCATGTAAAATTGAATAAGGGTGACTCAAAAGGTAACATTGGATCTAACTGGGGACTGTATTTTATGAAAAAATGTAGAGAACTCAGAAACTCTGGTTACATAGACCAAAACATAAAAATGGAAGAAAAAGAGAAAGACAAACCAAAAATGGGAAAGGAAAACACAAAATGTGACAACAAAAGAAAGGCTATGTAAAAAAAAGGGGATACCTATTTCACAGTCAATAAAACTTAAGATCGTGTCCATTATAGGATAGGGGTAAAATAGCTCCATCCAGATATTCCAATTTAAAAGAATTAGGACCAAGTACTTGATGAATATTGAAAGGTCATTTCCAAAGTGAATAAAATTTTCCATGTGCTCCTTTAGGTTCTCTCCTTCTATCCCATAACAATACTTCATATCCTTCCATGAACTTTCTAGGTCTAGTTTTCTGATAAAAAATCTTTTTAACCCTATTTTGATGAGTAGTAATCCGATCAACCAGTTCATTCCTCTCTTCCTAAATATTATTTAAGTACATAAATCTTTTCTCTAGAGAATCTTGAAAGTACTGATCTTCAATAACATTTTATAATTTAGCTACAGATAATTCTAGAGGTATGATAACTATGTTCTTATCCCATAAACTAGCTCAAAAGGTGCCATCCTTATTGCTCTTTTTGGGGTTACCCTATCAGCCAAAAGTGCTTCGTATAGTTTTTTATGCCAATCTTTGGGGTTATCACTCACCAATTTCTTCATGATGGATATCAAATTTTTATTACTGGACTCTGCTTGCCCATTCCCTTGAGGGTAATAATTTGATGAGTGAGAAAGAGAGATACTATGTTCATAGCATAATTAAGTAAGTTCCATTGAATAAAAATTGGTAGCATTATCTACCAAAATCATCTATGGGACACCAAAACAAACCAATATATTTTATTTGAGAAAATTACATACCACTTCTAAAGTGGTTCTCTTCACAGGGGATGCTTCAACCTATTTCATAAAATAATCAATTGCTATTAAAATGTGTGTATGACCAGCACTTAATAGAGGTGAAAGATGCCCAATGAAGTTTAATCCCCATTTTTTGAAAGGTTATTTAATAAAGACAGGTCTCAGAGGTAATGCTGCAAGTTGCGGTCTTCCTGAAAACAATTTGCATTTTTCACAATTAGCTACCCATTTATATGCATCTTTGAACATACCTAGCCAATAATAACAATTTCTAAGGATTTTGAATGCTATGACTGAAGAAGAGAAATTTCCACCATAGGCTTCATTATGAAAAAATTCCAATAGTTTTTATTGTTGTTTCTTATCTACACATCTCAGAAAGGTTCCATCTAGTCCCTTTTTATATAGGACATCACCCCATATCACATATTTTGCTGATTTTAACTTTAGATTCCTTTTCTCCTTCAGGAATAAATGAATGGGACAGTCTCCGTAAGTAAGATAGTGTGCCATGTTTAGAAACTAGGGATCTTGTAAGCTCACCAATAGGACAATAGGAAGTTCTTCTTCTTCTTATTTACTTCTGTCTATCAATTTGCACAAATTTTAACCTCTAACTAATTTGGTTGGCTTAATCACCATGTTTTATTCTTGAATTTTAACAACCCATATTGCTCTATTATTCATCCCAACCTCTTGCTGAGTCAAAATGCTTTTTACAGCCAAACTAGGAATACATATAATTGAATGAGAATGAAGTATTTAATATCTGAATTGTTTAACAACTTTTACTATAACAAAAACTTGTTTCTTAGCCAAAGAATATTTAAGTTCATGTTTCTTGAGAGGAACACTCATAAAAGCTATTGGGTCTTCTACATTTACTTCATTTTTTTGTAACAAAATACCAGACATGGTATGTTCTAAAGCATAGCAATAAATAACTAAATCTTTTTGGAAATTGGGATTTACCAAAGTAGGTGTTTGTACAATTGCTTCTCTAATATCTTCAAATGATTTTTTAGCAGCTTCATTTTATTTGAATACTTGTTTTTTGCTCATCATCCCCATCATATGTTTTGTAATCTCATCAAAATCAGGAATGAACCTTTTGAGAAAATTAATCTAACTAAAGAAAGACTTAACTCCAGTCTTATTTGAAGGAAGACTTAACTATTGTATTTCTCTAACTCTTTCTGGGTCAATTTTGATTCCACACTTTGAAACTAGGTGTCTTAATAATTTCCCTTCTGTAACATAGAAAACCGACTTCTTAGGATTAAGAGATATCCCATGACTCAGGCATCTTTGTAAGATAGTCTCTAGATCCTTCAAATGATCCTTTCTTTTTCTAGATAAAATAGTTAAATCATCAAGATAAATGTCAATAATTCTATCTTTCAAATCTTTAAATGATAAATCCATCGCCCATTGAAAAGTTGCACCAACATTAATCAAACTGAAGGGCATACGGTTATAAGCAAAAGTTCCTCAGGGTGTAGTGAAATTAGTTTTATGTTGGTCAACTACAACTACACTTATCTAATTATAACTTGAGAACCCATTTAACATGGACAACATTTCTGACCCAGCAACAATTTACAAGATATGATCCATCATAGGCAAGGGATCATTATCTTTTCAACTTTCTTAATTTAAATTCTTGAAGTCAACACATATTCTTATTTCCCCATTATTTTTGCATACCATAATAATGTTTTCCACCTAGGTGGAGTGATGAATTGGATAAATAATCCTAGACTTCAACATCTTGTCAATATCTTTAAAGATAGCCTCAACAACTTTTGGGTTGTAATTCCTCAGCCTCTGCCTGAAAGGAGTTGTATTTACTTTCAAATGAATATGATGCTAAAATTTTCCACGTCTAAAATATTTAAGGTCATCATAGCACCAAGAAAAGACATCCTTATACTTAATCAATAGATTAATTAATTTGTTTTTCTCCTCTAGTGAACAACACTTACCAATGGAGATCCATTTGGGATCAGTCTCACTTTCAATGTTAATTTTCTCATAATCCTCTATTTTGTTAGGATTTTGGGCAAGTTTGCCTTTAGTATATTCATCTTATCTAGTGAACAGATATTCTAGAGAGACCAATCCTTTAGGGATTTTGTTTCTTTTTAATTGAATTACATCATCTTTTGGATTAATCCCTAGACCAGGACTGAATTCTTTACATTCTATTTTAGAACCTTCAAAATAAGTTCCCAAGAACATATCAGCATTCTCTAAATTTTTTTTGATCTGTTTATTACTCTCAAAAACTTTCCAATTTTTAGCGTTATCTGGGACATTAGGATGATAGACCAGTTCAATCCTATATGAATCCCTTTTGAAAGCAGGGTGTGGGAGAAGAAGAGAAGCTGATACTACTAGAGAATCTACCAGAGTGTTCTGGTCTCTAGGAATTTCCTTAATATAAAAGGCATCAAAACATTCTATCTCATCCCAAACTCTATTTTTGTAATGTCTTAATCTATCATTTTTAACTGATAAAATTCCTCTCACTTGTTTGAAAATTAATTCAGCATCTCCTTTTGCCTTGAGTACTTTTATACCTTTTCCTTTAGCTTCACTTAACCCAAGCAATAAATCTTCATATTATATAGTATTATTAGTGTTTTTAAATTTTAGATTGAAATAGTAAGGAAAAGTTTCACCTTCAGGTGAGATTAACACAACTCTTGCTCCTGAACCAGGGGTAGCACAACTGACATCAAATTCCATGGTCCATAAATCATCTGAATGAATAGACTTTGGGATAGATTCTTCCTTTAAATGTTCAGAGGAGAGAAAATAATTACCAAATTCACATTCTTCAAATAGGATGTGAGACTTAGGATCATCATAAGGATATATTGTAAACTTACATTTAGGTTAAGGTTCTAGCTTAACTTTCTAATTTCCCACTAGAATTGTAGCTTTTGACCAATCTAATTTAATCTACCCTCCCAAATATTTGCAAAAAGTTATGCTCAACAACATCCCATAACTAGCAAGAATATTCACTACTAGGATAGTCAACTTCACCTTTTTATTAGGATAGGTTGTAAGAGTAACTTGTGCATCTTTAATTTGTCTGAGAAAAAAAATCTATTTACCATCCATGGAGTAATATCTACCAAATGTTTTTTTAAGGGATAAGCCTAAGGATTTGGCTATATAATAAGGCATTATATTATCAGAAGCATCTAAGTCTATGATACAATTGCTAAGTTTATGACCATTTATGAACAAAGAAACATAAAATGGGTTGGGTTTCATATCAGCCATATAAGGTGTATCATCAGATGAATTAAGGGTCATTCTAGAAGTATGAGTGGGTGACTTAGATAGATAATTAAATAATTGGGCAATGGGGGACTCAATATTAAAATTTAATTAACTTTTAGGTGTGACTTGTGTAGGACCATTTTTAACATATTTAACTAATTTATCAAGTTATTTGGGTTTCAACCTAAGGTATTCAATAGTGTTGATGCTGGAAAGTGCACCCAGTGGCAGGAACATGAATTCCTGCCCTCTCCCCACAACATGGAAACTCCTCTCTCGCCTGTGGGATGGTGAAGCAAGAGAGGAGGGTCTCTAGGTATGGGCTAGTTCCCTCTAATGTATCTTGTTTGTTTTAGGTAACGCAAAATATATGTATATAGGTATATACTGGGGGGGATGAAAAGGGAGAGAGAAAAGCATGAAAACAAATAGCCTACTCTAAAAGAGGTGATACACCAAAAAATAGGTTGATCTTCCCACATCCACACTCAGGAGAAAACAAAACATACATACACTCAGATCTGGCAGAAAAGACCAGGTCTCTGGGATGACAGGGAGGTTCTTATGGAAAGCACAAGAAACATGGACTCACCAAGGTGCTGAGAAACACACACTATAAGTGACCTCACCTGTTCTATACCTCCGAAATAGAACTCTACTCCTGGCAGCAACAGACAGTGGCACTTTGTAGATCACAGGTTTGCTGGTGTTGAACCTGTGAGAGCATCAAGAGACAATGACTAGACACAGATTAACATTCAATGCATACACTGAAAGATCCATCCAAATAGAGGTAAAAACTATCTTTTATTGATTCAGGTGGAAAATTTGGAGAGCAGTGCTCTTTACAAAAGTCGGGGAAGATCCTGATAAATGGCTAAGTCTGTGTATTTATACCAAAAGAGCCAAGAGAAGTTTCATGGGAAAGCGTGAAAACACTATTGATGACATCACAAGTTTGCCAAGACCATGCTTGTTGTGTTGTTTTACGTGCTGGTCTTCTTTAGTGGCTGGGCAGGTTTTTTCTTGTGCACTGCAGGTGAATTTTGCCGCCCTTTGTATGAACTTCATATAGGATTCTCTGCCGACGTCGACCGATAAGCTACCGATGGTGGCAAACTTGTCGACGTCAGTTTGTGTAATGTGCCGACATCGGCAGTATTACGCGTGGGGATTTCATTTTCACTGCCCTAAGGTGGGCTTTTACAATTCGCCGCCATAGGGCAGACTTTTTCAATTCGCTGCCATAGGGCGGACTTTTTCAATTCACCGCCATAGGGCGAACTTTTTTCCTTGCCCGTCATGGGGCGGGGTTTTCCATTTCACCACCTGAGGGCGGGATTTTCCAACTTTTGCACCTGTCATTGTGCTGCCGACGATGGTGGTTCTGCCGATGTCAGTCTCTGTAAGGTGCCGATGACGGCAGTATTGCCGACGTCGGCCGACATTTTCCCTTTTCTTTGTGTTGTGGGCGATGAATTTGCCGCCCTCTACATGTTTGTAGGTGGGCTCATTTTACCCACCCTTGTAGTGGGCGGCAAATTTGCCACCCTCTGCATTTTTTCTGCCCTCTTTTTTGCCTAAGTGTTGAACACTCCATTTTCTTCCTTCTTCTCTTCTTACGTGAATGTTCAGAGATTCTGTCTTTTGCCACCGCAAACGTCAACGAACTAGGCTGATGAACCAATGCTCTGAAACGGAAACTATCGAAACCTGAAAGTGGACCTTGTAACCTGAAATGATTGGCCATGCGAAGCAGGTGTAGGAGGTGACCGAGATTTTGCATGAGGGGCAAAATTGGGTCAACAAATTGGCGACTCATGGGGGAAGCGTGCCTGCTATGCTTAGAACCCAGTTGCCTTGCATATCCATTGGGTGCGGAGTCAGATGGTGACTTTGAAGCGAGTTCACAACAGCTCAAAAGATTCTGCAATCAAAAATATAGAATTTTTACCCCCAAACAAAGGGAAACACACAAAGCTAAAAACAACTACCTATGCAACTACACTTAGGGAAAACAGGGAAAACAATTGAAAGCAAACTATTATGTACAGCTAACCATGAATGCTCGCATCCCTCCTGGATCGAAAGGAAAATTTCTCAAGTCCCCTTCCTGGCAAAGAGACTTATCGTGACAGGCAAGTAGCTGAAAGAAAATGAGATTTGGTGACTTGCTCTTCCTGCCTGTCACCTGAATTGGCTGGAAATCGAGGGAATTAAAATCAAACATGCCTCCAATATATACGTACTCTAATTGTTTTGGGAGGCCTGTTAGATGCTAGTCCTTCAAATCGGTGCTCTCCACCAAGAAATCAATGGCTGTCAGTTTATCACCGTAAGCCTTTTGATCTGCACAATTCTTCTGCAATGTATCATGGTCTGATTTGTTTCCCTCTGCTTCGCTGAAAACTCTGTCAGACTCATCCTCTGCTTCCTTTTGGCCTTCTAGAAGAAGGGTGAATGTGGTGATGTCTAAAAGGGGTTCACAAAATGATTACTCATCCCATAAGACTTCACTTTTTTGTTTAAAGCTCAGTTCTTCAAGGCATTCCTCCAAGAAGACGGACCTCTCCTTTTCCTCTTTGCTGATCAGGTTCTCTAGATTTTTAGAAATATTCCCCTGATCTTCCTCTTTCTCAGGTTCTCCAATGTAGTCATCCTCATCAATACAGCAAGGATTTTCATCAAACTGAGGGGAAGAGAGATTACCACACATTTGTTCCTCTTTGAATTGCTGGAACATCTACATATATGCAAGGCCAACATCTTCTCCACTACTGATAAGGTCTTCACAAGGAGCATCAATGATGATTTCTTCTTCATTGTCACTCATGACAACCTCCTGAAGGACTGCAGATTGGATCTTTTGTTTCTCACTTGCCTCTTGCAAAATAGGTTCTTCTTCAAGAAGGGACGAAGTGGAGAAAACATGTGAGAGAGGGGGCAGCCCTTGAGCCAGAATCGAATGATTCTCCTCCCTCCACTTGATTAGCACTTCATCTATATCAGGTACGACCTGATAACTCTCTTGGAAATGTGTAAGTGGGGTGTGTTCAGGCATGGAATACACTGTTTGGTCTGAACCATCCACCACATATTGGCTGAGGGAATTCTCTTTAGACTCCAACTCTGCAATTCTCCTACTCAGATTTTCTTGAAAAATATTTTCCTGGAGGCTGCCAGCATCATCATCGGTAGGCGCAGCTTCAGCGTCTTCAAGGTTTTGAGAAAAACCTTGCTTTTCTTCTTCTATTTCTTTACTGCCCCATGATTCCACTGTCTTCCTCCAATTCAAGATCCCCAAATTTGAATCTTGCTCCTGTGAACAGGGAGCAACTTTGTTTTCCACAAGGACCTGAGGCTCTTCCACAAGGTCTAAAAAAATTAACTCCCTTTCAAGGAGTAGCTTCATCCTAGCCTCTAAGTTTTCAATCTGTCTGGCTAGGTTTTCTTAGAAGAGTCTTTCCTAGAGGTGGCTAGCATGATCCTCCTCAAAGCTCTGGGCTGGTCCTTGACATTCTTTCCTCCAATATGGAATCTGCACACTATGCTGGAGGACTTGGGGAGGCTAAGGAATGCAAGGAAAACACTGTTGGTGCGTTGGAGGAGCCTCTAGAAGAGGGACGTGCTGGCTGGTGGTATTTTTCTCAATGAAAGATTCCTGATCTAAGGAGTTGAAAAGATTGATCTCCATGGGAGGTTGTTCTGATACCCTTTGGTGTTGAAAAGCTAGACGCACGGGATTGGGAGGAGCAGTGTTTGATGAGTTAGAGTGAGCTAGTGCAATTTGATAAAATGGGTTTGGTGCAAAAGAGGGGGTTTTCTTTAGGTTAGGAGGGGGTACGTAAGGCTAGCTGCCTTGAATAGATGGATTTCTCCATTTTGTTACTTCCTCCTTCATGGACTGTATGGCTTGTGCTTGCCTAAACAAGCACTCCTCTTTATACATCAGCTCCTGCTGATACTTGTGCTGCTCTTCCAATCTATCGACTTCTTTTGTCTGCTTCTCAAATTCCAACGCCACCTCCCTTATAGTTGCAGGGCAACTAGGAGAGCTACTTGAGGGGATTGCATAAATATCTAAAGTCTAATCATTTTCACATGAAGGAAAACAAAACCCATGATTTTTTGCAAAAGAAGTATACATACAAGAAATAGATGATTTTTTGGTGGCACCAGACTGCTTAACCAGTGGATCTACTCGAAGTCGCCAGATGCTGAAGAAACTTGATTTATTGTAGCAGGACCAACATCAGTCTTGGAACCTTACTGCATTAGAAAACTTGATAAAATATAGTCCCATCGGGTGTACCAAAACTATTGACGTGCACGGTGCTGTATTGGTGGTTCCTCTACTTTAACAGGATCAGCGAGTAACCCTGCAACTTTTCTGATTAAAAACTTGGGGTCCCACCGGGCGTGCCAAAACTGTTGACGCTAGAAAGTGCACCCAGCGGCAGGAACACAGATTCCTGTCCTCTCCTCGCAACATGGAAACTCCTCTCTCACCTATGCGATGGCGAAGCAGGAGAGGAGAGTCTCTAGGTATGGGCTAGTTCCCTCTGATGTATCTTGTTTGTTTCAGGTAACGCAAAATATAGGTATATATGTATATACTAGGGGGATGAAAAGGGAGAGAGAAAATCATGAAAACAAACAGCCTACTCTAAAAGAGGTGATACACCAAAAAATAGGTTGATCTTCCCACATCCACACTCAGGAGCAAACAAAACATACATACACTCAGATCTGGCAGAAAAGACCAGGTCTCTGGGATGACAGGGAGGTTCTTATGGAAAGCACAAGAAACATGAACTCACCAAGGTGTTGAGAAACACACATTGTAAGTGACCTCACCTATTCTATACCTCCGAAATAGAACTCTACTCCTGGCAGCAGTAGATAGTGGCGCTTTATAGATCACAGGTTTGCTGGTGTTGAACCTGTGAGAGCATCAAGAGACAATGACTGGACACAGATTAACATTCAATGCATACATTGAAAGATCCATCCAAATAGAGGTAAAAACTGTCTTTTATTGATTCAGGTGGAAAATTTGGAGAGCAGTGCTCTTTACAAAAGTCGGGGAAGATCCTGATAAATTGCTAAGTCTATGTATTTATACTAGAAGAGCCAAGAGAAGTTTCATGGGAAAGCGTGAAAACACTATTGATGACATCACAAGTCTGCCAAGACCATGCTTGTTGCCTCGTTTTGCATGCTGGTCTTCTCCGATGGCTGGGCGGGTTTTTTCTTGTGCATTGTAGGTGAATTTTGCTACCCTTTGCATGAACTTCATATAGGATTCTCTGCCGATGTCGGCCGATAAGCTGCCGACGACGGCAATCTTGCCGACGTCGGTTCGTGTAATGTGCCAACGTTGGCAGTATTGTGCGTGGGGATTTCATTTTCGCCGCCCTAAGGTGGGATTTTATAATTCACTGCCATAGGGCAGACTTTTTCAATTCGCCACCATAGGGTGGACTTTTTCAATTCGCCGCCATAGGGCAGACTTTTTTCCTTGCCCGTCATGGGGCGGGGTTTTCC
The DNA here is from genome assembly GCA_037957365.1 of Torreya grandis. NCBI lineage: Eukaryota > Viridiplantae > Streptophyta > Pinopsida > Cupressales > Taxaceae > Torreya > Torreya grandis. The sequence goes on along the minus strand of JARHVA010000263.1, from coordinate 1,767,983 downwards.
ATTTCACTGCCTGAGGGCAGGATTTTCCAACTTTTGAGCTTGTCGTTGTGCTGCCGACGGCAGCGGTTCTGTCGACGTCGGTCTCTGTAAGGTGCTGACGACGGCAGTATTGCCGATGTCGGCTGACATTTTTCCTTTTCTTTGTGTTGTGGGTGGCGAATTTGCCACCCTCTGCATGTTTGTAGGAGGGCTCATTTTACCTACCCTTGTAGTGGGTGGCAAATTTGCCGCCCTCTACATTTTTTCTGCCCTCTTTTTTGCCTAAGTGTTGAACACTCCATTTTCTTCCTTCTTATCTTCTTGCGTGAACGTTCAGAGATTCTGTCTTTCGCCACCGCGAACGTCAACGAATTAGGCCGATGAACCAATGCTCTGAAACAAAAACTGTCGAAACCTGAAAGTGGACCTTGCAACCTAAAATGACTGGCCATGTGAAGCAGGTGTAGGAGGTGACCGAGATTTTGCCTGAGGGGAAAAATTGGGTCAACAAATAGGGGATATTTGAATTTTTATAGACTTACAAAATTATAAAATATCAAAAGTCTCACAATCATTTCTATGTAACAATTTACTTTCTTGTGTCTTAACATCAGATGTTTTAGTAAAAGGTTCCTTACCTTTAACGAAAACTTCTTGAGTATTAGAAAATTTTGGATTCTTTTGACTTTTGGTGAGCACAACACATGAATGATCTTCAAGAGTAACCAATATTTCACCTCCTCTTTCTGAATCTAAATCATATTCAAGGAAGTTTATTTTAGAGTTTCTAGGTCTCTTAAAGCTCTTTTATTCTTTAGTAATCTCCCCTAAGACATCTTGAGTAGCAGTCATATGAGTATATCTAAGCATCCCTGGACAAGAATCTCCCTCATGATCAATATTCAAATGAAAGACACACATGTTGTTTCTTCTAGGAGGGGCTTCAATAGTCAATCTTGGTTGTGTTGATGCAAGTGGTAATGTCTTACTAGTATTTGCTTATTGATTTCTCCTACCCATATCCTACTATAGTTATTTGAATGAATTACTAGTCTTCGGTAATTGTCTCTTAAGGGAAATCATATCATTAACTAGATTTTGAACCAAAGGATCCATACAGGATGAGGGATGAGCATTAGGTACTTATACTTCTTTCTTCCATTTTATAGCCATAATAAGATCATCTTATAACTCAAATTCCAATGATTATGTGTCTGTTAAATCAACAATTGCACCTCTTCTAAGATGAAAACTTATATCAAGAGGCATAGATTTAATAAATAAGCATTTATAATTCTCAGCAGTCAGTCTTTTAGTAGTAGGAATCTTGTGTACAATTATATTAAATTTAATTCCCTCATGGGTTCATGTATCTCCTTCATGAGCTGAGTCAATTGATCAAAAAGGGAATGTTCATCATCTACACTTTTGAACCTATTTTCAAATGTAATTTTCATATCATTCCAACTTGTGATTGAGGAATTAGTTAGATGATAAAACTATTGTGCTACAATATCAATTAGAGTTTGCAAAAAAAGCCTTATGGCTACATCTTGATGTTGCACGTCTAACACACCACATGCCACTATAAAGGCACTTAGATGTTCCTCTAGTGATTGTCTTCCATCTCCATTAAATTTAGGTAAATTTTCCCTTACATTTTTAGGCAAAGGATTCAGATTGGCCCCTAAATTTAGAGGTCAAATAGCTGCACCCCAAGGTTGGGCCATTGGAAGAAAACTTATGACAAAAGGAAAGATAGTACCAAAAAGAGTAAAGGCTTGATAAATAGAGGATGTAGAGGGTTTAAGAGGGCTAGGTGTTTTACTTCTACCTTTTCTAATGCAAGTAAGAATATAAGGAAAATTTAAGTTTTGCAATGCTTGAAAAGTAGAATCCTCAATTCCTTCTCTTTTCAAAGACCTTGTGTATCTTATGGAATCCAACTTAAGATATTATAATTATTAACTTCATACTTTAAGGGATTTAATTCCTTGCTATGTTTTCTACTTGCCTCCTTCTTTGCCTGAGTAATAACTGTTAGGTTGTGGAGCTAAAAGCTTCACCAGGATGCAAACAGGGGAAGTTATGGAGGTTGCAGAAGAGTTGCGGAGTGTCACAGACACCAGCGTCGGTCAGGACAACTGATGACGGTAGGAAGGAGAAAGAAGGCAATCGACGTCGGTCATGGATCAGCCGGCATCGGCACCCCCAGGCAGTCAGGGACTGGCGTCGGTCACCTGTGGTTTGAGCTGCGAGTACATTACGGGCAGTTGGTTGACGAACCAAGTGTTTGCATGTTTAGAGCTATTTTTAGACTGAGAGCTATGGATTTAATTATTGTATTATTTGTCTAATTATTGTTTGGATGAGATATATATATGGACTCATGATTGTATTGTAAATGTGTGCTATAAAGCCATAGAGCTTTTAGAGAGAGCTAGTGTAGCTCCTCCTAGTTCCAAAGGGGTGCTGAGTGTGTATGATCAGGGAGAGTTGCAAGGTCTGCAAGGTCAAGGAGCTGATCCACCGGGGTACTGGTTGAAGAATCATAAGGACTTGGTGAGGCAAGGACAAGGGTTCTTCAGGGGTGTAGAGACATCTACATGGTGAGTAAGGTCTAGTGATTTGCAGGTAGCAGTAGAGAGCAGGGGATCTACTTGGAGTACGGTTGTGTACTTGGTGAACTGGTAGCATGTTACTGACTGGTTGGAGAGGTGAACATCAATTCTATATTGGAGTTGATTGTTGGGACTGAGAGAGAGAGGGAAGAAGGTCTTGAGGCATGGCAAACCTTTGAGGTGGAGGAAGAAGTGGCATTTTCCTTATTGTATATTCTTCTGAGTGATTATTAATACAATTGTGTATTGTCTCTCATATTCTTGTGTTGTTTCATATTTCTAGTTACTTATTGATTCTGGTATAATTCCATGTTTAGTTGCTAATACAAGAAGTAATCACATGTGCTCTAATTGGTAGAGCAAGATCCTAACTCAGTAGGGATCAGAGCATGTTTATTATTCGTGGGTTCCCTGACACGTGGTATTAGAGCTTTTGGTTGGGTTACTAACAGGTGGTTTCAGATCTGGTAGTGTTTGTTGATTACAGGTTACTCACAAGGGTTTCTGATTGAGTGGGAGTATAGCAATGGCAGAAGGAAGTAAGCTACAAATGGAGAAACTGAATAGCACGAATGGTCTGATTGATGGAAAGAAAGAGCAGGTAAATAAAGATTGCTGGTTGGTTGCAGATCAACAGGGAGGAGCAAATGTTGCAGGTGATGTTGCACAGGATGTTCAAGATAAAGTGGAATCTTGGTTCATAGATTCTTTTGCCTCTTTCCATGCAGTTCGAAATAGAGCATCTTTTCATGGGTATGTCTTTGGAGACTTTGGAGAGATTTATTTAGGAGCTGGGGAGCCTTGCCAAAGAATTGGCAAAGGGGAAGTGAAGCTGAAATTGTAGATGGACGACACACAGTGGTTGAAGGAAGTCATGCAGGTACCAGTCTTGGAGATGAGTCTAATTTCTTCAGGAAATTTTGGTGATGGGAGATTTACTATAACTCTCACAGCGGATACACTTGAATTAGATGGTGGTAAGAAAGTAGGTATCCTTTATCTATCTACTTATATTATTGATTCACCTTCTATTACAAAGATGTGGCTTCATAGGCTTAGTCACATAAGTAGGAGGGGAATGCAAGTTCTGAAGCGGAAGATAGATGTTTTTGACAAGCTAAAGAACTGGAAAGCCTTGGTGTTCATGGAGGAGATGATGGACAGAGATCAGGTGAGGGAACTCAATTATTCTGAGTAGAGCAGGGTTGATTTGATTAGGATTTTGATCCATGGAGAGCTCGTAGGTAAAAAGTTATCACTCACAGACGAACACAGGTACCGGCATCAGTCACATAGTAACCGATGTCGGCAACAGGATAACTAATGTCGACAATTGGAAGACTGATGTCAGTCATGAAGGAACTGACGTCGATAGAAAAGATGCCAGTGTTAGCCAGGGAGATGACGTCGGTAGTCAGGGTCAGTGCAGGGAACCGACATCGGTTGGGAGCAGACTGGGAGATGGCCGAGATTGGTCACTGAAACGGATATTGGGCGGACAACAAGTCTCAAACACTCATGTGGAGGTCAAAAAGGGTAAGTGAACCTCATATTCATTGTTCACCTTCTTTATATTGCTTACTGATGGTCAAGAACTAGGAGGACGTGAAGAGGTAATGCAGGTAGAGTCCAGATACAGTGGGAGCTTGGCATGGATGAGGAGTGTGAGTCCTTGGAGAAAAACCAAATAGGTATTTGTTGGTAGAGTTTTCAGCTAAAAGAAAGCACTGAGAGAGATGGATTCCCATTTTAAAGAAGAGAGTGGATGAATACAAGAGATGGAAGGCCAAGGCATAAGGTCTTGAAGAAGCTGCAGGACAGTGGTATAGGTTTTGACAAGTGGATGACTAAGCATGGCTTCAATCAATGTCAGTGTAACTATTGTGGTTTTATTCTTACCAGGTGGATGATGAGTCACGACATTATCCAGTTACTGTATGTGGATGGTTTGCTAGCAGGTTTTGTACATACAGGGATTTGCTGAGCTAAAAGGTAAGGTTAGTTCAGAGGTGTGTCATGAAGAATTTGGAGCAGCAAAATTCTTTGGCATAAGAGACATGGAAATTTTATTTCTAGTGGAAGCTGATATGAAGATGGTGTTGGCAAGGTTCACTACGCAGGATGCAGAATCGGTAAGCACACCAATGGCTGGATAGTTCAAGCTTAGCTTGAAACAAGGTTCAAAATCACATGAGATCTATTGTAGATCTGAGTTTTCCCAATTCAGTGGGGGTTGTCAGAAAGTATGGAGCTAATTTAGGGAAGGAGTACTGGAGGGCAGTTCAGTGGGACTAGCAGTAGGGATGCTTGTTATGCAGGGTCAAGTTCTTCACTACATGGATGTGTAGGTTCGGATGCGGCAGGTTACTTGAATGACAGGTATAACATCACAGGTTGTGTGGTGGTTGGTCTTCAGGATTCATCTTGAAGAGGGATACAAGCCAGGAAATAGATTAGACAAGCTACAGATATACGTACAAGTGTAGCTGTTTATCTCCAAGTGGGAGATTGTTAGGTTGTGGAGCTAAAAGCTTCACCAGGATGCAAACAGGGGAAGTTATGGAGGTTGCAAAAGAGTTGCGGAGTGTCACAGACACCAGCATCGGTCAGGACAACTGACAATGGCAGGAAGGAGATAGAAGGCAACTGACATCGGTCATGGATCAGCCAGCGTCGGCACCCCCAGGCAGTCAGGGACCGGCATCGGTCACCTGTGGTTCGAGCTGTGAGTACATTACGGGTAGTTTGTTGATGAACCAAGTGCTTACATGTTTAAAGCTATTTTTAGACTGAGAGCTGTGAATTTAATTATTATATTATTTGTCTAATTATTGTTTAGATGAGATCTATATATGGACTCATGATTGTATTGTAAATGTGTGCTAGAAAACCATAGAGCTTTTGGAGAGAGCTAGTGTAGCTCCTCCTAGTTCCAAAGGGGTGTTGAGTGTGTATGATCAGGGAGAGTTACAAGGTCTGCAAGGTCAAGGAGCTGATCCACCAGGATACTGGTTGAAGAATCATAAGGACTTGGTGAGGCAAGGACAAGGGTTCTTCAGGGGTGTAGAGACATCTACATGGTGAGTAAGGTCTAGTGATTTGTAGGTAGCAGCAGAGAGTAGGGGATCTACTTGGAGTACGGTTGTGTACTTGGTGAACTGGCAGCGTGTTACTGATTGGTTGGAGAGGTGAACATCAATTCTATATTGGAGTTGATTGTTGGGACCGAGAGAGAGAGGGAAGAAGGTCTTGAGGCGTGGTGAACCTTTGAGGTGGAGGAAGAAGTGGCATCTTCCTTATTGTATATTCTTCTGAGTGATTATTAATACAATTGTGTATTGTCTCTCATATTCCTATGTTGTTTCATATTTCTAGTTACTTATTGATTCTGGTATAATTCTGTGTTTAGTTGCTAATACAAGAAGTAATCACATGTGCTCTAATTGGTAGAGCAAGATCCTAACTCAGTAGGGATCGGAGCATGTTTATTGTTTGTGGGTTCCCTGACAATAACAATCTTATATTATCAACCAATTCTTCTTCTTTTTCTATTATTCTGCTTTTTATTCTATAATCATAAATATTTCGATGAGAATGCCAAGCAAGAGTATTTAACTGACTAATTATATCTTCATGTTCATCTTGAAAACCAAGATTAGGTTGCGAAATAGGAATTATATTTTCATGTGGGAGTACCATTGTTGCCTCATATTAAGGCGACTAATCTTTTAGTAAGTATTTCAATTTTGATTCTCCAGTAGAGTCACCAAAAATTATTGGTTAATAGATTTTTCCTTATCTAAAAATGTTTTATTTTGACTCCATACCCTTCTTCTTTCAAGAAAAAATAAATTAAATAACAAATGGGTGAACTATTAAGGCTAGTTCCCCTCTGAATTAAGGTACAACTCCCTATAAGATTTTCAATGAATTGAAATATTCTGATATACTTTTAACCAAAAAGTGTTTTAAAGGTAAACTAACATCTACACATCATCATGTTATGAATGTAAGATTTTATAATAGTAATGGGTAATAGAATACATAGCTTCTATCTTCAATAATGATTAAATGAATAAACATATATATTGTTGAACTAGTAAGGATAAAACACATATAACGAATTATCCAATGGAAGAGTAATCAGTTAATAGAAGGGTAATCACTATATGAAAGAAGATTTTACATAGAAAACTCTATTTCAAATACTCAAATGCATAGATTTAAGTATGCAATAATTAATTCTCCTTTTCATTCATAGATGAAAAATGTTTCAGACAAAAATTACATATATTGTCAACAATAATGGTCCAGTTCTAAAATTTTCTAACTCCTTTTTTTTCTATCTTTTTTATATTTCCTTTCACTCTTTTATAATCAAAAATACATATAGTTTCCATAACTAATCCACCTATCAAAATAAACTAGATTTAAAGTAACTCTAACCCATACGGGATTTAGTTTTTTAACAAATTTACTTAAAGATCAAGTTTTGAATAAAAAAGAAACTAAATAATTGAATAGAAGAAACTATGTAAGTAAAATCATTGCTGATGTGATGGACTAGGATCTCTAGATTTTATCTATTTTTTTGGGTAGACACGTTGAGATTTCCACTCCTAAAATACCATAAAAAACTCCTAAATTTTCATAAGATTGGGAATGCTGACGTGTTTTATCCTTACTTTCCAGACATTTTCTTCCCTCTGAATTTTCCTGATATTTTATATGTGTTCTGAGAGAGTGTCAATGCAGTGATAAATAAGTGAATCTACCTTTGAAATCTGAGAAACATATTCAGTCAATAACTTGTCACTTTCTTTAATGATGTTGATCTTTTCCCTAAAGGATTGAATCACAATATTGATATCTTTTTCTAGTTTTCCATCATCTCTTATATATTTGATATCAATACTCTGTAGATCATGTTGTAATGACTGAATGAATTCTGTTATTTCCTTTATCATTTTTGTGATTTCCATTCATCCTTGTTGGGATACTAAATTTATCCATTCAATATTTTTCTTACTTACATATAATACATCTTCATCTAGACTTGTCAAGTTCTTCTCTGACAAAAACTTTGTTATTCCATACTTTTAAACTTTATCAATTAGGTTCATGAAGCTTATCCATTCTCTTTCATCTTTTATCCACAAATCATTTTCAGTCTTTAAATCTTCAACAATAATTGTGGTTAGATCATATACATTCTTTAATTTATGGATGAATTTTGTACCTTTCTGAATGATGCTATCCAACCAATTATCAAATATCCTGATAACCATTTTGCCTCTATGTATCTGGTCTAGCATCCTTTAATTGATAGGTGATTTTGGTTCAAAAGATAGAGGCAATTGGGTCATCAGTTGTGGATCTGGAATATGAATGGTGTCAATGTACTCTGTCATTGACCACATAGTCTATTTTAATTCTCTTTTATCTTTTATGTCCTTCTAGATTCTACTGACTATCCTTTTGGTGGATGCTTCAAGGTGATGCACATCTGTAGCATATGATGCAGTCCCAAGATGCACCTTTTCAATTGTAAAATCTTGAACTGTAGGATTTTCAACTTCTTCATTAGTTCTTGGCCTGGCTATTTTTGAATTCCAATTCCCTGTGTTAGGGTTGACATCTACCCTAGATGTTGGTTTTAACTTTTTGGATTTAGGGGATTTCCCTAAACACTTACTTACCATATGCTCTAAGGGAAAAAAAATGAAACTACTTTCCTTTTGTTTCTAATTGAGCTTTCCATCCACTTGGGTGTAGAGACTAAGGCACCTTTATCAAGATTTGGTTGATCAGAAGGTAAGTTTAAAATAATCATTAGTTCAATAGAATCAGAAGGAATCACTATCTATTGATCTACACTAACCTCTTCTACCATTGGTGAACTAGATTCTTTATCACCTTTGGCTTCTCCTGAATCTTCTTCAGAATTCAAATCCATAATTACTTTTTCATAAATCTGACTCTTTCTCTTGCTTTGGTTCCTTTATCTGGTGGCATGAGGAGGTAGAGTAGTTATAAGGGCCTTTTCAGATTCTTTAATGACAAGATCCCTTCTAGTTTTTTCTCTAGAATTAATTGCATCAAAAATAGTAATAAGCCAATTAGAGGAGCTTATTGGAAATGAAGATTCAATTATTGATGTACATTGTTGGGAAGTTATGTTTTAAGATCCTCCTAGTTTCTTCTCTCTCAACTATTTCTCAATCCTTCTTATCACTAGGAGGGTCTTAACCTCAATTCTATCTTCTTCCTTTTTCTCCCAATCAATTTCTATAATAGGTAATTGTTCTATCTTTTCAAATTATGGATCAGTCACATGTTCATCATTGTAATAAATTCTAGAGATGTCCATATTCAAATTGAGGGTAATACTTTTCCTTAAGGAGAACCTAGACCATAGTCTTTTTTTTACTTCAAATTTATCTAAACAATCCTCCCAATAATCCTCCAATTGAGGAATATGTGACAACACTGTTCCAAGATCCAAGTTATTTCTGGCAAAAACTTTGCTATTAAATTGTGACATAGATGTGAAGTATTGAAAATTAAATTTCTTAAGATCCAATTCTAAATTAAAAGCATTAGAAGTTGACTTTCATAAATAACATCCAAGTTCAATAGGAAAATATATACCATATATCTTTTTTGTTGGCAATTTTTGTTCTACATGTGCTAATTGTCTACAGACTTCTATTAACATAAATCAGTCAAAAACATACCTAGGTAACCTTAAAGGTTCACTATCAAAACCCCAAAATATGATATAAGTGAACATGGAATATTGAGTGAAGAAACTACCATAAATGTTGATTAATTGTATAGATTCATTAGACAAACTTTTATTGATGTTGTTTGATAATTTAAAAGTCATCCTCCTAGTAAAAACATCATTGACTCTCCTGTAATCCTCATAGAAATTATGCATTTTCAATTGTGAGTAATATTCATCAATTTTATTGTCTTCAGCCAAGGGTGCATGTGGTAATCCTACCCATTGTATTGTAGATGCCAAGCAAAAGAAGAGGTATGAAGACATATAAAACTATTTATTTTCCAAACAATTACTTACACCCTGATGCAAACTTTTAGTTACAATTTATAGCCAATCCAAATACTATTCTCTTTGGAGGATCACCTATATGAAGAAGTAAATCCAGTCTTCCCAATAATATGCATGGGCATTGCCTTTTAGTCTATATAGTAAAACTATAATATCTTGTACTTATAGAATCATATGATTTCTTGTTAATGGTTTAGGAAGTCTTGAACTTCCTTTTTGGAATTTAAAAATATAATTCCTAGCAATCACGCTCTTGTAAATTACTTTCTTTAATGAAAAATAACTATAGGAATAATAAATCTCAAGGTTAGAGTATGGTTCCTTGGGAAGAATTCTCATTATAGACATTAGGGTTTGTTTATTGATATCTAGTAAAACATTGCCATCTGCAATCCTGATGCACCTATTCTGAGGTTCATATCTATTCATGCATTTAAGGACTAACTCAAGGCATTGGATAGCCATGGGAAAGGTTGTAGCTTCAACCAAACCACTTTTTATAATTTTTTGAATCATAGGATTTGACATAGGATTTCTAGCCCTTTCCTTAAAATCTTCCAAATCATATTGGACTAGAGAGGTGTCCCCAATTTCAGGAGGAGGACATATAAGACCAGGTGCATGCTCATAATCAATACATGTAGATTTCATGGCCATAGGTTTGAGGAAATAAAAAGTTTTGAACTCTTTAAAAAATGTCGTAAACTCAAAAGGATCCTTCTTCCCAACCAAGTAAAGGAAATAACTTATAGTAAGAGTAAAACTCACGCATAAATTTGTTTGAAATCAATTCAAATTCAAGTAATCAAATATCTTATACCACCTGTGATGTTCTTCTTTATATCACCCAGTATGCTCATTTGCTAAATTTGAGTTGTTCTCTCTTGATATAGATATTAACCAGATCAAATGATTAAACTAAAACAATACGTGCTAAATATGCTTGATAAGACATGCATTCTAACATATACATTAATGGCAAGCATTTTTTTTACGTGTAATTTTGATGAGTAATGATTATCTGTAACTTCATGAAAATTCAAAATTTTCTACTTTATAATGAGTTTTGGATATATTCTCCTCTAAATCTCCCACTAATTTTAACTTAGAGAAAGCCTCGGGGCAAGATAACAGTATAGTCATTGAACCATTGAACCATTGAACTTTTGAAAATTTGGTTCAATTTTGGGGTTAAATGATACAAGATGAACTACACAAACTGACCAATAATCACATGATCTTTCTATAAACTTTGAACTTTGAGGCATTAAACCGTTGAACTTTTGAATTCTGCTATGTAGGTTCAAGTGATAGGTTCAAGCGATAGGTTTAAGTGATAGGTTCAAAAGATAGGTTCAAGTGATAGGTTCAATGATGCATTAATTTATATAAGGGAACTGAGTGAACATGAATTTTTACAAAATATTAAATATTGAACTTTTAAACAGTTGAACTCTTGAACTCTGAAAAAGGGTTCAAGTTCAAACAAAAGGTTCAAAATCATAATTGAAATACACTAAGGGACAAATGATTTTCTTTTAAAAACTTTGAACCATTAAACCTATTTAACTATTCAACTTATTAAACTCTTGAACTCTGAGAAAGGTTCAGATTCAAAGGTTCAATTCATTTAAGAATTTACACACAAAAGGTGATAAGCGGGTGAACTTCTTTTATGGAAAAATTCACAAAAAATTGAATAAAGGTGACTCAAAAGGTAACAGAGTGGAAGAACCATTATCCAATGTTATTTCCCCATTCTCCAACATATTCTCAATCAAATTATTGATTTGGACACATCTTCATAGATTATACCCATTGACCCGATGATAGTCACATAATTCATTTTCACGATACCAATCAGGGTAAGGAATGCCTTATGGATAAGGATTTGGTATAGGCCAACTAATCAAATTAGCGGTATCAAGCTTATGAAATATAAACTCAATAGGTTCTCCTAGGCTGCTAAAGACACAATGTGTAGGCACAATTCTCTTAAGAGGAGGGGTTTGTAATGGTAAAGGCTATTATACAAGTTCTGGATGTTGTGCTTTTGGTATTGGTTGGAGAGATTCCTGGGTAGGAGTAAGCTGAAAATATGGTGTTGATGAGGTTTTCATGGTTTTCACATGACAAGATTTAGTTACTCCATTTCCCAAAACATTCCTATTTCAATTTAATTACTTTGATATTTCTTTGTTATTGTCATGTGCCCATTGCATTACTTACGCTTAAACACGATGTTGTTGTTTTCTATTTCCCTAATTGGTAGAATTAATCTTGATGAATCCTTTATTGATGAGTGCCTACTTGATCAAAAAACCTTTATCAATGGTCTATTTAAATGTATGTGTGCATTGTAACTCTAGATGGTAAGCTATCTCACTATGCAATTTTTTGGTAAACATAGCAGCTAATTATTTATCTAGTAAACTGTGGGTGAAATGGATTACAAGGGATCTCTATTGCTATAAATAACTTACAAAACTCTCCACAACTTTTTTCTTTACTTATGTCAAGTCCAATAATGAAATATCATGCTCAAGATTGTAGGAAAAGTGATGCACAAACTTATCAAAAACATCATCAAAATCCATTACTAAATTCTTAGGCAACTTTAAAAACCATTCCAAGGCTTGTCCCATCAAGTTCCTTGGAAACAATAGTAAAAAGTAGATGTCACTATATGCCACCAGTTGACATGAAATAAATAATTTGATTAAATGAGCCTTGGGGTCACTGTTCCCTTTGTATTTGTCAAATTTGGGTGTGTTATATCCTAGAGGAAATGGTATCTACAAATATTCCATGTTAAATGGATAGGAACACACATCATCTAATTTGAAATTTTTAGTCTCCTTCCCCACCTAAATAGTAGCAATTGCATCCTTCATCTATCATAAATCTTGGGATAAGAAACTGGAAGGGATATTGGTTTGAGGGAGAAAATTAGTTTGTGTAGATGGCTGAGAGGTCACGAGTGGGACACTTTGACTAGGGTATGATGGAGACACTTGTTGGGGTATATTGGTTTGGTTGGGGAATGGAACAAGAATATGAATATGTGGATTATGATGTTCATGAAATTTCACATTTAGATACATGATATTCTAGTTTGGGTTGGTGATAAAAGTTTGATTTGAAATATTTTGTGGTTGAGATGGAAGGATATAGCTATACTATGCTTACTGTGGTTGAAAAGGGACATGTTATCAACTAATTAAATCATGTTGTTGAGTGGAAAATTGTAGACCAAGGCCCTATATATGAATTTGTGGCACATTTTTGAACTAATGGTTTTCTAGTAGGTACTTGAGAAATACGGGAACCTCCTTATTACATGAATCCCTATGGAGAAGTGAAAAATAGGTTGTAGATTTGGCATCTATCACTGACCAATATTTGCATGTTATAGGCTATTCGTTTCTTGGTTTTGAATTGACATATTAGTCTATGAATGAAGAGGTATGTTTGTCATTACCTTTTGAGGAGGAATATTAATTACCCCTGATTGAGGTGGAAATGTATTTGTCCTTTGTTACGTTATACACTAGATTGTGTCTACTATTATGGAATACTACTTGTTACTTGTTGAGGAGGAGTAAGTTTCATCACATTCTATCATTGATGCATGACATTGGCTATTGTTTGATTATGTAATACCATAGGTTATACACTTGAGGAAGAAGTTGGTTGAGGCTAGGATGTAGAAACTCCTATTCCTTGGTATGATGATATACTCATGGGATTAACTATAAGCACGTGTTATTAGCTAGTTGTTTGTGCATTAATACCACTTTAATCAAGATTGGATGCTATTCACACATTTTCCACTACATTTGGCTCACTATTTAGTGGAGAGGTTGAAGACACTTCTTCAATAATAGGCATATGCATCAATTTATCTATCAGAGTGATTTGTATGAATGGGTTGGAACTCAGATTCTCTTGTCTAGTTAATTCTATCAACACTCCTATTGAAGGTACTAGGTCAATAAGAGACTTACTTACCATGTTAATCTAATTAAAATTATGTGATAAATTTAAGTAGGTTTGGTATGTTGTTTGCATTTGGTTAAAGTGATCTTCCATGATTTTTTTGATTTGATTGGATATATTAGGGTCTTGATACATTGTTTAGACTAGAGCCATAGGATTACTAGAAGAAGCCTATTGATCATAAATGATATTATGGGGAACTCTTACTAGACTTGGTAAATTTTCATGGGGGAAGTCTATCATAAACTTGTCCCCTACCTCTATAGATTTAACCAAAATCTCATCCTTGTTTTTTAACAAATATCTCTCAAACAAAAATGGATCATATGTGGAAGTCATATTGGTAGAGTATCACTATTAAATGACTATCTCATCTACTATGAGTATTGTGGCTAGGTATTATGTAGTTTGTTCTTAGTCCTATTCTGAATAGGGTGGTGTGTTAACCAAATAATTAGCTAATGGATCTTGGCATTGTTCCCCTAATTGAGTATTATAAGAGGGATAAGAATCCATCTCATAAGCAATGTTATCTGCATAGGGGTCTTGCACCATTTCTTCCTATGCAACTACATTACTAATCCTTGAATTGTACATGAGCCCACTATGAGTGTAAGAATACATATTGGGATCCATAGTCAATGCTTTGTGATAAAAGGTTAAAGAGTTCTAAAAACTCTAAAAAGGATAGGATCTAAAACAAATGACGCCTCAACTTGGTCAAGATTTATCAAAAGGATCAAAATGTTTATGCAAAGATTTGTGAGGAAACAATCTAGTTTAAAATATCTAATGTTTAAATATTCACACAAAGATAAGCAAGTAAATAGATTGGAAAATTGAAATTCCAAACTCGAAGGTCAAAGTGTTTCAAATCAGTCTAATCTAGGAATTTAAAAATTGCTAGGTCTTTTGGCCAAACATGACATCAAGATCTAGGCTCATACAAGGCATGTGATAGGACTCTTGGCTAAATGGCATCAAAATCTGGACTTTGAAAATAGATGAAAGTTTTAATCTAATAGATTTAAAACATTTGTAACAAACACTAGCCATTTGATTATTGGTAATGAACTTGATCAACTAGGTATAAGGAATGAAACAAAAGGCACTTTAGCAATATTTTAATTTCTCATAAATAATGGTATAAAACTTGGTTCTCTCTGACAAACAACATAGACAAAGGTGAGCAATATAACTGTGCTTTAGACAAAGGATAAAAAATACACTTGGATTGGTCTGAAAATGTAGGAACAAATTTGGAATTCTATGTAAAAGGGTCTATGAAATAATATTTGAAATTATTTTTGTAACATAACGATGCTATACTACCCAAAAGGTGTGATAAAAAATTTTATTTCAAAACTCTCTAAGGTAAAGACATTTTCTCACAATTTTGACAGCATAACACTACCTTTATTGACTCAAAATATTGTAGTGCATAGACTCAAAGTGCAAGTGTTTAGCAAAAAATAGCTTAAGTCTATCAAGTGATGATAATTATTATGAGTCTTAAATAGCCTTCAACCTAAATTGGAAAATTAAACCTAAGTTCCCTCATGTTTAGTGAAAATGGTGAACCCACTTAACACATCAACCCTATGAATTTATAAAGGTGTAATTCTGAATTTAGATTACAAGTGAAGGACTTAAACAATGTTAGTAAAGGTCTAGACTCAATTGGGCAGCATAACTATACCAAAGTGGATGATATGACTCTCAAGATTTTAATGAATTTTGAATAAGGCAAATTGATGATCTCATGTGGGTAACATAACACCTCTTTGTTCAAAGGAAAATTTGGACTATGTGTTTGGTTTGGGATTTTTTTAAAACCAATTTTTGACTCCAATCAAAAATTTAGTCTATGACAAGACCAACTAATTAATTTCCATTAGATCCTAAACTAAGAACATTGCTTGGTATTGTAGGAATCCATTAATATATGTCATTTGAGAGGATTTTAAGTGTTCATCCAAAAGTAAATGCATATTATATAGTAGGGTTTTTACACCCCCCCCTCCTCTCAAATTATATTATTGTGACATGGACCTGGAGGCACACCTTGAACTAACAATACTTCCATGACAAGTGAGGATTTGTCTAAAATCTATAAATTTTCTAAACAATCTAGGGGAATCAATTGCATAATGACTTTCATGCCAAATAATTCAAAATAAAAGCACATATTTTGGGTCTTTATCACTTGGCTTGTTGCAAAAAGGTCTAGTCCTTTTTGTAACCACTACATCTTGTTATTCACTCTGTGTAGTGTGATGTCCAAAATGCCACTATGTCCCATGTGCAACTCTAAAGGAGCCAAATGAAGGCAATGTCAGGAGATGAAACCCTTGGTCAAAGCTTCCCTAAAGAACTTATGGGAGGTGATTAAGTCCCCCTTGCAAGCCAAGATACATAAATAAATAAAGAATTAAAGTAGAAATACTTTAGGGTCATTTTAAAGGTCATCCAAACTTTGATGATTTTTTGGGGAGTGATTTAGATGACTTTCTTTCTAAGCCTTGGACTAGGCTACTTAAAATAAGAATGGCACTTTTGATTCTAAGGGTTACCTATAGGGGAAAAATGGAAGAACACACACCCAACATTTTTATTTATTCCAAACAAATATTTGATTGAATAACTATTGTAAAAAGAAATTGATACGTTTGTTCAATTTTAAACCCAAATAAAATGTTTGGTGGTGTTCATTTGATCCCTTGGTATTAGTTGCAAACTTTGAAAAACATTCATCAAAAACACCTAAATTCTTTGTTAAACACCAAAAATAAGGTTCCTAATTGATTTTAATCATGGAAGAGGTGATTTAAACATTTTTTTATCAAATCTAAAGCTTGGTATTTTAGCAAAAAAGTCATCATGTTCTTTAGATTTGAAGCTCTTTTTAGCTTGAAACAAGAAACTTTAGAAAAGTAGCTCTCGAGTTTGTGTTTTTGAAAAACATAGTGATTGACATCAGTTATTACCACTAGCATCAGTTACTTTGGCTAATCAAGATCGAACCGATGTTGGTTTTATTGAACAACATCTATTAAGTCAGGTAATTGATGTCAGTATTACTTACTAACATTGATTACTGTGTAAAACTATGGCAAACAAAAATGGTAAAATAAAGTTAGAAAATCAATTTGTAAGAGTTTTAAAGGCTCAAATAAACATTTTAGAGATTAAAAAATATCTCCTTCAGGTGTGAGATGCTTCATGTCCCATTGGTCATGCCATTATGTGCTCTAATAATTTGACTCAAGAGAGGATGGTTAGTATTGTATTAGTTCCAGAATGAAAACAAGATGAAATAAACAAACTAATATCATAACATATCTAGGCCTTGACACTAGGGAGATCTTAGTTAACAAAAGAAAATGACAAACACAAAAAAAAAGCAAAGAATCAAACACAATAATTCTTTCACCTTCCTTGGATGCTCCAAATGCCTTTGTAGTGGTGGCTTGATTGGCTTGTGCTCATGAAGTCCTTGGCAATATAGGCTTGACTACCTCCATCTCTCTTTGGCACCTATATGTTATGGCTTGAATTGGCTTGGAATAAATTTGGAATTATAACACTATTACTTGAAGCTTTTGGAACCAATTTGACATTATAAATTTTCATAAAAAATCTTCAAAATGATGTTGTGAGGCCTCCTATTTATAGATTTCTAGATTTGATTAGAGTCAACCTGAACCATCCATCTCAAGATTAAGATTTGTGGTTGAGGATTAATTCAATATTTATAATTAAGTTTGTAATTATCCTCATCATGAAATTAGAAAAAGGGGCAATTAAGAGGCATAGAGGGCATCATAGAAGGCATTAATGAGGCATGGGAAGCATGAATCTTGATATTTATGGCATTTATGGCCTAGGGATGTCTTCCCAAGAAATGAGGTCACCTGGTGATGTAGATATGCAATATTCATTTCCAAAAATAATTATTCAATAAGTTTCCATGGAATTATTAACTATGCCTTGATTTGGGTGAATTATCTCTTAAGCATGTTTAAACACTTTGTGCATAAATTACCTAAATTGATTAGAATTCCTTGTTATTGGTCTAAAATTTGATTGGATTAGAATTAGAAGGAAATTTCAAATGCATTGGAATTGTATTCCATTTTAGGATTTTTGTAACACAAAATAACAAAGGCATATGTCTCATGCAAGAGATTTGATAGGGAATAGCAATCCAGAGCACCTAGGTGCAAATTTGTCATTTTGACTGAAAATGATCTGATCAAAGTTAGCTAGCCCATAAATTACATTTCCCTATTTATGGATACCCTAGAAAAAATCAGAACTTGAATATGTTAGTTTGACCTCATTTATCATGTTTTATTATTTTTAGGCCAAGTTGTGCATTTTGGGTGGAAATTTGTCAAAAGCCTAATTAGAGGTTATCAGTGGCCAGATTTAGGTGTCTACAAACTAACGTTAAAGGCAAGTAATGGATAAAATTAATTTTAATCCCAAAAGAAATTCTATTTTCAATTATGAGCATACATATATAGAAGAGCATATAAATTCAAAGAAAATGCGAGTAAAGACTGTAGGTCCCACTAGGCATGATAGACTGTTTTATGTAAATTTTCACTTAAATTCAAAAGAAAGAGAGAAGAATCTTAATATGAGTGTGGTTGAAAAACCTATTTATTTGTGTGCATACTTAATTAGAATATTTTGAATAGCTCCTCTTTAGCTTGGGAGGAAGACTTGTAGATAAGAAATCACTAAAGCAAACTTGTTTGTTAGATAGATTGTTGGGTGGATTGCCTAGCAATAACTAGATCCTAGAAGGGAGAGATTCCTTAGGGGTTGTCAATCCACATGTTTTAAAAAATAAAGTTGATAAAATCTATAATAAGGTACTTGCATCAATAATCAAAAGGTACTAAAATGAATACAAGAAAGCTTGCTAGAAAAATAGACTAGAAATGATCTAATTAGTGATAAACTAGCTAATACTAGTGCTAACAGATTGGGGCATGATTTAGAAAATTTTAAAGCGGTCTATGAGTGGTTAGAAACATATAAAAGTGGATTTTATTGGGTGTGATTGTGTGAAATTAGCTTTTTGGTTTTTCTACCATAGGTGACTATCGGTAGTTGGGGTAACCATCGATGGTTATGCTTGATTATCGATGGTTGGGGTATGACCATTAGTGGTTGACTATGTATTTCTAGGCTTGATCAATATAAGATTTTGGGATTCTAAAAATGGATTTTTAGAATTGGGTAAGGGTTGGATTGATTGTGAAATGGAATAAAAGCATGTGAATGTTGATAAATAATTACTTTTCTTACCAAAAGTCAATTGGGTATGTGGTTGATGTAGTTTGCCTATTAGTGGAATCTAGCTTGATTTTTTGATAATGATATTGACATTGATTACCTGTAAAAACAAATCTTGAGTGCTTGAGCTCTTGATAATTATTTCAAATGGATTTGACCTCCCAGACCTCTCTATCTTATAAGCATAAGCAAGAGGTGAAATTTAAGGTGTAACTAGGTCATCTAAATGTAATTTGTGTATGCAAAGGCTCATAACACAAATTAGATAAGTTATATTTAGGAAAGGGTCAGTAAAGCTTGCATACTCTTAGTGAGAAGATGGATCCTAATCATAAATGGTCAGGGATCCCCAAGGCTAACCATAGATGGTCACCCTGACCGTAACAATCAAGGTCCATAAGGATAGGATCCTGAAGGCCAAGGTTATTTAGATGGATGAAACTGAGTGTAGATTGGTTGGTTTAAGCCCAATAGGTGTAGGTTGATCCCAAGGGGGGCCTAAGGTAGATAAATGGGTATTTTTGACATTCAAAATTATTGGTGTGCATATTTTTGGTGTCTATAGGAATGGTGTTGATATGCCTATTATTTAATTTTATTTTATACTATATGAATATTTTACCATAGGGTACTTAGGATCTGATCCTAAATTCAAATAATCATGTTGACCTCTTGAAATAATGAACTATTGAGGGTGTACGGAAGGAGCACTAGTGGTGCTTGACCATAGACTATTTCATATGGAGTCATTTTTGTTGAAGTGTGGCAGGAGGTATTATACCACCATTCAATGAGAGGGAGCCACTTTTCCCACTGATGTTGTTGTTCTAAGGTGAAGCAATGAAGTAAAGTTTCCAAGCATTTGTTGACAATTTTAGTTTGACCATACATTTTGGATAATACTCAGAAATCATATTCATTTGGGTGTTGATGCATTAAAATATTTCTATCCAAAAATGGTTGGTGAAGGTTACATCATGATCTGAGACAATGGATGAAAAAATACCATAAAGAAGGAAAATATGGTCTAGGAAAATTTGTGCGAATGTGAAAGCAGTATAGGGATGGTTGAGGGCACAAAAGTGATTATATTTGTAGAGGAAATAAAATATAACCAAGATCACAATTTTACCTCCATATTTAAGGATCCCCTCAATTAAATCCATATAAATATCTATCCAAATACTAGTAGGGATAGGCAAGGATTCGAGAAACCTAGGGATGAATGTTGTTTCACCCTTGTTATGTTGGTAGGTATCACATTCAGCTACCATTTTTTAAATTATCTTCTTCATTCCTATCCAAAATAATTTGTGTTATTCCCACTCATACGTTTTGAGAAACTTTGAGTGCCCTATGGATGGAAAAGCATGGATTTCATATAATACAACCTATTGAAGATATATGCTCTAGGGAAGCACCGAATGACCCTTATATCATAGAGAAACACCATCCCAAGAATAATGTGGTATAGAGAAGGGATTAGTGGAAATTTTTTAAATGATTTGACATAATTAGGATTCATTAATTACCCCTACTTTATAGTGTCCAACCAATTTAGAATAGGCATGAAAATAGATGAAAAGGAAGCTTGGTTCGTAAATGTACAAGATAGAGCATCAGCCATAATATTATCCTTACCCTTCTTGTAAGTGATATTATAGTCATAACCCATGAGTTTGGCGACCCATTTCTATTGTGATGGGGTGAAGACCCATTATTCTAGGAAATATTTTAGACTTTGGTGATCATTTTTTATTAAAAAATGATTTCCCAATAGGTATGGCCACCACTTCTATACAACATGTAAAATGGCCATCATTTCCTTCTCATAAGTAGAGAGCACTAAATTATTACTAGAATTGGTTTCGTTGGTGAATGCAATGGGGTGTCCTTGGAAGATAACATCACCAAGTGCATTACCACAAGAATCACTCTTCATAGTGAACGTCTTGGTAAAATATGGCATTGCTAGAACATATGTAGTATACATAGCTTATTGTAATTATTCAAATGTACACTTAATAGCTTGTGTACAAGTAAAAGCATATTTTTTCAACATAGCTATTAGTAGAGCTACAATCTTCCCATAATCCTTGACAAACTTTTGATCGTATCTAGTTAGCCCCAAAAAACCATAGAGGCTCTTAAGTGTTTAAGGATGTCGCCAATTTATCATGGTAGCTATTTTTTTAGGATCCAACTAAACCACTTTGGCTAAAATAATATGCCTAAGATACTCTACTTTGTCCTAGCCAAAATTAAATTTGGACTATTTTACACAAAGATGATAGTAGAGAGAAGTTGCAATGCAATCTCTAGATGTTAGAGATGCTTAGACCATGTTTTGCTATAAATGTGGATATCATCAAAAAATACCAAATTGAATATCCATAGGTAGGGCCAAAACATTTTATTCATCAATGCCTGGAATGTTAAAAGAGCATTAGTGAGTCCAAAGGGAATAAAAGGAAACCCATAGTGGCCATAATGTGTGCAAAAATATATCTTAGGGATATCATCCTCACGAAGCTGGATCTAGTGATATCCAAACAAAGATCCAACTTGGAGAAAAAATGAGCACCATGAAGCTCATCAAGAAGATAAACAATAATAGGGATTAGGAATGTATCCTTGATTGTGAGGTGATTAAGTGCATGAAAATCAATGTAGATGAGAGTATCCTCCTACAAAAAATTGATAAAAATGCATGAAATAACATATTTATAAAATTAGTAGAAGCACTTAAATTAATATATTGATCACATACCACTTCAAAGGGGTAACCTCCTTTAAGAAAGCTCAATATAATAAATTTATGGATGCCTTCATTGGCCTTAAGACTTCCTTATATATGAATTCTAATCTAATAAACTACTACTTCCCATGAATGTGGGATTAAAAAAATGTACACAGGATGGCATATAAAGCATATGTTCATAACATCCCCTCCCTATTAGAAAAAATCTTTATCCTCAAAGCTTCAAATGTGGGAATTTGTGTTGAATATGAAATAGTGGTTCCCATGTTGCATCCTCTAGTTACATTCTGTGCCACTAAATTAAAACCTTGGTGATGGATCAAGAGTGAAGTTGGCATGTGCACCTATCTAGGATTACCTCTAGTTCAAGAAGAATCGATCCTTAATTATCAAGTTTTGGTAAAATATTCTACACTTTGATGTTTGTGCCAAGAACTTTCTTCAGATAAGAGACATGAAATACTAGGTGAAATCAAGAATAAGGTGGGAGATCCAAATTATAAGCAACTGACCCAATCTTCCAAAGAACCTTATAGGGCCCATAGAACTTGAGAGCTATTTTATGAGACCCTTTGAGTTTTAAGGAGGATTTCTCTTAGGGTTATTGGAAAATAAAAACCATATCATCAACTTGAAAAGTGTGCTCCGATTGGCATTTATTTAATTGTTGATTCATTTGATTTTGTGTTATATGATATTTTATCATAGGGTATTAAGGATCTAATCCTAGGTTAAGAGAATCATGTCAACCGCTTGAACTGATGAACTATTGGGGGTGTACAAAAGGAGCATTGGTGGTACTTAGCCATATACTACTTCATAAGGAGTCATTTTTGTTGAAGTGTGGTAGGAGGTATTGTAAAAACATTCAACGAGAGGGATTAACTTTTCATATTGATGTTTTTATTCTAAGGTGAAATAATGAAAGAAAGTTTCCAAGCATTTGTTGATGATTTTAGTCTAGCCATATATTTATGGATGATACCCAGAACTCATCTTTAGTTGGGTGTCGATGTATCAAAAAAATTCTATCCAAAAATGTCTAGTGAAAGTTGCATCATGATTTGAGATAATGGATGAAGGAATGCCATGAAGATGGAGTATTTGGTCCAAGAAAATTTTTGCAACTGTAGAAGTTGTATAAGGATGGCTGAGGGCACAAAAATGACTATATTTGGAGAGGTGATCAACACTAACCAAGATCACAATTTTTCCTTAAAATTTAGGGATCCTCTCATTGAAATCCATAGAAATATCTATCCAAATATTGGTAGGGATGGGTAAGGGTGTGAGCAACCTAGGGATGAGTGTTGTTTCACCCTTATTGCATTGATAGATATCAAATTTAGCCACCATCTATTGAATTGATTTTTTCATTCCTTTCCAAAATAATTTGTGTCATGACCACTCATAAGTTTTGAGAAACCCTAAGTGTCTAGTGGATAGAGAAGCATGGAGTTAATATAATACAACCTACTAAAGATCTATGCTCTAGGGAAGCACCAGATGATCCTTGCATCATAGAGAAGTACCATCCCAAGAATAATGTGCTACAAGTGAGAGGTTAGTGGCCAACTATTGAATTATTTGAGATAACTAGGAGTCATTGACATACCCCTACTATAAAGTGTCCAACTAATTAATAATAGTAATGGAAATATCTAAAAGGGAAGCTTGATCTACAAATGTGTGAGATAGATCATTAGCCACAATATTGTCCTTACCCTTCTTGTGAGTTATCTCATAATCATAACCCATGATTTTGATGACTCATTTATGTTGTGATAAAGTAGAGACCTACTCTTTTAGGAAATACTTTAGACTCTAGTGATAAGTTTTGATACAAAAATAATTTCCTAATAGGTATGGCTGCCACTTCTATACTACATGTAAAATGGTGATCATTTCCTTCTCATAAGTAGAGAGCACTAAATTATTGCCATAAATGGATTTTCTAGTGAATTCAATGGGGCATCATTTTTGGAGGAGAACAACGCCAAGTCCATTACATAAGCATCACTCTCGATAGAGAAGGTCTTGGAAAAATCTAGCATAGCTAGATAAGGGGTAGTACACATAGGTTGTTTCAATTCTTCAAATGCACATTCAACAATGTGTGTCTAAGTAAAATCATCTTTTTAAACATAGATATTATTGGAACTACAATCTTCTTGTAATCCTTTACAAACTTGTGATAGTATCTAGTCACTCCAAAAAACCACAGAGGCTCTTAAGTGTCTGAGGATGTGGCTAATTTGTCATGAAAACTATTTTTTCATGATCCACTTGAACCCCTTGATCTAAAAAAATATGCCCAAGATACTCCACTTCATCCTAGACAACATTAAATTTATATTATTTTTCATAAAGATGATAGTAAAAAATAAGTTGTAGTGTGAGCTTCAGATGTTGGAGATGCTCAAGCCATGTTTTACTATAGATGAGGATATCATCAAAGAAGACTAGAATGAATTTATATAGATAGGGCCAAAATATTTAATTCATCAATGCCTTGAATGTTGAAGGATCATTAGTGAGGCCAAAGGACATGACCAGGAACTCATACTTCCCATCATGTGTGCAAAAAGTTGTCTTAGGAATATCATCCTCATGAAGCTAGATTTGGTGATATCCAAAGTGAAGATCCAACCTGAAGAAAAAATGAATGCCATGAAACTCATTAATAATAGGAATTTGGAACTTATCCTTGATTTTGAGGTGATTAAGTATATGAAAATCAATGTAAAGGTGTCATGAACCATCTTTTTTTGAACAAGGAGAATTGGGAAAGAATATGAGCTACTATTGGGGTGAATAATGCCTTGCTTCGGTAAGTCTGGAATGAGCATTTAGATCTTAGACTTTTATTGAAATGGGTATTTATAAGGCTTAATGTTGGGAAGAATGCTTCCATGAAGGAGATGAGTATAGTAGTCCTCCAACCATGAAGGTGGAAATCCAACTAGTTTGGAAAAAACACGTGCATACCATTGTAGAATGGTTTGTAGGTCAAAAGAGTAGTGGATATTGTTGATGGTTGCATTTGAATGGAATGGATTTGGGTAATGATACTGTGTCAATTCTTATTAAGAAGATTTTCCATGTGATGTAAACTTATGATGTTGAGAGATCGTAGTTGTAAGCCTTTCAATGTGTGGTTTTGCCCATTATCTAAAAATTACATCCAAAGTTAAATAAAACCCTATAAGATGGGTTTAAGTGTGTGTAACCACTAGGCTCCCAAAACAACATCACATCCACCTAAGGGCAAGGCAAATAAATTGGAGTGTAAGTTATAATATCTAATAGAGATACACATATTATGACACTTCCCTTATCAAGGTAATGTGCCCCCATTGTCAATCATGACTTTAAAGCTGGAGCAAGGATGGATAAAATAATTAGCCTATTTGGTGATCTGATGGTCAATGATGTTATGAGTGCTACCCAAATAGATGAGTATTGTGAGAGGAAGTTTCTTAAAGTAACCCTTAACCTATATGGTTTATGGGGTAATAACTCTTGCTAAGGCATGGAGAGAGATATCTAGTTGGTCTTCTTGAGAATTAGGTTTCATAATTGATTGAGCTTCTTTTGGATCATTAATTTTATCCTAAACATCTTCCCGATCTTTAGTTTCAAGTGGAGATTTCACATCTAATTGATAGAGCTTTTTCTCAATGCATTGATTTTCTCAAGTTAATTTATCATCACAATTATAACATAGTCCTTTTTATCTATGGGCTTGCATTTTTGCTTTAGTCAAATTCTTGATAGGAGTGGTTCTTGGGGATAGCATTGTTTGAGATCATTGTGGAGCTATATTTTTGAATGGAGCAAAATTAGATTTAAATCATTGTCAAGCTATGATATTGTCCTCTATCAACTTATAAAACCCTAAGTATTTCATCATCATGCTAGGTTGAAACACTTTGAACTTAGATTAAATTGCATCCTTTAGTCCACTGACAAAGTAACTCTTGAAGAATTCATCAAATAATCCCTCTATGTGATTGGCTAGTTTTTCAAATTCTATTTCATATTCTCTCACTATTCCTATATGGTGAAGTTTAGTGAGTGCTCTAGTGAAGTCATCAAAGGTAGTAGGGCCAAACCATTAAAAAATGAGGGTACAAAAATTAATCCAAATGGGTTCATCATGAGCCTTGATATACCATTGATACCATTGAAGAGCTTCAAGTTCTAAGTGAAAGGATGTAAGTGGAACTTTGTTGGTATCAAAAATATTATGCAGACTAAAATATTGTTCTACCTAATATATCCATCCAGCTGGATCTACACCATTGAATTGAGGAGAATTAAGCTTAGACCCATGACAATTACTAGAAGAAGAAAACCTAGTGTCTAAAGAAGACTCTTGATGTCATTTTTTGTTCATGGTGGTATGTTGAAGACTAAGGCCAATTTTTTTTTGATCAAGATCTTTGATGTAGGTCTTGAGGGTGGTAATTTCATCCTCTATGTTTTTTTCTCATGTTCAGGTTACTACCATGATTCAAATAACAATTTTGTTTTGGTAATGAATAGGAAACTTAGAGTTAAAACATGTTTAGTAAGGAAAGTTCTGAATTTGGACAAAAATGGAAGGGGTAGATGGGATTTTAATAATTTTTTTTCATGGTGGGAGTATGATTGACAAAGGCGAGGGAAATTTTAGGAGTGAAAATGAAAAAACTAAAAAAATTGTTAAAGAGAGATAAAGGAGTAGAAAGAGATGATGAACATAGTGGAAATATTTTGAGGCAAATAGACAAAAATAGAAGTTATGGTAAAACTAAAAAAAAGGACAAAATGAGATTTGTGAGAATTAGGAATGGGATTGGGATATGGGACCTTAAGGAAGAAAATGTAGGGAATGAAATTTGAGGTGCCCTGATAATGTCTTAGGATCAATGGGGGTATAGATGGAGAGATTAAAAATAATAATATTTTGTTTCTATTTCTATTTTTGATTACTATTCCCTATAAGACACATCTATTGGGAATATGCTAAAATAAGTCTATAGATCTATTATGGAAATTTTTTGATACTCTACTGATCTTATGATAAAATTGGTATGATAAGTTTATAGATGTGATATCATAAGTTTTATGATACTCCATGGTAATATTCTAAAATTGAAATAAATGGGCCCCAAGTTTCAATGGCTACCTAAGGGTTTTAAAAATATCACTCTAGCCACCAATTCCATCTAAGTGAGTACTACTCTCAAAAAAAAATTTGGCCATGAATTTATCTCTCAGTGACAACTCTTGGTTTTCTTCATGAATGGGAACTACTCAATTAGGAAGGGGCCATTACCCATTTTTATAGTAGGTCCTCTCAATGGGCCAATTACTTTGGGGCTCTATGGTACTCCTCATGATGAGTTTTAGGGCTTTCACCCAAACACTTCCCATAGTTATGCGGTCAAGTTTTACCTTGATCCACAAAAGATTATTATGATATAAAACATAGTTATGAAGTAGAATAAAGGTAGGAATTTATAAGAAAAATATTGTAAAGAAATTATGCAATAGAACCAAGTTTAAACTTTCTATAAAAGAAAAAATTTGGCCTTGAAAAGTTCTTTGATACCAGATGAGAGGATCCTCCTACAAAAAATTGATAAAAATGAATGAAATAATAGATTTATAAAATTAGAAAAAGCACTAAAATGAATATATTGATCACAGACCACTTCGAGGGGGAAACCTCCTTTATGTAGACTCAATACAATAAATTTTTGGATGCCTTCATTGGCTTAAAATCTTACTTATATATGAATTCTAATCTAAGTAACTACTACTTTCCATGAATGTGGGATAAAACAAAATGCTCATGAGATGACTTATAAAACATATGCATCCATAACAAATACTAAACTAACAAAGTAAATAGAAGAGATATCATGGGTTCAAAACAACATAGACACTATGAGACATTTTTTTTTGGACACAAGGAGAACTAGGGAAAAATATGTGTTGGTACTAGGGTAAATAATGCCTTGTTTCAGTACGTATTGAATGAGCATCTCGATCTTGGTCTTTTGTTGAAATGGGTAGTTATAAGGCTTGATGTATGGAGGAATGATTCCAAAAAGGATTTGAATATGATGGTCCTCTAGCCATGAATATGACAATCCCACTATTTTGGCAAAGACACATGCATACCTTTGTAGAATGGTTTGTAGATCAGGAGTAATGGAGACTATTGATGGTTGTATTTGAATGGAGAGTTGTGTAATGATACCATGTGAATTCTTATTAATAATATATTCTATGTGATGTGAAATTATGATGCTAATATACCCTAGTTGTATACCTTTCAATGTATATTTTTCCCATTGTTTGAAAACTACATCCAAAGTTTAGCAAAATCCCATAAGATGGGTCCAAGTGTGTGTAACCACTCGGCTCCCAAAACAACATTACATCTACCTAAGGGTAAGGAAAACATGTTGGAGTTAAATTTATAATCTATAATAGAGATAAACACATAAAATTTCTCTTTGAAAGGTAATGTGCCCCCATTAACAATCATGGACTCAAAGTTGGAGCAAAGATTGATAAAATAATCAGCCTATTTGGTGATCTGAGGTTTAATAAAGTTATGAGTGTTACCTTAATCAATGAGTATTATGAAAGGAATATTTTTGAAGTAACCCATAACCTATATAGTTTATGGGGTATTGATTCCTAAAAAGGTATAAAAAGACATCTCTGGCTGGTCTTCCTAAGAATCAACTTCAACAATTCGTTGAGCTTCTTTCAGATCATCTATTGTATCCTAAACATCTTTCCAATATTCAATTTTAGGTGGAGAGTCCACATCTAATAGGTAAATATCTTGATCAACACATTGATATCCTCGAGTTAATTTATCATCATAGTTATAACATAGTCCTTTTTATCTATGGGCTTGCATATCTACTTCAGTCAAATTCTTGATAGGAGTGGTTATAGAGGCTAGTGTTGTTTGAGATAATTATGGATCTCTATTTTTGAATGGAGAAAAATTAGATTTGAATCATTAATAAGCTATAGTATTATCCTCAACCATCTTATCCAACCCTAAAGCTTCCATCATCATGTTGAGTTGGAACATTTTGACCTCAGATCAAATTGCATCCTTCAATCCACTAACAAAGAAACTCTTAAATAATTAATTAGATAATCCCTCTCTGTGACTGGCCACATTTTCAAATTTTGTTTGATATTCTCTCATGGTTCCCATTTGGTAAAGTTTAGTGAGTGCTCCAGTGAAGTCATCAAAAGCAATAGGTCCAAACCAATGCAAAATGAGGGTACAAAATTTGATCCATATGGGTTCATCATGAGCCTTGGTATACCAACAATACCATTGAAGGGCTTCAAGTTCCAAGTGAAAGGATACAAGTGGGATCTTATTGGCATCTAAAGTATTATGTAGACTAAAATATTATTCTACCTAATAGATTCATTTAGTTGGATCTATACCATTGAATCAATAAAAATTAAGCTTCAATCCATGATCATTATTGGAAGAAGAAAACTCAATGTCTAAAGAAGACTCTGGATGTCATATGTTGTTCATGGTGATAAGTTAAAGACTGAGGCCGAGAAGTTTTTCATCAAGATCTTTGATATGGGTCTTGAGGGTGGAAATTTCATCCACCATGTTTTTTTCTCTTCTTCATGTTACTACCATGACCGAAATAATAGATTTTGTTATTTTTTTTACAATGGATAGGAAAAATAGAGTTAAGACATATTTAGTAAGGAAAGTTTTGAATTTAGTTGAAAATGGAAGGGGTAAAATAGATTTTAATATTTTTTTTGCATAGTGGGAGTATGATTGATGAAGGAAAAGGAAATTTTAGGAATGAAAATGGAAAAAATGGAAAATTTTTCAAAAAGGGACAAAGGATTAGAAATTTATGATGAACACTATGAATTTTTTTGGGGAAAATGGATAAAAATAAAAGCTATGGCAAAACCCAAAAAAAAGGGAAAATTGAGATTTGTGGGAATTAAGAATGGAATTAGGATATGGGACCTCAAGGAATAAAATGTAGGGAATGAAATTTTAGGTGTCTAGATAAAGTTTGAGGATCAACGGGGCTACAAATAGAGAGATATTGCAAAAAATGATTTTTTTATTTCTCTTTTCTATTTTCTATATGGTGGTAAATCCTTTGAGAGTCTACTAATACTCTATGAATGGTTTGTGGATTTTGGTTTCTATCAAATATCTACCTATAAGTCCTCTAATAGTCTATGAATACTCTATGGATTGATTTTTTTGTGTCTACTAAAAATATTTTAAAACTAATAGAAATGGGCCCCAAGTTTCAATGACTACCTAAGGGTTTTAAAAATATCATTTTGGCCACCAATGTCATCTAAGAGATTACTAATCTCCAAAAATCTTCTAGCCATGGATTTACCTCTAAGAGACAACTTTTGGTTTTTATTATGGATGGGAACTACTCAATCAAGAAGGTGTTATTGCTCATTTTGTTGGTAGGTCATCTCAATATGCTAGCTACTTTGGGGTTCCTATGGTACTCCTCACGATGAGTTTTATGGATTTCATCGAAGCACTTCCCATAGTTATGTGATCAATTTTTTACCCTGATCCAAAATAGACTATAAAAAATTACTTAATTGAGGTATACAGTAGAACAAAGTTAATATTTTTTGAGAATTTATTGAAATGAAGTACGCATCAGAACAAAGTTAAGAGTTTTTGAAGAAAAATTTTCCCTAGAAAGTGCTCTAATACTAGATGAGAGGATCCTCCTGAAACAATTAATAAAAATGAATAAAATAATATTAATTAGAAACATGAATTAAATTTGACAGAACACTTGAAAAGATTGAATTTATCACAAGCCACTTCGAGGGGGAAACCTCCTTTGAGAAAGATCAATACAATAATTTCATGGATGCCTTCATTGGCCTCAACACTTATATATTCTAATCTAAGTAACTACTACTTCTCATGATTTTGGGATAAAAAATAAGGCTCACAGAATGACTTAAAAATCATATACATCCATAGAAACTATTATACTAACAAAGTAAAGAGAAGAGATATAATGGGTTCATAACACAAGGAATGAAGGTATTGGTATAATGAGGACAAATTAGATTAAAAAACCAAATGCTTAATGGTTTCTGATATATTTGTAATCAATTTAGTCATAGGGCTAAAGAGTGTATAAGACCTACTAAAAAAGAATGGAATTATCAATCAAATAACATAACCAAGATTGAATGCTTAAACTATCATGATGTGGGACACTTTGTAAAATAATGTCCAAATTAAGTAAGGAAAGTTACGTTTCCCTCAAGAAGAATGGTTTGCTACAACTATAAGAAGATTGGTTATATTGCTATGTTCTACAAGCAAAGGCCATCAAGTCAAAATAAGTTGAATCAGATTTTGAGAGTACAAGAAAGAATACAATTTAAATTATGGAAACCAAAGATGAAAAATATAAGTCATAATGAGTCCACAGGTCCAAATTGTCTATTTACTAAAGTGGAGAATGCTACAGAGGTTGAAGAGAATCAAGAGATCCTACTATCTGCTCCTATTGAGAATGAGGATACCAAGCTTAAGGAGAAGACCATAGTGCTAATTGAGACTAGTTATAAGTTGTGTATGGATACAATTTAACATTATACTATTATTGAACATGTTTTATGTAAAGAACACCATTTGTCAATATCCAGTGATGAGACTCTTTCTTAAGTTGAGAAGGTTTGTCATGAATACTTATTATCTCTATGTATTGTCAAATCAAGCTTGGAAGAGAAAGAGAATATTGTATTAGATTAGCAAGTTATTTCTCTTAAGCCTAATATGAAATATAAGAGCTATAAGTATAAGATGACAAAAGAGGAGAAGAAATATGAGGGGTTGTGGGTAACTCCTGATTTGATGTTGTTTCAAGGACATTGTGAGTTAGGGTGTCTCTATTTAGGCTTCAATGAGACACTTGGCAAGTTGGAGGAATCATGGTGGATGCTAGTTGATATTTGGTTAATGTTTTTGGATAATAATATCATTTTAATATATGTTTGGATAAGGGGGAGCAATGAGTCATATAAATTTGCTCTAGGACATTATGATGGAATGAAGCTTTGTGTCCAAGGTTTGTAGGCTAGGTATGGATATGTCCAGGTGTCATTGTAAGTTATCAAGGTGTATTAATGGCATAAAAAGGTGTGACAAGTTTACTTATATGTTTTCCATGTGATTTCAAGGATTTAATAAATTTTTTATGTAATTAGAGAATTTTTCTTTGCTCTTGGGTTTCCCAATTTATGCTTAAGGGTGTGCATGTCAAAAACCATGTTATAGGAAGTATATGATTCCAAAGGATTTTAGGCTCAAAATTTGGTCCAAAGGTGTGTATTGATGACCTCCAGGTATGGTAAAAATTTTAGAGTTGTGCTTTGAATGTAAGATGGTGTGTTGAGCAAGTTTATCTCATAAACCTAATGTTTTGGTCTTTGTTGAAAAGTGGTTTTCCTAATGAGTTGAGGTCTAATTTTAAGTAATTAGTTGAAATTTTAAAATTGGTGCTAAAAAAAACTTTCACAGTAATTTGAAAGTGTATGGTTGGTTCTATAAAGGAGGATTTGTGCAAGTATAGGGTTAATTGGCTAGTAGGTTTGTGAAGGAAGTATTTTCTAGAAGAAGAGTTGAGTGTTACTTTTTGACATGTATTAGGGATCATATGAGTGTAGTCTAGATATGAAATTTTAATCCATGAAAGTTCATACACAAACATTTATGGGTTCTATAAGGTCCAGGTAGGGCTATAAGGCCTCCAATCAAGGCTACTATCAAGAAGTGGACTATTTGGTCATTTTATTAAAGAGACAAAGATGGTATGAAGATGATCAAAGGGTGCCTAAAGTCAGATGACCTAGGGGGAGTCCCTCTTAGTGTTCTCAAGGTGAATTCAAGTAATTTTTTGATGTTCTAGTGTGTTTTATCTTCATTAGAGCGTGTCCTTTAAGTTTGTATCATCTCTTAGAGGTGGTCCTCTTCTATTATTGGCCTTGAAATCCTTTTCATGTCCTTAGGATCAAAATATATGGAATGATATTAATTCACCAAATAAGCAGATATACATCAGTATATCATAATGATATAGAAATATAGTAGAAAATATGAATAATATGTAAGCCACTTAAAAGGGGAAATCTCCAAAATGATTTCAATAAGAATGAATAATAAAATATGATGATTAATAACTAACCCTACCTCATATATATAGTCTAACAAGGCCATGTTCCACCCATATTCTGACCTACTAAGTATATGAATGCATAAATAAATGTAAAATAATATGCAAAAGGGTTATGAAAGCTACAAGTCGACTACACATATGCATTAGGCCATGTAGATTTGATTGGATTTGATAAATCATATCAAATTATTAAAACTCCATACCATCCCCTAAAAGAGTTTTATGGGTGTCTTGCCCTTTCCCCCATCCATGGGTGTTAGGACCAGCCATATAAAAGCTTGATGGTGAACCTTATTTTGCCTCATTGACCCAACTTTGATCACTAAATTTTTAAAAACATTTAGGCATAAAATAAAAATTATCAAAGAATAGACCCAAACAAAATTTTTCAAAGGTTTACAAAAATATTAAAAAAATGAAAATTTTTACAAATTGGGATCTATGGATCAAATTTATTAAACACCCTAAAATAGTGATAAATATTGAAAAAAAAATACAAATGAGATAAAATTTTAATGGAAACTTAATTGAAGGATCTCATAACTCTAGTAAAAAAAATTTAGATAAGTTCTTACTTGTTTGCAAGATATAACCAAATTTCAATATCTAGGGATTTTGACCTGATTATGGCCTAAATCGATGCTTTGGTACCACTTAGAATGATATTAATTCACAAAATAAGTAGATATAAAGTATTATATCACAAT
Organism: Torreya grandis; assembly: GCA_037957365.1. NCBI lineage: Eukaryota > Viridiplantae > Streptophyta > Pinopsida > Cupressales > Taxaceae > Torreya > Torreya grandis. Next base: position 1,734,276 of record JARHVA010000263.1, on the reverse strand, counting down.
TATATGGAAATATAGCAAAAAATATGAATAATATATAAGCCAATTCAAAGGGGTAACCTCCCAAATGCTTTCAATAAGAATGAATACTCAAATATGATGATGAATATCTAACCCTACCTACTATATATAGTCTAACAAGGCCATGTGCCACCAATAAGTTAACCTAATAAGTATATGAATGCATAAATATATGGAAAATAATATGCAAAAGGTTTATACAAGACATAAGTCGACTACACATATCCCTAAACATACTAATGATTAAGGGCATAACAAGAGAGGCCCTTTATCATTAATATCAAAGGGGAAGAAAGATCAGAATGAAGTTTGATGTAAATGCTCAAATATTAAGAAGACATTCTGAGGGTGTTTTCCCATTAATGACTATAGACACCAAAATAGTGTCAACCCCCCCTTAGTCCCTTTCTAACTTCAACATGCCTAACCTATACTTTATTAATTTAAAATACTTATTTTAAGTTAATAATCCCCCCTAGACACCTCACCTTGGATTCCTAGCTCTTAGGCCATTTATCACCCTATGACTAATCATAATTACCTAAGACCTAATTTTAACTCTCCTACTAATTCTCGTGCCTATTAAACCCACCTTTGGACCGTTTAACAATGACAACCGAACTTGGCAGATGGAAGAATGGGAAAAAGGCTAAAAATAGCCTTTTTTCCCATTCTCTATCCACCGACGTCAGTTAACAGTCGACCAATGCCAATGGTATCGCCGACATCGGTTACTTAAAACTAAATTTCAACCTTGACTGTAGGCCCAAAGACAAATTCTCTTCCCCCTGAATGCGAATTCTCTTGCTCCCAGGATCTGAATTCTCTTGCTCCTCGACTCTTTACAGGCATCAGCATTCTATCATCACTCTCCAAGATAAGAAACTCTACAGAATTCACTCCACACTAGGTTGAAACATTGCATGAGGTCTCCTACATTAGCCATAATGGGAACAAGTCTTCTACACTCCTGGTTCTCCACCAAGAGCTAAGTATTCTTTTGGTTTTTCATTTCAGTATTTTAAGAGCATTGGTAGTTAGTTTCCATTGAATATTTTTGAGTACTATTGTGAGACAACCCAACTTTCTTCTTGAAGAGGCTGAAAAGCCTTCCCCACATCCTTATCCTCCTTACACACCAACCCTTTATCTTGGCCCCCTCTCAAACCCTACTCATTATCCTGCAACCCTGCATAACCTTGTAAGCTTTCATAGACTCCTTTGTCGACCAAAGAAACCAACCAAAAAACCTATCCAAAGCCCACTACCCCTACCGACATCAGCAACATAACCAACGTTAGCAACTTTACCAACTGACGCTGGTAAAACTACCAAAGTCAGCGACTGTGGGAGACTTATAGTAGAATACAGGTACGCATTATCTACTTTATATTTCTTAGTCTTTCATTATTTCTCTATTACAACATTCTTTTTATCAACTAGTGGACTGTCATCCCTCAAAGAAGTCTCTGCACTTCTGGGATCAAGCTTTGATTGGCAGTCCACCATATATCTATCTAACATTTTCTTTGTTTAAGTCTTTCTTATCTACAGGTGTCATCCTCCACAGCCAAAGAGGAGCTCCTTCAATGTCTGGATAACAACACACAACTTAATCTGGGTACGTACAAACCCTTGACCATTAACCCTTAGTTTCTTATTTCTTTTGAATGTGAAAAGCAAAAAAAATGAGTAGAAACATTCTAGCACACCTGGTGGGACCCTGGAATTTTCCTTGGGTTCATTTCTTCTAAAAAAGCAAACTTTCATATAGGTGCATTAGGAAATTTTCTCTTCTTGCATCCTTCTTCTATCTCTTTATCTCAGAATGGAATCATAAGCATGAGTTAAAAAGAACTTCTTTCTTTTCCTTCTTGTCACTCTTTCCTTGCATTTTAGAGTAGTGAAATTCATACTCTCAACCTTTTCCTCACTTGTTTGCATCTGAATAAAACATTTCCATTTGGGTTAAAAAATATATTGCATCTCATTCCTACTTGAATGCATATTTATCTCATCTAGTAATTAAAAATGCATTATGAATAAATCTTAGTGCACATATGTTACACAACTTGACCACATTCACAAAATCAAACATCTAAACATACCTGAGACAAGGCCCGACTAGGATTTCATCACCTAGCGGATACCTTACCCTTCATGACAATCCTACTTGGACTTCACTACCAAGGGGAGAACCCACTCTGTTCTCTAGCAGAGTATAAACTCTAGGGGAAGTATGTATTGGCTAAGTGACCCAGCTTGTCTCTGGGCTTGTGAAGTGAGGGGAGCAAGCTCCTAGCACTAGGCCACGTATGAAACCTAATATAGATTTTGAACACCAAAACATAACCTGAAACCAACCTTAGATTGCCTCTTTTAGGACCTGTTCTAAAAGCCCAACTTCCCAAACATATTCTTCTAAGGCATAAGCCAACATGACTCTAAAACTTGTTCTTAGGAATTTAACATTAGATTTTACTTTCCTTCATCTACTTTTCTATTTGTATCTGATTTTTTGAGCTAGTGAGGTCGCATTATGAGATCTAAAGACAACTCAAACTTTCTTATTTCTTCCAAAAACTTTCAATTTTATGAGTTTCTAGAAATACACAGTAATCGACATCAATTTTTCCACCGACGTCGGCAACTATCTTCACCGACATCAGTTATCTAACCGACATCGGCAACTTACTTCACCAACATCAATTTTTCTACTGATGTCGGTCAGTGTCAAAAATCTTTCTTCTCAAATAGTAAGCTAAAAACCTGACCTTTTTGCTGTTAAAAACACATTCTAGTTTTTTGAGGCTGAAACATACAGTTTTTAGAACCTGAATTTATTTTGCCTTGGATGGTTTTGACACATAGTCAAACAAAAATCTTGTTGACCACGCAAGGCAACAACCACTCCCGCCTTCGCCTTCTATATCAAGTCTCCAAATGTAGTATAATTTAGAAACTGAATGTAATCTTATCCAACCAACCCCAACTCAACCCCCTATCATTCTCGAAAGGGACCAAGACTTTGAAAGGTTCTTTGACCTCAATGTCAAGGCTCTTCAGCACTATCTCGTGAGAAGTCAAATGTGAGACTCTTCAGGCAACCCAATTTATGGGATGCCAAATTCCTTAGTTGAAACGACAATCATATCAACAGCCTTCATAACCCAACCCATGGTCACCCAGGCCATTGCCTCAACTAACAACCTAACCATGACCAATATTCAAAGTGTGGCCTCTCCTTCCATTTCTAGACCTACCTCCATTGGGGTTTCTGTACCCCCTCAACGAAAAACCATTCAACAAAGTTCTACACCATTCCAAAACTTAATTATCTCCATCCCACCTACTCTTGCACCCATAAATACAAGAGTGACTACTTATCCTTCAGCTAGTGTTGCCACCATCCAACCACCTTTGACCACATCAAGTCAAGTTTTGCCCTCTAGCTTCATGACACAACCACCCTTGACTTCAACATCAGTCCCTATGACTAGTTACCAATATGTTGTGCCTATACAAGTGCAACCAACTATGTCATATGCTTCACCTAACACCTTCTAAATGCCTTACAACCTAGGGGGCACCCCACCTGCAAATCCATCAACTGATCTAATCAAGATGTTGATGGATAAGGTGTCTAATCTTGATACATCCATTTCAAGTTCAAGAAATGTTCTCTCATATGAACAAATCTGTAATGAACCTATTCATCCTTCAATCCCAATCCAACCATATCTTAGTCAGTGGGAACTTTCCAAGTTTACTCGCTTTCAGAGTAAAGAGGACCCACAGCAACATCTATGAGCGTTCAAACACGCTTGTTACCTTATAGCACATGATGATGCGTTATTACTATGCATATTTTCCATGTCTCTTTTTGGTGCTGCCCTCAATTGGTATAGTTCTATTACTAGTCACTCTCTATTTACCTTCACACAACTAGCTCAACTATTTCTTGACCACTTTTCGATTAACATAACTAAAAAGGTCTCCATCATAGACCTATATTCTATCAAACAATTTGATGATGAATCAATAGCTGATTTCATTGCTCGATGGAAAAGTTTAATCAACCAACTCTCCTTTTCTTTACCTCAACCTAAGCTCATTGAGCTCTTTTCACAAGCATGTGCCAAACACATCTCATCTACTTTTCAAGTCCAAACATTTCGCACATTTGACGAAGCTGTCACCATGGTAAGAAGCTCGAACTCTGTGTTATCAAAGAAAATAAAGTCAAACTGCATAGTAAAAATACTAATGCAAAATCAAATGACCCTTCATCCAAATCTTCTTCTTCCAATCCCAAGTCCAAGGGATCGGTAAATGATATGGTTGTTAGACCATCATCTTCACCAACAACCAACCAACCTTGACTTTTAACATCAGAATACATCACAAGACAATTCCAACAACAATACATATAGCGTCAATATACTCCAATAGGAGAATCAAACACATCTATGTTGGAAAAACTTGTCAAACAGGGAGTCCTCAACCTCCCCCAAATTTGACCACCACCTCAATTTGATCCCTCGCGTGCCATCCCTACATGGTATAGGGAGAATGACTTTTGTAACTATCACCATGTCAAAGGTCATGACACAAAAAATTGTAAAACCTTCAAGAACATTGTCCAAGATATGCTAGACAAAGGTGATCTTGTCTTGGATAACCCGAACGTGCCACCTAACCAAAACATAGACATCTTTAGACAACCTTTTCCTAACCATCCCCCTAGCCAAAACAACATTCAGACCACAGCTAAAGACCCCCAAGAGCATAATATACCATGGTCAATATGGTTTCACCTTTTGTTCCTAACCAACCTCTTTCACAAACCGAAGAAGTTAGTCAACCTATCCTTCCACCACAGGAAGAAGAGCCTTCTTCTCCTAATAATCCTCCATCTACCCCTCTTATATTGGAGGATGCTTTAACCATACCAATGCCACTAGCCCCACCTTCATCCTTCTTACTACCAATGGAGGACCATACCTTTCATACTCTTCAACCACAAGTAGAAGGCACAATCATCCTTATGCTCTTTCCTCTCGAAGAACCCCATTCTCCAATTCCTTCTCCACTGAGAGAAGAACTTATCTCTTCACCTACTTCAACTGAAGAGGATCCAGTAATGGCTCTCTCTCACCTTTGGCCTGAGATTGCCGCATCTAACACATTCTCACTCTCACAACCACCCAAATCTTCTAAAAAACCAATTATAAAGCCTAGCACAACAGCTTCTAAACCATTCTCTCGACTAGCTGAAAACTTAGGATTTCTCCATTCGAGTAACTTAGAGCATGAGGCATTGTGGGAGTGACTTAAAGCTCCTTATCTTACACATCCCACTTCATCTCGTACTAACGACCCTCCAACAAAATCTCCCAAAGTCTCCAACGAGGACCAGGCTTCTACTTCCAAATCTTCAGAAGCTCAACCATCCGCATCTGAACCTAAACCCTCACAAACATCCACCATACCAACACTGGTTAAATCCCTCGGTGTTTGCCCCATATCTAACCTCACTCACCCACAAGTGAAGGTAGATTTGAATCTTTCCCCCCATAATAGTAGTCCTCACACCATATTAAAGAAGGCTACTAAACCACGTCAGAGAACTCCTCCTCCACCATCATCATTGCCCTCCATTTTGGGCCCACATCTTTCTACCTTAATAGGAGTGCTCCCTACTCCAACACCTAATAAAAACAAGTTGCCTCCATTACTCCCTTTACCCACCAAAAACATACCTCCTCTGAAAAATTTGGCACCCCTCACAAATAAAGTGTCGTCTACACGAGTGGCCACACCACCAACCCAAAAGGTGGTATGGAAATCTCCCTTAACAACTCCAAAACAAAATTCATCAATACCTAGTGCATCAACAAGCACGGACCCATTAGTGGGTTCATATGCTTTGATACTACACTAACTTTTGCAAACTTCTAGCATCACTCTCCCACCTATTAAACCATTTCAACCTCTCAGACCAAAACTATCTTGGTTCGATGACACTAAAATCTGCCTATATCATCGCACACCTGGACATGACACTAAAAATTGTTGTGCCCTTAAGGTTTCCATTCACCATTACTTGGAAAAAGACACCCTTATTGTTGAAGATCCTGTTAACAAATCTCCAACACCATCTCATATCTCCCAACCCTCTTCACCTTCACACTCATCAACTCTTAGATCAAAACCATCTTGGTTCGATGACACTAAATTTTGTGCATATCATCGCACACCTGGACATGACACTGAGCGTTGTTGTGCTCTTAAATTTGTCATTCATCAAAACCTAAAAAAGGACACCTCTTTCATTAAGGATCCTTTTCACCACCCTTTCAACAAAACATCGACACCATCCCATGCCTCTCAAACATCCTCACCTAAATCAGGAGCCCATCATCAAACTATGGTTCCTCGATCACCTTCAACCCCTTTGTTTGAAATCAACACCATCAATGTGGCCACTAGATCACAAACCATGAAGGATAAAGGGAAAGAGAAGGTTTCTATCCCTTGGACATATCCATTCGTCAAGCCTCCTCAACCACCAAAACCCAGGATTTCAATCTTGGGCACGTCCCAATCAACATCTTCCAAGCCAATTCGTAACTCCATGGTGAAACAACTTCACCAAACCACTGTGAAGACATCTTTGTATGACCTCATTCAAATCTCTCCACAACATCACCAAGCTTTAATCAAATATTTATAGACAGTGGAAGTCCAATCTGAAGACCCCCAACCACTAGCTTCTTTAATCAAAACATTACCAACCATTGCCTCCATCACTGTCAATAATTTTTAGATTCCAACCTCTAACCTGGAAGATCAGGATCTCACCCTCTTAAACTAAGCCTATCAAGAAAAAGCTTCATAGGATTCATCCTCGCATCACACTCGTTATCAAAGAGGAGCTTCAACATCTTCTCTCCATCTCATTTATCCAACCCATTGATTATCCACAATGGGTGTCAAACATTGTCCCTGTCACAAAAGCGACTGGGGGAATTTAACTTTATATTGACTATCACGACCTCAACCAAGCATCGACCAAATATCAACCAACCAAGCATTGACCAAATATCAACCAACCAATCATCGTCCAAACATCAACCAACCAAGCATTGACCAAACATCAACCAACCAAGCATCGACCAAATATCAACCAACCAAGCATTGACCAAATATCAACCAACCAATCATCAACCAAATATCAACCAACCAAGCATCGACCAAACATCAACCAACTAAGCATCGACCAAATATCAACCAACCAAACAACAACCAAATTTTTAATCATCTTTAACACATGACCAATATGGAAAGAAGCCAATGGGGCAAGTTTGCTCCTAATTGGCTCGGACCTTATATCATAACGCACAAGTATGGATCAAGGACTTATCGTCTATCTTCTCTTGAAGGCTAGCCAGAACTTGAGCCCCTTAATGCCTTGCATCTTCGACCATTTTACTATTAATCAAGTAATTACTCACTTGACGTTTAACTTGAGCTCGTCCCTTGGGCAACCCCCATCATCCTCGTCCCTATTCCTTTCAACCCTTTTTCCCTACAAACATTAGTCAACCCTTTTGTAAAGCATGAATGCTTTATCTTAATAAAAAGGGAAACCTCCAAACCTCTATAGCCAAGTCCATGACCAAAATTCCAGTCAAAAATTTAAAAAAAAACATAAAAACTGGGATACCTATTCAAAGGTCAAAAACTATCAATGTAGACTGCTCCTTTGAAGGATAGCTGCATAATTGCTATAACTAATAGACTACTCCCTTAAAGGACAACTATCCAAAACTATTAAAACATACAAAGTAGAATATAGACCACTCCCTTGAAGGATGGCTATACCCAAATTTTTCTACAAATAACACTCTCTCAGAAGCTTCCCACATCGATCAGCTTCACATATGACCACAAAGCAAAACAACATCCCCACATAGACTTCCCGCATTGATCAGTCTACCAAAAAAGAAATTGACTGACAAACTATTAAGTCATGGACTTGCCTATAGTCATTCTCAGGGTCACCTATAAAAAGGGGCAAAGTTATTCTTGCTAAAAAGGGTTACGCTATCCTCACATCTCACATAATCATACCTATTACCCAAGCATACTCAAGGGATTTTGAGCTCACTTAATGTCAAGTGATTCAACTACTTCTCTAATACAAACCAATGGTCAATGATGCAATGCATGAACGGGGCTTTTGTTTGCAAAAACTCCTATCTATGCTACCATTATGGTCCCTGTCAATGAAAGAGCACAACACCTTTCACTTATTACACACTTTGGTCACATACAACCAATCCAAATCCAACCAAATCATTTTCTAAACCAAACAAAAACCAACCAAACCTTTTTCATACCACTAACATTATCATAGCCTATTCGCACTAGTTTCTATGGAAACCAATACACATGGAAACTATCAACTATCAACCAAACACAATTTATGTCAAGCATAAACCATTACTTGCTGAAGCATAAATATACTCATTTCATTTTTAGCATACACCATCACCAATATGGAAAAATTGCTAGGGATGAAAAACCATATAACCAATGTTACAGAATACACCATCACATAATATGGAAAAGGTTGTAACATCATCATACACTCATCATCTCAAGCATGTACCATCAGACATATGGGAAGTGCTAAACCATTAACATGACCAAACCAACTATCAACCACTTTGACTCTTCCTACCTTTTGGGGAGAATTACATTGGCCTGAGGCCCTTAAAATAGGGGCTATGTAGGTAGCACTCAATTGACATGGGGTCTTCTAAGGTTCGCTCGGCCATCCATTTGCCTATTTGTCTCCCTAATGACATCGGCCATTCATTTGTTCGTCTACCTGATGGACAAACCATTTCACCTTTAACCATGACTTAACCTAGTCAAAACTCAGTCCATAACCGCAACTCCTTCCTTCCTTTTGGGGAGAACTACATTGGCTTGAGACCCTTGAAACATGGGCTATGTAGGTAGCACTCAGTTGACATGGGGTCTTCTGAGGTTAGCTCGGCCATTCCTTTATCCGTCCATCTAATGGACCAACTATCTATACCAACCCAAACTCATGACCAAACAACCAGCCCTAACACTAAATGAGTTACCTAAACTTCTCATGGGGCACATTGGAGATCGCATGCATCTCCCCATCCACAACAAACTACACTTGAGATGACTTATATCTCAGCCTGACTCGGCCAATGACCTTGGAGATCACGACTATCTCCTAAGACCATGACCACTTCTGAGACAACTTTGCCTTGGTCATTTTGATTACATATATGCTACCTCATGAATAGTTAGCAAATTGTATGCAACCCACACTATGACCCTCACCTGTATTATTGGACCATGCTCCAGTTGATCCCCGATATGTGTGACATTTTTGTGTTTTCCAAGAGCACTTCTTGAGCCCAAGATACTTGGAACACAATGACCATTGGAGCTATAGCTCTGATTGTTTAACACAATCAGCTACGACTAAATGTTGGGGACCAGTTATTTTGATTTTAGCACTCCTCGACCTTTGACTGTGATAATTTGACCTACCTATCATGTGAAGTGGTATACGTGCAATCTCAACTATTGTAGCGTTCACACTCTAACTTCACCATACCCATCCACCGCCTATCAAATCGGTACCCGATATCAGGTTACCTTCCCTCGACTCTTGCTTTGAGGGGGAATACCTCATCCCTTACCTGGAGCAACCTACACCTCATCCCATACCTGGGGCAACTTACTCCTATTTTTGTCTTGTAGTTCGTCAGAACAACCAACAAGACAAAAAGGGGCAAATGTAGACACCAAAATAGTGTCAACCCCCCTTGGTCCCTTTCTAACTTCAACATGCCTAACTTATACTTTATTAATTTAAAATACTTATATTAAATTAATAATCCCCCCTAGACACCTCACCTTGGATTCCTAGCTCTTAGGCCATTTATCACCCTATAACTAATCATAATTACCTAAGACCTAATTTTAACTCTCCCACTAATTCTCATGCCTATTAAACCCGCCTTGGACCGTTTAACAATGACAATCGAACATGGCAGATGGAAGAATGGGCAAAAGGCTAAAAATAGCCTTTTTTCCCATTCTCTAGCCGTCGATGTCAGTTACCAGTCGACTGATGCCGGTGGTATCGCCGATGTCAGTTGCTTAAAACTAAATTCTGACCTCGACTATAGGCCCGAAGGCGAATTCTCTTCCCCCCGAATGTGAATTCTCTTGCTCCTAGGATCTGAATTCTCTTGCTCCTCAACTCTTTGTAGGCATCAACATTCTATCATCACTCTCTAGGCTAAGAAACTCTACAGAATTCACTCCACACCAGGTTGAAACATTGCATGAGGTCTCCTACATCAGCCATAATGGGAACAAGTCTTCTACACTCCTAGTTCTCCACCAAGAGCTAAGTATTCTTTTAGTTTTTCATTTTAGTATTTTAAGAGCATTGGTAGTTAGTTTCCATTGAATATTTATGAAAACTATTGAGAGACAACCCAAATTTCTTCCTAGAGATGCTGAAAAGCCTTCCCCACATCCTTATCCTCCTTACACACCAACCCTTTGTCTTGGCCCCCTCTCAGACCCTACTCACTGTCTTGCAACCCTGCATAACCCTGTAAGCTTTCACAGACTCCTCTATTGACCAAAGACACCAACTAGAAAACCCATCCAAAGCCCACTGCCCCTACCGACATTGGCAACATAACTGATGTCAGTAACTTTACCAACTGACGCTGGCAGAACTATCGACGTCGGCGACTGTGGGAGACTTACAACAAAATATAGGTACACATTATCTACTTTATGTTTCTTAGTCTTTCATTATTTCTCCATTATGACATTCTTTTTATCAACTAGTGGACTATCATCCCTTAAGGAAGTCTCTACACTTCTGGGATGGAGCTTTGCTTGGCAGTCCACCATATATCTATCTAGCATTTTCTTTGTTTAAGTCTTTCTTATCTACAGGTGTCCTCCTCCACAGCCAAAGAGGAGCTCCTTCAACGTCTGGATAATGGTGCACAACTTAATCTAGGTATGTATAAACCCTTGACCATTAACCCTTAGTTTCTTATTTATTCTAAATGTGAAAAGAAAAAAAAATGAGTAGAAACAATGACAAGGGGAAATTATTGAGTATGGTCATTAATTTCTTAGGTTATCATTGATGTCAAAGAGAGCATGTGGTACTAATGCATTAATGTCTAAGTGATCTATAGAGATATGGAACTTGTACAGGTATATAAAGACAAAGAAGAGGTTGTGAGGAATCCACATATGTCTTTAAAAATCTCTAGTATGTTTTATGAGCATTTGGAATGAGTAAAATGCATATTCTAGCTTACAAGAAGCCAAATCATCACTACACATCATGTAAATATGTCTGAGTGAATAAGTTTGTGAATTTAATTTACGTACAAAGAAAGTCAATAATGGTCAAAGGTTTACATATAGATTATGTCTATAGTTCCAAAAAACTACCATGGAAATTTGGAGTCTTGAAGTGATTTCTAGCTCAAGTTATAAAGCTTTAAAGTTTCTCTTGTAGACTATGATGGGATACTAGAGATCATCATTTTTAATCACATTAAAGTCTAAAGTCATTGGTATATAATATATAATGGTGAGTTATTAATCATACATATTGAGATCAATGGTGTGTGTGAAGTTAACATGTCAAAGTTTACATGCACTGGTGATAAGTGTCACAAGGTCACTAATCTGATAGAAGATCAATGGTGAGCGATGGTTCATAATTATGAAGATCAACTATATGGGAAAAGTAAAAGAGTTAATAAATCATGTGGTAATACCAATTATAATAAGCACATGGACTGATAGCAAAGTGTTTAGAAGGCACGTAAGGGTGCCAAGTATCATAATCACTAGAGTTCTGATTAAGAACTAATGATGAGCATTACAAGATAAAAACCTAGCTAATCTAAGGAGACTGATGGTGTGTATGTAGTTAATATTTTAAGGATGCACAATATTATTTTGACATTTTCAAAGTTTAATAGTAGCTTAGTGACTATTGTAATTCAAATATTTGAATTTGTGAGGGAAGACCAGTCTATAGTTTTTGTACTATTACTTTTTATATATGCAAAATTTGACCATAGTGTAAAAATTAAAGTTTTATAAGATTTCAAGGTGCATATAGAAATATTTATTTAAAGGTTTGAATTTTTATATAGTCAAAATTATTGAGCTCCAAAATTGACTTTATATGTGTTCATGCTCTACAAGTAACTTGAAAGGGGTAATTGAGTTATTCTTGATGGTATTTAGATGTTTTAAGATGAACTAAGTGTTGGATCATGTTGTAGACTTAATTAGGACCATATTTTTGGATTATATAGGTTTTAAAAATCCTTATTATATATGAACAAAGGCTTAAAAGTTGACTGTATGTTCATTCTTGGTGACCATATGAACAAAATGAAGTTTGGGCTAATTGTGTTGTAGTAAAAGCATGTTGTGATGGATGTTGTCACTTAAGGTGGACCTATATATCATGTGGCATGGGTTTATTTATTTTAAAGTGTTCTTGTGTTTTAAGTTTTTATGGATAAGTGTCAAAAAGGTGAATGGGTCTCCATAGGACCTAAAAGGACACTTATGCCTATTTAAAAGAGGGTAATACTTAAAGGTGACCCATTTATATGCCTTAAGAGTGAAGTAATGTGTTATGACTGAAAAATAAGGTTATTAATATGATATTTATGAATACTCTATAAAATGTGAAACCAAATATGATGGTTTCTAGACTTGTGGAATATGTGTTGATAGACTAGTACATACATGTGTGAGTAGAGCATGTGTTGAGAGTACAAAAGATAAATAATTGAGGTAGGTTAGAATGAGGATTATGTGTATTACCTTTTAGTCATGTCTCTATTGTGATTATATAGTTACTACATGTTTGTGGATGAGTATGAACAAAGAAGCTTAGGGTGATCTAAAAGGGTGCTTTGGATGCATTACTTGAGCAAGGTTGAGAAAGTGTGAAGGGTGAAATAGAGGCATTATGCATTATCTCTCCATCATATTGAAGTGAAATAAAATTTATGGAGCTATTAATTTCATAGGTGTTGTGTGTGTGCTCAACATCTAGAGCAAAGTGGGTGCTTGTCTATACTTAGGGGTGGGTGTTCCTTGTGAAGTGGGTGCTTCACTAAAAGGGTCTCTTATTTGTGATCATATTATAAGATGAGTAGTCCATGTGTTTATAGGATTGAGAGTGGGTTTTATTCCCCATGAGGTTTTCCCATAGGAATCATGTGTTATGTGTTTGATCTTGTGTGTGCTTTGAATGTATGAGCTCTCTTGTTTATGCTTTTTTATCAAGTTGATATATGTTGTTTGATTAAGAATTTGGAAGGATCTAAAATGAAGTTTGAAATATTTGGCATCATTGATTCAGCCCCCCTCTTAGTGATTGTAACTCCAACACCTTACAAATAAATTTTTGATAATTTCAAAAGTCATTTTAAAACTCTATAGTTTGAACAAGTTCCAAGGGCCAATAATAGATCTACTGATGTAATAACAACAATTAGATCCATGATCCATATTGATGGAAAATATAAAGAGTATCAATTCTTGATTGAAAATATTCTTTAGCTTACACATATTATACTAATTTCAAAAAGGATATGTGCCATTGCTTGTCCCAATCCCTCACCTGAATTGCCATGGTTCCAATACTTTTATAACTACTTTCATGATCACATTTTCCAAACTGCCCTATCCAATAATTAGTTTAAACTATTCCATCACCATTTATCATGGTGTACTCTTTATTTTAAAGGTTATGATGGAATTCTTATTTATTGTTTATCTTCAAGAGAATCTAAGCAAGCACTCAGGGAGGTTTGTGAAGGAATGTGTGGGGCCCACACCAATGATGTAGTCTTAGCAAATAAGCTTCTCAAAATAGGCTATTATTGGCCAAAAATGGAGATTGATAGTTAAAATTATGTAAGTAAGTAAATTATTTATCAACAACATGCAAATTTGATACATACACCTTTTTACCATTATAACTAATCAGAACACTATGGCCATTCTCAACGTGGGGCCTCAATCTCATTAGGAAAATAAACCCAACATCTTCAGATGGCCATAATCAAATCTTAACTCCTACCAAGTATTTTATGAAGTGGATTGATGCCATTCTTCTCACTTACATTACTAGGAATTAGATTACCAAATTAATCCATTACCATATCATCTATCGATATGACATCCCCATGCATATTATATCTAATAATGGTTGATCTTTTGTAAACCAAGACATGAAAGATCTTTATGCAAAATTCAAGATTAAGCACAAGAAATCAACTCCATATAAATTTCAAGGTAATGAACAAGCTAAGGCATCAATAAAAACTATTGTATCTATTTTAAGGAAGATTATCAATGATGTTGGCCATAATTGGCACTTAAAAAATTTTCCTTCCCTATGGGATTACAAAACTAGACATCGAACCCCAAAATGAGTCACTCCATATTCCCTTATCTATGGCACATAAGCTATTATCCTGATAGAGATCAAACTGCCATCATTATAAGTATTACTAGATGATATTAAAGGTGACAAAGACTATAGAGTCTCAAATCAGTAAGTGATTGAGTTATAGAAGGATATCTCTTGAAAACCATTACCATAGAAAACATTTAGATAATTATGTACCCATACAAATTATGCACAAGTATCTTCATTATTTCTTCAAAGTCAATAATATAATCATTTATATGTTTCTCTCTTTCCAAAAATCTAGGATAAGCAATAGGAGTGCTTACTAAATAGGCATAATAATTTAGTTTCATAACAATCACTTGGTTGTTGTGATCCCCTCAAAATAGTGTGGATTGCATAATTTAGTGCACACCAAATATTTTACGTGCACATAATCATCCATACAATAAAACAAACTCCTAATTTAATCTTAACTCCTAAGTGAGCTTTAATTCTCACTCCAATACCCTCCATTAAGTTTACAATAGGGAGTAAAAAAAGAGAAAGCAAAGAGATTGAATGGGTCCTAACAACTAGGCTTGATCAGGTACCCATGTATAGATCATAGTGAAATACAAAGTATCTCTCTGGTAGTTGATCCATCTTAATGGAATACATGTATGATGAATCATTGTAACTATTAATTTAAATAGTAATTGGTACTCTTTATGATGTTAACTCTATAAAAACACTAATCTCAAAATACCTAGAAAAAGAGTCACCAAAGATGAAATGTATCACTGCAAGGTGCCCAAAAACTAGTAACAACAAATAAAGTTGAGAGAGTAAAAAAAATATGTTTCAAGGTTCCAAAATAAATAAAATGGATCAATACTTGATCATAACACTAAAAGGGTGCACTAGATGGAACAAAGACCATCAAATATAAATGCACTCAATCACCTACCTCTAAATGAAAAAATGGTGTACTAACAATGAGCACAACACCTAAATTAGTATGTCCACACACCCCCCAACCCCCCCCCGCCCCCCCCTCCCCACCATAATGCTAAATTGGGTGTAGTGACACAAAAAACTATCTAAATGAGTGGGCTAATCCAACTATGCAAACACTGAAATATTAACACTAGGTTACACCAGACTAGCTACACTCTAGAAGGAGAATAAGCTCCACCAAAAATTGAAGGAGATTTCAAAAATCATATACAAATATGAAATATCTCAAGAATAATGTCCCTAGTGATCATGGGATAGTCTAAAAATAGAGAAGAAGGTTCTAAATCATGGAGCACACACATGAAGAAAAAATCTCCATGAATCTCAGTGTCACTAGAAACAAAAGTCCTATCCTATAACAATATCACCAAGTGATTCAAGAAAATCTAGAAAGAAATCAATCCATGGAATACATCATATATGAAATGAGAGATGTATGATAAAAAATAACATATCTACCTAATCAAGGAGCTTAAAAATAAGGAGCATTAATAGGTAGGAGGAGTAATATGCAGTTAAAGAAGCTGAATAGTGATGGAATGATGTCTATAGTGTCTTTTCCAAGAATGATTCTTACACTACCAATAATGATCAAAAATCCACCCCAAATAAACATGAATGTTGGATGAATATGCCTACATATGTGTGGGTTCAAATTCTATAATATAAGAATGCAAGGTAACATCCAAAAAAGTGTCAAGTAGATTATGTTTGATCACTATAATCTCAATTTTCTTAGGCCTAAGTGAAGGTGTAGAAGAGCTCATATGTAGCTCATAATCATCACAAATAGTGTAGAAAACAAAAGATATATCTGTATCAATATATCCCAATGAAGATGAAGTACCTACATCATAACCAAGGCCATGTTGATAAATGCACATAACAAACTGAATAAGGCAAGTAATACCCTATAAATGCTTCCTAATGCCTATAAGTCTAGTATTGTGACCCATGAAATGAAGCATGCAAGAGCCAAATATAGTGGTATACTACTCAAAATAAGCATGAATATGTGTAGGTGGAACTGGAGTTGGATACGTAGAGTATATAATAATAGTAGGTGCATAAGTATCATCTATAATAAGAGAAGTAGAAAGAATAATGGGTTATTCAGAATCTAGTAAATTGCACTATAAAAGTACATCAATTAGATGTGTAGCAAATTTAGTAACATAACATGATGTAATGCCAACTATTTTATTTTTTAGAAAACATATGAGGACATATTTTCCCTGAATCAGGGAGTACCAAAGAGAAATTTTCATCAAAATTTTCTTGTTTACTTCCTAAAGTGCTAGGAAAGAGTTCATAGGATCAATGGGTTCCATAGGAATTGGTAGGGTACTATCAAGAGTCATAAACAAGTTAAAAATAGGAACAATAACCACTGTATCAGAATGTGCATTTGTAGGTGGAGGAGGTGAAGGTACCTCATCCAAATGAACACTAATAATAAGTGTCTCATCATCAAAAAATATGTCCTCACTAAAATGGAAAGGGGACAAGAACTAATAGGAGAAGACAAAGATGTCAAAAAGTCCTCATGTAAATCACCATAAAAAATCACACTCGTATAAATGGGAGAAGATGGTGGAGAAACTATGTCACCAATAGAATAATCTTTACTCTGAGAGGAAGGAGAAGGAGGGACATGTGAAGGTGAAGTGACCTCATCAAACAATATATAAATAATGTCCTATGCTTCTTTGGGTGACATGCAATGTACAATATGAAACTACAACTCTTAGAAATATGGAGGCAAATTAAAAAAAGTGCCTCCTTTTACAAGGACACATGCCATAAAATATCATCCTCATTTATAAAAATGGTTAAATCACCAATAAAAACTTTCCACAATCCCTTCATCTATAAGTGTACCATCATCTTGGCTTTCTAAGTGTAGTTTGAGGAACTAAGGGTTCAAACATGAAAGAATCCATATCTAAAGACATGAAATGGAAAAAAATATCCAAATGCAAACAAAATGAAACCCTCAAAATGGATGTCAATCACTACCAAAAATGTGTCTACAAGTACAACACATGGCTCAAATATGTATAATGCAAACTAAAAAGGATGTCGGTCATTGTAAAAAATATGTCCTGTGTACAAATCACATAAAAAATGAAGTGCTTTTGTGAGGGAATCTCATCACCTATGAGATCAAACCTCACCCTCCATCTTTAACAAGTGAGAGGGGAAAAATAATAAATGTACCCTTTTGCAAGAGTGTTTTATAAAAACTTACAATACAATGGTTTTCCCTAAATAAAATTGACCACCACATAAAAATGGGCCCTTAAAAATAGATTTCCCTCTTTTGTTTTTTAAAAAACTTAATATTAAAAGGGATTAAAACTTTAATAAACCCTTAAAAAAGGAATTCACCCACTGAAAAATTAAAAAAAGTATTCATTGTGTCTTGACGGGGCTCAAACCCTATCTATGTGAAATAAGGTTTCATCTAAAAAGATATATATGCAACCAACTCAATTAATACACCATTTAAATATTTATATGCAATAAATATTATTTAGCCTATAGATATTCAACCTTTGAGAGTTAATAACACATTTTTTATACAAAATTGTATGCTCAAGTTAAAATAATGGTGGATAAATTACCACTTATTGTATAGGTGTTGGAGGACGTGCACCAAGGTTGTTGAGCCACATGGTCAAAACTAAATAAATATGGTGGAGGTCTAGATGGAGAAGCTTTTAGGTTGTAGTGAATATAACCAATAAAATTTGAGTGGAGTCAAATCTAAAATCTTGAGAGGAATTGTGTTGCCAAAGCTGGTGGGAGGATAATAAACTAACAATTTTAACACAATTTGAGGGACTAATTCTAATGTAAAAAACTAGTAAATAGTTGAATATACAATTGGCAAGGGATGGAAAGAGACCTATAAAATTTTTATATGAAGGAATAAATTTAAAAATTAAATAAGTCAAGGGTGGACAAAGTTGTGGATTTGAAAAACTCAACTTAGAATCATTCTTTACCGTTTATAACCCATCTTTTTGCCATATCAATGTGTAGGCCTATCATCATGAAAGAAGGTTGGATGGAATGATGAATGTAACTATTGAAATGATGCATGGTGAGGGATTAACAAATCCCATGACATCGATCTAAGTGTGGCTAAGGAAAGAGTTCAATGCAAGAATATAAATCCTATGGAAATCAATCTCAATAATAGAGATCAAACCTTTAATAAAGCTAGATCTAAAGAGCATATATAAACCCAAATAAACATATATTTTAATACTCGATAGGTGTAATAGTCTTGTAAAATGGAAAAAGGCAAACAAATGTCATGTTGTTGAAGACTTGGAAAAAGTTTGGTTGTAAGGTAGATAAGCCCAAGAAATCAGGTCAACTAAGTCATTAATGGTCAAGGATAGTAATGTAGCTTGAGACAACACACAAATGGATCATTTGTTGATCTCAAGACACACAAGACTAAAAAAATAGATTGTTCACCAAGTTCTCAAGCCAAGCTTAATCACCAAGCTCACTGGGCAATAAAACCTCAACCTTAGCCTAGCTCATTGAAATTTGAAGGCCGGGTTTAGATAACCCAAAGAAGACCAACAAAGTCCTAAAAATAAGCTTCTAAACACTATAAAACATTAGGTGTATGGTCTGGATGTACATGGACCATAAATCAGTAATAAATACACTAAGAGAGATTTAAAACCTTAAAATGCTTGTATGACTTGCAAAAATGAATATAGGCACAACTATTTATCAATAGTTGCTGGAGTTACTTTGATACCATGATGGAGTTCCTAGATAACTCATAATGATCAAGATCTATCCTACAAACCATTACCATAGAAAACATTTAGATAATTATGCACAAGTCTCTTCATTATTTCCTCAAAGTTAGTAATCCAATCATTTGTATCTTTCTTTCTCTCCACCAATCTAGGATAAGAAATATGAGTGCCTATTAAATAGGCAAAATAAGTTGGTTTCACAATAACTGCTTGATTATTGTGATCCCCTCAAAATAGTGTGGATTGCATAATTTGGTGCATAGCAATTATTGTACATGTACACAACAATCCAAAAAATAAAACAAAATCCTAATTTAAGCTTAACTCCTAAGTTAGTTTAAACACTCACTCCAATATCAAGAACTATAACTTCTTGATGGTAAGCATTTGGCTTCCCTAGAAAACTTGTAGGCCTGTCATAAAAAAATATAGAGAAGATACAAGAATTGCATTCTCCCTTAGGAGTTTAAGATTGGTGATTTGGTCTTGAAAGAGAACTATAAGAACACAAATGTTTAATACAAGAAGAAAGGTAAGTTCTAACCTAATTATTTTGGACAATTTATTATCACAACCAATAATGGATTAGGGGAATATTGGCTGGCTGAACCCAATGGTGAAGAACTTCCACAAACCATGAACATTTTTCACCTTAAGAGGTTCTACATGTGAACACATTTGAACCATTATTTACAAGACCCATTACTTAGGGGAAACCTGTGTAAAAGTACTTTTATCATATAATTTTATACTACCCTAGACGACTCTTACATGCACCCTATTACTTTCATGACTCTGGATAGTGAAAGCTTTTGGACCGTTAGTAATCTAAACACATTTTATCCTAACCTAGATTGTCCTTATGTTGGATCTTATTATTTAGACTATTATTTTTTAGAACCATATTATTTATTATGTCTTGGGCTTGTTTTAACCTGAACACTTTTTTCCCTCGACTAATTATGATTTTAATTATGTGTTTTCAACATTATGAACACCTTCAACACTAGTTCTTCAAAATAGCTCATCTAGGGAAGTATTTTATAGATTATTCTATAGATAAATTAATAAGAAAATATTTTCAACTCAAGATCTTTGCCTGCCACATGGTTCTTCAGACTGATTTCACACTGTAAACTATTTTATATTACATTTACTACTCTTTGGTGAACACTATTGTCTTTTCAGGACCCTTGATCTTATTAATTTGTGAGTATGTGTCATTGTAGCTAGATTTATCTATTATTATACCTCTTAGATAGTTCCCAAGTCTATTATTTATATCCATAATTGCCATTGTAGATGGCTTATCCATTTATTGGAACTTCTACTCTTAGATTAGCATTTCCTTGACTAGTTGGTCCTCTTTGTACATATTTTATCCCAAAAACATCAAAAACATTAGAAAATGATCCACAAAAGAAAAAAAAACATTTTCATACACTTTTGTACATTATTGTCCTCATGCTCTTAGCATTTTTAAAGCATTTTATCCTATTGAATTTCTACTATGTAAGTCATCTTGTCCCACACACTTGACATTTTGTAAGATCATTTTCCCTCATCCCACCATATCATGATCTTGCCATTTTACAAGACCACTCTTATTTGTCAAGTATTCCCTTTCCTTCTACAACATTAATCATATGTTTATGATCATCATCATGTATTCTATCCCACTTCTTAGGAAAACTACATTTGCCCTGAAGTTCATGTTGGAACATGCATCCATGAAACTATGTAGGTAGCATCCAATTGTCTTTTACATCTGGAGTTAGCTCAGCCACCCCCTTCCTTTTCTTCTCTTCCCCCATTTATTCTATCATTGTTCTTATTTAATTAGGGAATAAATTTTATTGTTATGTACCTAGGGATATGATATATGGGTTGATGGAGATGCTGACATGTGGCACACATCACCTTAGTTAGTTATATGGGTACAATATATTAGGATAATAGAGTAACTTATGAAAGTAGTACATTGGGTAATGGTTAACCTAAATTGGATTAGGAGGTTACCCATCCATGGGTTAGATAGATGTATATATATATAGGGGATGAATATCATGGTAAAGATATCAAGTAAGCATTGAGTCTTCTATTGTAACAAGATATTGGAGGTTGTCCCCTCAAAGAGACATTTTGGAGTTATTCCTTCCTAAAGGAGTATAATATAGTGTTTCCCTACCTTAAGGGTATTTATGCATATATTGAATATCAAGATCATTACAAGTGGTATTAGAGCTTCGATTTGGGCAATTTGTGTGGAGCGAAACACTAATTTCACTATATCTTCTGAAATATAAGGAATTTTTATTTGGACGTTTTACTGAAGATGTAAGAAAATATAATAGAATCGTAGTAAAAATTTTAGAACTTTTTGATTCGTTTTGAGGGAGTTATTGATATTTTAGTGTTTATAATAATTTCGCTATATCTTCCTAAATATAGAAAAATTTTATAATAAATTCTTACTAGAGATGTAAGAATATTTAATAGAAGCACAGTAAAAATTTCAGAAATTTTTGAGTTGTTTGGAGTGATTTATTGTGATTTTATGGATCAATTTTGACATTTTAGGGTTTCATGAACCTTAATTGTTTTTGTGGATCATGGAGTTGCAAATATTTTCAGGGGAAGATGATATTGATGCTAGAGAATGGTGGCTCCTTTTGGAAAATCATTTTACAAAAAATTTTGGGCAAAGATGATTAACTCCTTTTTTGTCTAGGCCTGCACTAGATTGGTTTGATCAGTTGAGTTGTACAAAAAGGTTTTCTTCATGGAAAGAAATGGAACAGATTTTTTTAGATCGATGGGCTACAAAACAAGAAGAAGAAAAAGAGGAATCAGTAGAAGAAGAAGAAGTAGTAGAAAAAGAAGAAGAAGAAATAGAAGAATCAGTAGAAGAACAAGAAGAAGAAGTAGAAGAAGCAATATAAGAACAAGCAGAAGAAGAAGAAGAAGAAGAAAAAGAAGAAGAATTGGATGATAAGGGTTCAAATAATTTGGATCCAAAGAAATCTGAGTCAATTTTTCAATTTCATGGATGCATTCAAAAGAAGAAGGTGGTTGTGTCCATAAACCCTACTAGCAAGTATAACTTCATTAACATGAATGTGGCCAAGCATCTACATGTTCAAGCAAAGAATATCAAAGAGGTTCAAGTAGATGGTAAGAATATTTCAATGTTTGAAGATCTAAAGCTCATTATGAAAAATATGTTTTGCATTCATATTTTTATGCTTTTGATATAGATGATGTGGATATAGTTCTTGGATATCCATGGTTAGAGACTTTGGGAACAATGAATATTAATGTTCAGAAAAGTTCATGAAGTGTTGGTATAGAAAAAAGAAGATCACTTTACAAGATATCATAGTGAAAAAGGCACTGATAACAATCTAGGTAGATCGTGAAGATGAGATGGAAATAGGTGATGAAGAACATGATGAAGATTCAGATGATATAGATAAAGACACACTACAAATGAGCACTTCATCTACTCAAGAGACAAAGAAAGAAAAGGTAGAAGAGGTAGAAGTAAAGGTGGAAGAGGTAGAATCAAAGGTGGATAAGGTCAAAGTATTGGAAAAGGTTGAGGTATATAGACACCCACATCATCATGAGAGGAAACAATCATGGAACCAAGTGAGGAAGTGTCATAATAACAATCATTTTGTCTATAAAAGAAATAAAATTTCCAATCGTTATGGATATGCATGGAATCCAAAGAAAAAATACTATGGCACATGGAATGAATGGGAAAATCATTGACTATGCATGGAAGAATACCTACTATGGTCATGGTTGGAATCAAAGAAGCACAACGAAATATGGTACATGGAATAAAATGAGGAGTAGTTATGCTAGGACACCAACACAATCTAATTATGATTATGAATGAAATCAGAGGATCACAATGGAATTTGGAAACAAGCTTGGAGAGCTATCACCTGCCAAGATCACATATGGATGGCTAGATGATCAAGATTGGAGACAAGTGTGCAATGATTTGAAGCACACTCATTATTTGGTTTCTTCCTATGTTTCAGGGATGAAACATGTCAAGGAGGGAAGTAATGTTATGTACCTAGGGATATGATATATGGGTTGATGGAGATGTCGACATGTGGCACACATCCCCTTAGTTATATGGGTACAATATATTAGGATAATAAAGTAACTTATGGAAGTAGTACATTGGGTAATGGTCAGCCTACATTGGATTAGGAGGTTACCCATCCATGGGTTAAATAGATGTATATATATAGGGGATGAATATCATGGTAAAGGTATCAAGTAAGCATTGAGTCTTCTATTGTAAGAGGATATTGGAGGTTGTCCCCTCGAAGAGACATTGTGGAGTTATTCCTTCCTAACGGAGTATTATATGGTGTTTCCCTACCTTAAGGGTATTTATGCATATATTGAATATCAAGATCATTAAATTTATGTCCTTGTTCTTTTTTATGTTGTGATGGAAATTAATGCCTTTAGCACATAGGCATGAATAATTATTTTTAAACTACACTAACTTAGTTTGTGTTTGTGTATGTTTATTTGAGTTTTTATTGGTGTTTTCTCATGTTTTCTAGGTTTTTTGTTGTATTTCATGCCTTCTCATTTATTTCTTCTTATTTTTTTCTTTTTATTAATTCTTGTCTCACCTTGTCTTGTTTTTCCCTATTTGACTTTGTTTTTCTCTTTGTGTTTAAGAACATTTTGATGGTCCACATAGATCTTGATTATTTATATATTGATCTCATGTTATTAAGTCATTTTTTTTAAACATTCATGTTCCTACTTAAATCTTGATTGTTCATATCTTGATTTTAAGTTCAGGTTCATTTTTATTCTTATTTTTCTTTGTCTTTACTTTTTTGCTTAAATATAAATAGATGTATCTTTGGTTTTGGTCATTTTTTACCATTATCCTTAGTTATAAGTATTCACATTTAAACCAGCTCCATGCACTTGAAATACCATGTCATTATAAGTTCCTCATGATTATACTACCTAATTTATTTTTCTATAGCAAGAACTTTGTGCTATAGATTCTAGTCTAAACATCAACATAGCTCTGATGAATAGCTCTCAAGATCACTATGCATAAACTAGGCTCAATAGGTTTTGCACTTAGACTCTATGCTTAGATGTGCATCTCTTTACATACATCATGATTATAATCAATCTCTTGATTAGTTTTCTTCATCCCTCACTCTATTTTATCCCATATTCTGGGTGAACTACATTAGCTTGAGGTTTATTTGGACTATGTAGGAAGCACTTGGATACATGATATATCTTGGGTCAGCTTATTTATCTTCATTCTTCTTTTCATCTCTTTCATCACTTTGTATACTCCTGTATTCCTAATTTTTTATGGCTTTTGTAGCCTTTCTACCATCCCATCTATGTTTACTCTTGCTCATCTTTAATCTATGTCATAGGTTATATCCTTAAGCTAATTTATTACTAATTTCTCCATGTTGGGGCATAACATTTGAACCAGTTCACAAATCTAAACCATCCCTAGAAGGGTAAGCCATTATTTATTATTTATCAATGATAAAAATTATCCCTGTTGAGGTGCAACTATCTTATCATGATCAAATTTGTCCTATTGGGGCACTTTTTATTATCATTTTTTGGATAGCATGTTCTCATTTTCCTCTAATTCCAAGATCTCCACACTTTTGACCATGATGGAAATGTTTTAGTTTGCAACTTGTCTCAGGATTTATTAATGCCGTAAGCACGTATCTTAGACTCTCAAATTGGGTGTATTTATAGTGTGTCACGTATATGTTTGGATTGAATCCTTCACATTATCCCATCTTTGGGTTCCATTATACCTCTAATTATATTTTGATCATTGATGGTAACCATGTATGCAAGAATTAGCTCAGTAGGATGTGATCTACTCCATGCATTAATTTATCACTTTCCTTCTCTTTTTAATAGTCCATCCTTCTCTTCATCCTAGTATGTCCTTTTAAGGGGGAATCATGTGTCATTTCCATTTTCTTCTCGACCACTCCTTTCTTTGAAAATATGTTACTTCACTTGAATGTCTTTCTATGCCTTCTCAAATAGGGGGAAAATGTAGACATCCAATTCCTAACACCATTTGTGTGTAAATTGTCAATATTGTTTGAATTACACTCAAATACCCAATTTAGACCAAAATCATTAAAAATGTGTTAAATGGTTCAAGTTTGTCATTTACAAGTGTTGATTTAGGCTAATGTATCCATAAATGGGGCAATAAATTTTATGTGATTCCTAACTTTGATATATTCAATTTGAGTTAAAATCATGATTTCACCTTTTTGTTGTCTAGATCACTCTTTTCCTCTAATTCATTACTACACATCACGTACCTTTGTTAATTTTTATTGGTAACATCGTAAATGGGAATATGGGTTTAACACATCTAACATCACCTTTAAATTCTTCTTGGTTCAAATTACAATCGAGTAATATGACTTTCTGACCATTTTTGTTAATTGTGCACCACTTTCTAAAGAATTGCACTAAAATAAACTAATCATGTTTAAAACTAATTAATTCAAATCAAGAACTTAAGTGGATTTTCCATGGAGGTTATTGATAATTTCATTATTAGAAATTGATTTACAATATCTTCATCACCTAATGACATCATCTATGGGATGGGATCCATAAGCCATAAATACATAAAATATCATGTTTATGTTACCCATAGCTAATGAATGCCCCTTCCCCTGAAATAATTGTGAAGATATTTATAAATTTAGTTACAAATATTAGGATAATTCTTGGCCACACATCTCAATCTTGAGATGGATAGTCATGGTTGATCCTATCACATTTGGAAGATATATAAATAGAAGGGCATAAAGCATTATTTCTTAAGCTATTTCATTATAGACTTATAATGTATAATTATCTACATAACCTTTTACATTTATCATTGTGTTTTATTTACAATATTAATTTGATAGGCATAGAATAGATATTTCTTCTCTTGAGCCTAGATTATGCATAATGTTCTTGAGATAATGGAGGAGAAAGGCAGCCATTGTTGACAAAGACATGAACATTAGATCAAGGGGAGAACATGCATGGATCCACTCTTGTATGGTGGAATCACTTAGGAAGGTAAAGTTTTATTGACTTCTTTCATTTATCCTTCATTATCATTAGCAAACCCCGCATGAATAGACTAGCTTTGTTTATTGAATTCTTTATGCATTTTCATGGATCTATTGACTAATTGATGTTGGGGCATCTTATAAATTACTAAGAGTTACTTGAGAATATGTTTTATAGTCAATTGGGTGAGTCAAATTTTAATTAAAGTCCAAAAACTAGTTTCTCGCCCTTTTTTATAGTTTGAATTTTCAAAATTAATAATAAGAGTCTAGTGATGTGTTTGAGGTCTACAAGGGAATATAAGGGAGAAGTTGTAATAAGGGGTCTTAAAATAACCTAAGTGGATAATTTAAGTGAGTTTTTTCCATAAAATTTGGTTTTAAGTTAGGTTTAGTTATGAGTTGATAGTTAATTTATGAGAGGGTAGTCCACAACCTATATGGTACTTAGAGTGATAGAAGTTTCCTAATTCAAGAAATAGTTATTGGTTATGTTTTAAGAATACAGTTGAATAGATAATGTGAGTCTGGATTTAAAGAATAGCATTAGGAGGAGAAATAGGGTAGATAAGAAGGGAAAAAGAAGGTTTTCTAATAAAGTTGCATGTAGGACTATATAAGTCCATGTTTTATGTAATGAACAAAATCTTCATTTGATATATAACGGTGATGGACATGGTGAGTCTGATGAGAGTTTAAAAATATTTACATGATAAAGAATTTTATTTATAAATTGTGGATAAGGGAATCCATGGATAGGCTTACTCACTCTGCATATGTCTATAATGCTAGCATGAAGGATGATTTGGTAAGGACCGTGTCTTCAAATAATTAATGATCAATTAAACTTGACAAGGGTATTTAATGTTTCTTGAGAGGATTATTGAATGTAGTTTTTGTTATGTTTGAATGGTATAATAATCAAGCTACCAAGTTCTCAAATAAAGTTTATGTAGACCCCTACTTGGGGCATTGATTCTTCTATACCCAGACTGTGAAGTTTCAATGATTCCATGTGAATGATCTAGTGAAACCTTTTACCAATTGGATATTGTTTAATGTGATTTGATGTATCATATAACTAGATATAGAATAGAATCCTTATGGTGTGTAAATAATTATAAGAAAGAGACCCCTATTTACTATTGAATCCATTGGCATGAATAACTATGCATTAGAGTTTTGAAAGAAAAAATTAAAGAATCGATTGATAAGGATATAGTTTTTTTTGTAAGTGTAAGAGAATCCTCTAGACATTGTTTAGTCTTTAGTTTGATCAATAATGAAGTTTGAGGCACCAAGTTTGGACACAAGCCTGTATACAATCTTTCCTTGACCCAATTAAACATGATTTATGATAGAAAGTTAAGATAGTGATTTAGAAACACGTAAATTATGTTTGGAGGATTTGAACAATGGTGAAATATACCTAGTGTTTCTCTTAATTTCTATTAGTTTCTTAATTTGGAAGCAATTAAGAAACTAGTAAAAGGATTGTGTAAAGGAATACATGATAAAATTGTGCACATGATCCAAACAATGATGGGAATTCATCTTTGGCTTGGAAGGAATAACCTACAGATAAGAAATACACTAAAAAGGAGGTTTTTTACCAAGATAGTTGAGTGGACTACCTAGTGTGAGCCAGATCTAAGAAGCATATGCTTATTGGGAGGCTATCAATTCACTGTTTATAACAATTAAGTTGATGTAGATGAAAAGAAAGAATATGTTAATTCAATAACATGAAATTAAATGCATGAAAGAAGAATAAAGTAAAATTATTATTCAAATAAAATGATTCAAATATCAAAATTAGGTTAATACTCATGCTAATATAGTTGGGGTTAGGTTTAAAAAATCAGGGAAGTCTTTGTGAATAGGCAAAAACATAGAAAGTAGAGTTTATTTGAGGTTAAGGGGCTGAAAATAACTTATTATTTTTTGCCATAGATGGTTGGGTGAGTTATCAGTGATTGGGCTGACCATCGATGGTTGAGTTGATCATCAACTATTGGGCTAACTATCGGTAGTTACCTGTGTGTTTCTAAGATAGTCAAAAAATGAATGGAAGACTAGGTAAATGATCATTAGGGGTTTGAATATGGATCTAGTTAGAAATAAAAGGTGGGTGAGTAGGTTTGATTAGGTCAAGGGATTTAGAAATGAAATATAACAAAGACATAAGAATGAAGTTATCTATAACTTGTTAGATGATTAATGTAAGGCTAAAGTAATTTGGCTAGAGTGATAGTTCTTTGGCCTTGAGATAAATCATAACATAAGTTTGAGTCTATGTTATTTTTTCTTACTTATTGAAGTAATGTTGGACACCTATGTGCAATGAGATTTGATAGCTTGGATGTAGATCTATGGATTTCTCCCCCTTTTCACTTCCTATTTCTTTCTTTTTATAGGATGAAGTTACTAATTGTGTAAGAGGAAGTTGTTAATCAAGATGGAAGATAAAGTTGCCTATTATGATTATTTAAAGCTTATTATTACCACATAAGGGAATTTTCTAAATTATGCCATGCTTATCTCATACACAGCTAGAAGTGGCTTTAAAATAGGTTGATGACTTGACCATCAATTGTCAACCTAACCATCAATGGTTAAGATGACCATTGATGAACAAGTTTCTAAGGAAAAATAGGTAAAAATAAGTTTTAAAAAGGTGAATTAAAATATTAAGTTAGTAAATTAATAAATGGACTAAGTCAACTAGGTGGTCAATTAGCTTTAGGGTCAGGTAGGTTTTTAAGGCATTTTGACATCTAAAGCTATGCAATTTTCAAGTGTCTACATTTTACCCCTTTTTGTTATTTAACTTTGATTTAACAAGTAGTAAAATAAAAATGAATGAATTTATGGTCATTATTTGATTTCCCTGAGTATGGGAGGAGGTGTTCCCCATCAAACCAAGAGTTGGTGAAGTGAAAATGAAATTAGGTTAGGATTTGATAAATGGTAAATGATGAGTCATGAGGTGAGTAACACAAAAAGGTTGGGCATTTGAGATTCAAACACATGCAAAAAACATGACTTGGTATGATAGTCAATATCATGTAAAGACTAAAGTTGCCAATGTTGGTAAAAATAAATTCAATTTTAGATGGACTTATGATAGGGGCAACTAGTCCATAATGTCGGTCATAGATTATTAGGTCATTCCTATCAAGTTTGCTAGATAGGGTTATTGTTTGTAATAGGTATCTAGGGTAAGAAGTACTCCTTTGAAAAACATGAATGGTTGGGTCATGCACAAGGTCATGAAATTTTCAAAAGTTCAACATGGCCAGGTTGGTTAGTGCGGTCAAAGTGGCCAATGCAATGTCATTGCAAGGTATGAAAATAGTTTGGGTCAAAATGGCCAGCATTAAGGTAGATGCAATCAAACAGGTTGGTTAGAGAAGGGTAATCACTAAAATTTCAAGCTTTGGTAGAGTGGATATTGAATGAGATCTAAAATCTAGCACCTAGGTGGGCTATAATAAAATTTAAAAATTTGGGGGACCCTAACCATCATCAGTTAGGGCTCCTCAAGGTCGACCATCAATAGTCATGTAAAAACCCTAAAAATTTGAGACATAAAAAGAAAAGATGTAAAATCATTTTTACCATTTGACATTTTGACCTTAGAAATTGATACTCTAGAGTTTGTGTATTTTGTAATTGAACTTGTTGAAGTAGAGTGTTATGAGTGGGTGAGTGTGTGTGTGTTGAATGAGAGTTGACTTGATGGAGGGTGGATGAGGGCATGATTAAGTGGCTAGATGAGGGATCTGACCATGCCATTGATTGTAAAATGAGGTAGGTATAATTTTTTGAAATTAATAGGTAGACGAGGAAAAAAAAATTATAAGTTGTATTGAGTAGATTTAATCAAGTTAATAGTGATTTTGAATTGGTTTGGGTAGGTTTTTAGGGGGGTTTGCCCTAATTTAGGTTTTGGTTGAAATTAGTCAATTTAGTAGGTGAAATTGAGAGTGAAAGGGTGTTTTGGGTTGGAAATGGATTATAGGGCAGGGTGAGGTATATTAATTTTAGGAATTTAGGTGATTGTTAGGGTTTATAGGTGAGAATTGGTAGATGGTGTTGCCACAATTAATCACACACAATGACCATTGGTGGTTCAACTTGATCATTAATGGTTGAGTATAGGGGTAAAAGGATCCCAAGGACTTTTGATGGTTCAACAAACAATCAATGGTTGAAGGGTTGGGGGAGTAGGTAGTAGAAAAGATTTAAAGTTCTTCAAGGTTTGGAAAGTTTGTAAAGTTATAAAAATGGTTAAAGATTTTGAAAGGGTTGTTAAATCTTGAAATTTTTTAAAATTAAGTTGAAAGGTTATTTAGGTTTTGAAGGTGTTTTTAAAGTTGTGTTTATTTTGTTTTAAGAGGTAATGAAAGGTTTTTTATTGGAAGTGTTGGAAGGTGAAAGTTTGTAATAATGTTTGTGTATAGTAAAATTTGGAGTGTATATAAAGTTTTGTAAATTGTGTAAAAGTTGTTGAAGTTGAAATTGTTAAGGTGTGAGTAGAAGTGGTTTTGAAAGTTTTGTTAAGGTTTGAAAGTGTTGTTAAAGCATTAAATAGTTGTGTTAATTGGTGTAAAAGGTTGAAGGTAGGGTTTATAAGATGATAGATATTTTATTCCAATAGTTGGTGGGTATAGTCAGGTAAAAGACATATCAAATATGTAAAATAGTGTGTTAGGGTTGGTGTTGAATAGTAATTATGCAAATTAGGATAATTTGTTGATTGATAGAGGAAATATAGTAGACATGATGGGTTAGATGGGAAAAGATTGAAAATGGTAGTTTTAAGCTAGTTCTTAGCTCTACGTATACATGCTAATGTGATTTTTATACAAGTACATGACTAGATTTAGATGGGGGACTGAGTCCCTAAGATATTCGCAAAGGTCTATAATGGGATGAATGATGATGAGTGGAGACACATGAA
Organism: Torreya grandis; assembly: GCA_037957365.1. NCBI lineage: Eukaryota > Viridiplantae > Streptophyta > Pinopsida > Cupressales > Taxaceae > Torreya > Torreya grandis. The sequence continues at coordinate 1,702,809 of JARHVA010000263.1, read as the reverse complement.
GGATGTTGGCCTAGGGGATATAAGACATTACCAACACCTACTATGGGATACAACTATAATTATGGTCGTCATTGAGAGATGGGACCTAGATATGAACACATTTTTATTACCAACTAGGGAGATGAGAATCTTACTAGAGGATGTGCATAAGATTTCATAGCTACCCATTTGAGGGGAGTTAATTTATCATATAGAGAGTAAGGAGAGGGACTACCACATGGATATGATATATGGAGTAGATTAGGCCCATGTTAGGTATCATGTAGGTGTTATTTTCTATGGACTAATATATTAGAGGGCTAAAGAGGATAAATGCTTGATGATGATGATGATGATGATGATGATGATGATGATGATGATGATGATGATGGTGATGATGATGATGATGATGATGATGATGATGATGATGATGATGATGATGATGATAATTATGATGATGATGATGATTATGATGATGATGGTGGCTATGTCCTACTTTGATCTGCTAGATTTGAGTAGAGGTCAATTTCCATACCTATTATTAGGGGTTCTTGTGGAGATGTTATTAGGAAAGACTATGTTTGGGTGGGATCCAGTTTTACTAGTTTAGATCTATAAGGAGCTCTAGGAATTTAGAGCACACATGAAATATAAGATTAGGGTTGGGTTCATTTTTCATTGCTGGGTGTATGAGCATATTTGGGTGGTGAGACCTTTAAGGCTACTATGGGATGGTTATGCATTGATGGACTACAGAGTGGGTTTCTTGAAATAGAAAGGAGATTATGCATTGATTAGGGTAGGTGGTGGTACTAGGGACATTAACTGGTTTAAGGATGATTTGGAGGGATTGGTGGTGGGTGGCATAGTGTGGAGGCCATATGTAGGCTAGCTTGGGTGGGCCCAATATAGTATGTTATCAATGTAGAGTTAGTAATGGACATATTGGATGCAGGAGGGAAAGATTAAGATTATCCCATTTGATGAAGTTTGGAGGTTGTTTAGCCTCATTAAAGGGATTCCAACATATTTCTTGACATACATGAGGGAGCATGCAAAGTTTTTACTCCCATAACCATAACTAGAGTATGTTTTTTTGGATCACAAGGATTTTTTGGAGAGAGCCATGATAGATGATGTAGGGGTTATAGATGGTTATGTAGTGTGGTACCATGCTTGATATGTAGTGGATGATTTTGGATGGGATGATGGGGGCCAACATCTCATGGATGTGCATCTTATTGAGGCACTAGTATAGGTTGGTGACTAGGATGGATAGGTATAAATAACACATGTAGTAGCATAGACCTAGATCACTAGATTAGAGGGATAGGTGGCCACTTTATAGGTCTAAAATATCATTTTATAGGGTTAGGTGGAGATGCTAATTGCAGAGTGAGATCAGGTGAGGATATTTATTGGGTTAGTGACTCAAGAGAGAGATAGCTTGAGATAGAGGGTAGGAGGGACCACAACACCAACAAGAAGACCACTAGATATAATTTTGATGATATGATACTTAGCTATGATGGAGGAGTTGAGATATTATGAGGTGATAGTGTTGGATCAATTTCCCTTAGAGATGAGGTATAGAGAGTACAAGGCCAGCTTGGTAGGTGGTCCATCTATAACTAATTTAGGATAGTGAGTCACTACAGTGGGGTAGGTAGGGAGATCAAGGGGACCACTACTAGATGGTAGTGTAGGTGTAGGTGTAGGTGGTAGTGGTGCCCTAAGGGCCTAATATATTATATTATATGATGTATATGTTTTTGATTTTGATATCAACCTATGTGTCAATGATGTGAGATGTATATGAGAGAGATATTTATACTTTATTCCATGTATTTCTTATTTAGGATTGTATACTCATTTTACATGTAGTACTATTATTATGATGTATATGATGATGAGGTTTTATGATGATTATGGATGTTTATTGATGTTGATGGTGTTGATGTTTGTTATGTTTATTTGATGTTTTGAGATAGTGATGGATGATGTTTATGAAATTTATGCTTCTTTATTTTAGTTAAATGGTAATGTTTATGGATGTTCATGATGTATGTTTTGTTATGAAATGATAAGTTGCTCATGTCCCATGCTTTATTAGATGATATGTAGACTCGTAGGTTAGGAATTGTGATGATGTTTATGGATGATATGCATGTGTTCACTGATGGATGTGATGTTGATGATCATGAGTGATTTTATGAGGTTATATGGTGATGTGATATGGGAATTTGAAACATGATTGTGATGAGATGTTTTGATCTTATGATGAGTATTTTAATATGTGTATATTTTATGTGATGATAGGGTTTATACATAGTGAATAATGTGTGTCTACATAGATATGTTCTTGTACATATGATTGATGGTTTTTTTGATGATGTTCATCTATATGATGATGTGGTTCATTGAGATTATTTTATATGGTGATGTGGGTTATGGTTTCTTAAGATGTGATGTGCTGATGTTTTGAATTGGTGTTATGTTTATGGAAGTAGTAATAGGACATGGTCTATGATGTGTTTTATGTTATTGATGTTATGATAAATTATTATTGTTGTGATGATAATTATGTGATGATGTGATTTTTGATGTTTTATGGTTTTGATGTTTTTTTCATGGATAAGATGTAGTTGATGGATATGGTTCATAGTGATATGATGCATATGGATTATTATGTTGATGAGAATGATATTTTGAATGTTTTGATATGATATGTGATATGGGGATATGATGAAAGCACATAAAGTAGATTTAGATAACATAGTAAATGTGGAAAAGAGAGAAGAATCATGAGACATATGTCCACATGCAAAAATGAATAAAGGGTAAGAAAAAGGCATGATGTGTTCATTGGTAAGGTCCTAAGAAAACCAAAGTTGGATTGATTTAATGAAAATAGGCCTTTTGAAGGCATCAAATGAGCATGCTTTGATAGGTAAAGAAGGTATCTTGATCACTTTGTGTCAAGTAAGCTCACAGTCCCCTAATTGTAGAGAGGGTATGAAGGGAAAGTAGGTGATAGGTTGAAAGGGGAAATGGGTGATATGGTAACTTGATATGGGTTAGCTTACCCCTTTTATAGGTTACCAAAGAATTGTAATGGACAAGTCCATATCTTAACATAATCTATAGACTGATCGATGCATGAAGTCTACCAATGCCATATGTAAAATTTGATTATGGCTTCCTTACTTTATTTTGACATAGGGTTGTTTGTTTCTTTTATTATTTTGATAGGTTGGTAAAGTTGATCAATGCAGGAAGCTTTAAATGATTATTTGTAACAAAATTAACTTAGCCATCCTTTAAGAGAGTAGTTTAAAGTTGGATTTTTATAGCTATCCTTCAAGGGAGCAGTCTATCTTTAAACAATTTAGGTGTTTGGTAGCCATCCTTCAAGGGAGTAGTCTACAATACTAGAGATATGGACCCAAGTGATATTTTGGTTTCCTAATTTTATTTTGAATGCTAGATTTAGACATAGACAAGTATATTTAGAATTAAAGGTCTACTTTTATGGAGGAAAGACTTTTAGTACAAAAGGTAAATGATAGATGAGGGAAAGTGGTTTGAGAAACAACTGATCATGGGATTCCTTTTGACTAGAGACAAAAATTATCCATGAGAACCATGCCATGAGTAGAGCCATGGTATCCCTACTTACGATTATGTTATAACTATGATGGATAATCACACGGTCTTATTATGTAATCAATTTTACCCAAGAAGAATAGGGTGAATGTGTGAAGAAAGTGAAAATCTCATAAACTAAGGGATGCGCTTAAGTTAGATAGAAAGGTGAATGTGATCCTTCTTTAACAAAAGAAAGGATGCAGATGTGAAGCATTGAGAGGCTCAAGTTCTCATTTGCCTTTAAAAAAATATAAATGATAAGTTCTTGATTGATACTTATGGGCTATGATGTAGGGTCCAAGCTAATTGAAAGCAAACTTGCCTTTTTTTCTTTTCTCCATATTAGTTACATGTTGGTCATCTTTAAGGATGAGGTCTCCAATATTGAATTCTCTCTCTTTCATGTGTTTTTTGTATGTGTACTTGATTCATTGTTGATAAACACAAAGATTATTAAGCACTACAAGGTGATGTTCGTCAAGTATTTCAAGATGTGCAAGACATTCTTCATGATAATCACTCTTAGAAAGGATCTCACGCAAAGATATATGAAGATAATGAATCTAGAATTTGAGAGGCAATTGTGCCTTTTCTCTAGAAATGAGAAAGGGGTAGCACTTGTAGAGTTTTTAATGCTAGTTCAATAGGCTCATAAAGTGAAATAGATGTACACATTCCAATCTTAACCTAAGGTACTTACTACTTTGGTTAGCATTTTAGTGATGGTTTTGTTATAGGCTTCCACATATTATTTTCTTATGGTTGATAGGGTAATGAGAAGCTTAAATTGATGCCAAAAGTGTTGCAAAGACCTTTGAATTTATTATTTTTAAATGATTTTCCATTATTAGTGATGATCTTATGGGGAACGTCGAAGCGACAGATGATATGGTGATTGATGAAATTGATAATATTTTCAAATTTGGTTGAGATAAGGGGAATGGATTGTACCCACTTGGTGAAATATTTAGTATCAGTAATGGTTTATTGGTGTCATTATGAAGAATGAGGATTGATTTCCCTAATAATATTGAGACCCCATTACAAGAAGGACCAATAGTCTTTGGATACTCGAAGGCCATGGGTAGGTGAATGATGTAAGTTAGTGTGTTGTTGACATTTGAAACACTTCTTTACATAATCACAATAATCCTAATTGAGGGTGGGACAATATTATATAGGGTGAAGAATATGTTTAGCAACATCTAAACCATTAAAGTGTCCCTCATAGATTTTATCATGTATTTCCTTGATAGCATAGGAGGCTTCATGACCACACAGACAATAGAGAAGGAGGCCATGAAATCAACATTTGTAAATTATTACCCCTAGTATGGTGTAATGAGAGGCACTTTGAATAAAGGATCTTTAGGTATTCCTTAAAAGGTTGGGAGGAACAATGTCAAGGGTAAGGTAATTAAAAGTTTAGTCATACCAAATGTTAGAAGGAGATGTTTCCACACTAAAAATGGTAAGAAGGTTAAAAATGATATATGAGGGTGTGATAAAATGATGAATGGTGATAAATAGTTTATATTCGGTAGGTTGAGATGGTATTTGGGAAGTAAGGGAAGCAATCATGTCCATGAACTTATTAGTAGATCGAGGAACTATCTAGATAAGGTAATGATCAAATGATTTTAAGAGTATATCTACGAGTTGTTTGTACTTCAATAAGACATCAATTTTAATTTGATAAGATCCATTAACCTAGTTGATCATAATTTGGGAATCACCAAAGACACTAATTATCTTAATCCAGATGGCTAAAGCATTTTAGAGACCTATGACCAAGGCTTTGCATTTAGCCACATTTTTGGTGCATTAAAATTTAAGTTTAAAGGAAAGGGGAAGATGTTCACCATTAAGGGCAATGGGAATAACTTTGGCACCCCCATCATTTTGGCATTTGGATCCATCAAAAAACATGGTCATTTGGTAGGTGGGTTCCTCCTAAGAAAAAGTTGTGATGGACTCTTCCTAAAAATTAAGAGGAAGTGGTTGATTATCTGGTAGAGGAGCTTCATCCAATTGGTTGGTGATGACTTACCATTTAATGGAATTTTTTTGAAGGAAATCAAGATCAAACTTAGTTAGGAGCATGAGCCAATTAGCCATACATTGGTTTTCGTATGGTTTAGAGTGCATGTACTTAAGTGGATCAGTGTTAGTGATGACATAGGTTTTATGATTAAGTAGATAATGATAGAGTTTAGAGGCCGCAAAGAATAAGGTGAGGTAAAGTTTCTCAAGATGAGTATACTGATTTTCATATTATATAAGTGTGTGGATAATGTAGTAGATGGCTTTCTCTTTATTTTATTCATCATGATGAGCAAGCATTACCCCTAAGGAATGGTCTATGGTGGATATATAAAGGTAGAAAGGTTGGTCTTATCTAGGAGGGATGAGGACAGGTGGAGAGAGAAGCTACTCCTTGATTGAATCAAAGGCTTATTGGCAATAGTTGGTCCACTTAAAATAGGTGTCTTTCTTGAGGAGATGGTGAAATGGTTGAAATCTATATAATAGCTAAGATATTAAGCAATGAATGGATTAGAGCTTCCCTTAAAGGCTATATATTTGTGTAAGGTTATTAGGAGGAGTCATCTCTAGTATCTATCTAACTTTGGTAGGGTCCACTTCAATTCCTTAAAGATATATGATGAAGCCAAGAAGTTTTCCTGATAAGACCCCCAAAATACATTTCTTAGGGTTGAGCTTGACATAATAATGGATTAGTCAATTAAATATTATTGTGAAAATATCTAGATGATCCTTGATGTGTTTAGATTTCCTAAAGATATCATCCACATAGTCCTCTATAATTTTATGGATGAGATCATGAAATATGTAAGTCATGGCACATTGATATGTTGCTCCAGTGTTCTTCAGACCAAAAGGCATGACCCTATAACATAAGGTTCCCCATAGAGTGATAAAGGGAGTTTTATATTGATATTTTAGGGTATTCAAGATCTGATTATATCTCAAGAAACCATCCATGAGAGATAACATTTCATGGCTAGCTATAAGATCAACAAGTTGGTTGATGTTTGGTAAAAAGAGAGTCATCCTTTGGGTAAGTGAGGTTGAGGTCACAAAATTCAATGTAAAGGTGAAGTCCCATATAGGTTTGGTGATAGGAATGATTTTATAAATCCATTATGGATAGTTGGTGGGATTAATGAAGTTGATGGATAAGACATGATAAAGTTATTCTTTGACAAGAAGGGTTATGTGAGGATGCATCCTATGAAGCTTTTGCCTAACAAGATTAACCTTAGGATAGGTGATAATGTTGTGAAGGAGAATAAAAGGGTTAATTATGGGCATATCCTGATAGGACCAAGTAAACATTATGCTATGACCATGAAGGAAAGAAGGGTATTCTTGTTTCTCTATAGAATTTAAGGATTGGCTGATATTAATGATAAGGGGGTAATCCTAAGTACCCAAGTTGACATCAACAATGGATTTATTCATCATGGTTTAGTTATTAGGAGGAAGGAATTTATGAATATAATAATCCCCTGTAACAAAATGGGTGAGAATGGAATTATCATCCTAAAATTTGATGGTGTTGATGGTAGAAGAATCTCACACTATAATTTTAGGATGGATGAGAGGAAGGGTTTTAGTTGGACTATACTTTTGATAGTATATGGTGGCCAAACTAATGGTGTTGATAAAAAATGTTAAATGGGATGATATATAAGTCTTTAGCCTTTAAGGGATATGGGGTTGGTGAGGATGGAACATCCTCATCGATGGTGGTGATGGGTTTTGGTGAGGTGGGTTATTTTGGTGGTATGAACCCAAGGCCAAATAACTCATGAGGCTTTTGGGTTTTGATTATGGGTAGCTAGTTAGGTCCCTATTCATAAAGGTTGAGACCAAACCCAATCCAAGCATACATAGAAAGGTAAGCTTTGGTAAAGGCTAGTTTATTGAGATAAGAGAAGTCAAAGGTGAATGGTCAGTTAGATGAGGTGGTGGTAGAAGTGAGAAGTGGTTAATCAAGTCCCCCATAGATGAAATTTATTTGATGGTTGGGGAGATCAAAAGGGATGATGTTTCTAATGTTGGGATCATAGGAAGGGTCATATTTGAGGTTCTCATATTCTTATAGAGTAGGGAAAGCATAGAAGGCTAAAAAGAAATATTCCCCAAGTGAGAGACATTATAACATGGGCTCCAAGGGGTAATCTATGGTGATATAAGAAGAAGGAATATATGAGATACTTGAAGCTTGATCAATGATAAGTGTGTAAATGTTACTAGTTTTGGTTGGTGGTGAGGTGATTTTGTTATTACTTGATGGTGAGGTGGATGAGGGAGGAATAAAAACATAATTAGGCTGATATGTCATATTATAAGAGGCAAAAGGATTAGGGTCTACTTTGATGGTAGTAACTTGACCTTTGTGCTCAAATTTGACACATTGATGTAAGGTAGAAGGGATAAAACTCATGGCATGGATATAAAGGCATCTAAGTAACACATTATATTAGAACTCACTCTATATAATGAAAAATAATTTAGGAATGGTGTGAGTTCCCAAGAAGATATGGAGGACAACTCTCCCCAAAGTAGTGGCCATGATATCATTGAAGGAGTGAATGACCACTACACTCTTTGACATGATTTTTTTGGGTAGATAAAGTTGGTCATAAGCATGGGAAGAGATAATGTTGATGATATATTCTCCATAAATAATTACCCTTTTGATGTGGGTTTGATTGATGCATGTAGTAATAAAGAGGGGAGGATAAAAATCCTCAAGATGAATAGGAGGTATTTTAGAATCCTAAAAGGTGATGAAGGTAGAAAGTTGGAGGGAACCAAAAAAGGGTACAAGAAGTTGAGGGTCATCTAATTTAACCTATGTAGAGTATAGAGCCTCTATCCATGCCTGACGATGGTGAGGTGAGGTGTTGATTAGTTCATAAAGTCTCATTTTCATCAATGTCTAGTAAATTTGTTTCAACACAATATGTTGGATGGATTCAGAAGGGTTGGAGTGAGAGGGTCTTAAAATGGACACTTTGGGTTTTGGTGGTTATGAATGTGAGGGTAAAGGTGTTTGGTTTTAGTTGATGGGATAAGGGGTTGAAGGGTATATCCATAGAATATATACTTTGGCTTTTCCCTTATCCTTTTATTGGGCTTGAGATTGGATAACCATATGCATAGTTTGGATGGGGGATTCACTAGGTTTAATGGTTGTTTTGGTTCCTCCTTCTCACTCTTGGGTGAGAGTGAGGGAGTAGGTAAATATTGGATATGTTGAGTTTATGGTTGGATTGGTAATAGGGGTAAGAGTGGCTCATATAATAATATATCATCCTCATCATATAAGATCTGAAAATGTGCTTGGATATCTTTGTAGTTCTTTGTGTCATGTCCTAGTGCCCTATGGTATGCACAAACCAAGTTATCATTGAACCATGAGGGTTTGGTATTAGAAGGGTAGAATGGTTTGATAGGTGGTAAGATAATGGAAGAAGTTTGAAATAACATTTATAGGATGGTTAAATAAGATTCATTTAAAGGTGTTGGTGGTAATGGGTTGATAGTTTTAGGGATGGTATTCATCTTAGAAGTAGTTTTCACCTTAGAAGTTGTAGGTGGTGGAATGGTTTTAGTTGGTGGTTGGCATTGCTTAGTTATGGTTGGATTTAGGGTAAATGATTTGAGAGTGGAAGATTTGGATGATGATGGGTTGGATATAGGTGGGAAATTAGAGGTAGATAGGTTAGTTAAGAATGATGGAGAAATATATGGTTTGATGGGTGTAGGTGTAGGTAGAGAAGAGGGGGATGGTTTACTAGAGGAAGAATAGGTAGTTGGGATGGTATAAGGATGGGTTCCTAAGATAGAAGGTAAGTGGGAAGGAGGTGGTATGGGTTTAGTTCAAGGTAGAGGTTTGAGTAACTCTACCTTCTTAATTGGTTTGGTTGTGGGTTCGTTTGGTGGGCTAGATGGGGTTAAGTGAAAATTTAAATAGGGGTGAGTACATATAGGTGTGGTAATAATTCTTAGATTCTTGATAGGTTTGGTAAGATAGGTTTGGTAAGAGAGGTATAAGGTGATTTGTAAATGTTAAATGGGGGTAGTTTAGATGGTTCACTTATGGTTTTATAGGAAGAAGTGTTCAATAAAGAGGTAATAATGGGTTTAATGGTGGATTCAAGTGAGGTTGAGGATTTAGATTTATTTTGGTAAGGGACCCCAAGATGATGCCAAAAATTGGCTCTATCAAAGCTGGGTTGAGAAGTGAACTCTAAACTTTGGACTATTTTAGAAAAGGTCTTGTAGATGGGTTTGGTTCCTTGGTCATTGGTTTCAAAGATTAAGCCCCTAGTTAGAGAAGAGGGAATGGTTTCCTTGTCCTTTTTTTTGATGGAAGGTAAAAAAATTGGTGCTTGGGTGGATGAGGTAATCTCTTCTTTTGGGATGGTTTCCAAAGAGAGAATGGATGGTTCTATGATAGGGGAATTAGGTGTGGTATCCTCAAGTGAAGGAACAAACATGCTTGCTTCCTTTGTTTGGATGTCCAAAGGAATGGATGATAGTTCTACCACTTCAATGGGTGGAGTGGAGGAATAAAAAATGGTTAAATCAAAGGTTTTCTCCTTTGGTATTTCTATCAAATGAAAGGTAGATAAATCTAAGGTCTTATTATGTGAAGAGAGAGGGGTGGTTGATTCCTTCATTTGGGTATCTAAAGGAATGGAAGTTGATTCCACTAATTCCATGAGTGAAATGGAAGAATAAGTGGTTTTTGTAGTGGTCTCCTCAATAACGGACTCACTAATAATAATGTTGATGGTATGTGCCTCATGAGAGTGAGATGATTATGGTTTATTTTCATAGTGATGGGTAGAAGGAGCATGATTAGGAAAAGGTTTGTGGAAGATGTAAAGGGAACGATTAGGAGGTACATTATGATTATCAAATGAAAGTTCTCCACTATCAATTAAGCATTGGATAAAACTTTTAAAGGTATTTCATCTACTAACGTCATGTCTTATAACTCAGTGGAAGGCACAATGGTCATTCTCATTATACCAACCAAGCATGGGGTAAGAAGCATCAAATTGTTGGGTTTTTTTGATAGGTGGAATTTGGATGAGGTTAGCTTTGATAATTTGTTTTTGGAGGAGCTTGGTTTTGGTTTTATATGTGTTGGTAGGAAGGATTAGAAGAATTGGTTTGAAGGGGTTGGTTGATAATTGGTGGTGGAGCAATTTTTAGGACCCCTAAGTTTGTATATGCTTTTGTTCTAGTATTAAGATGGTTGGGTTGGTTAGTGGTTTTGGTGGAGGGAGGTTCATTGGATTTAAATCTAGAATTATGTTCTATAGTTTTAATTTCCCCTTGTTAATGGATCAGTTTTCAAGTTTACGTGCCATGGTTAATGCCTCATCAAAAGTTTTGAAAGTTTTAACTTGAAGAGTGGGGGAAAAATGTTTGGCATAACCATGAGAGAATATCTCAATCAACATAGGTTTGGGTAATTAAAAATAAATATAGTTTATGATACCTCTCCATATAATTATGAAATCAATAATTGATTTATCATCAAATTGCCTAATAGAATAAAGTCCGGTAATAGAAGCTTTTTTTATATATTTACTGAGAAATGCTCAAAATATTTGGGCCAATTGGGAGAATGAAAAGATGGAGTACTTAGTGAGAGCACTATATCAATCAAGGGCTAGTCATGATAAAGACATGGGGAAGGTAAGAAGGAGGAGAGCAATGTCATATGCAATCAAATAACAAGAATGATGAAATGATCTTAAATGTTGTTGGGGGTCCTTCTTGCCTTGAAATTTGGAAAAATTGGGTAACTACCATTAAGGAGGATAAAAATGGATAGGAATGGATGGATGGATGGGTTCATTACAGATTTGATCATAGGTTAAAAGGTTATGAGACCCAGAAATAGATGACTCCAGGTTGGTCATTTTATCCATTAACATCTTGACCAAATTTGTTTGAGGTTGGGAAGATGCATAATTAGGTGGTAAGATTTGTTGAGGTTGGGTACTAGAAATGTATGGATAAGTGGTATAGGGTGTTAAATAAGACACATATTGTCAAGTGTTCATAGGAGGTTGGGATGGTTCCATATAAGGGTTGATTGGCACAAATGGTTGGGTGGAAGGTGCTATATATCCTTGTGGGCTAGAAACATATTGGTAGTATGTCATGGGTACTTGTTGTGGGGCTGATAAGGGATAGTTTAGAGGTATTTTTAGGTTGGTGGATCATGGTATGGATGTAGATTGGGTTGGGGGTATGAAAGTGTTAGTTGGTTGTTGGTGGGTGGTAACTCTAGTGTTAATAGGTGGAAGTGTTTGAGGTATGGAAAGCAGCAAACTCTGAAGTTGGGTAAAATTTGGTGGGTTAGTTGAACTAAGGGGAATGGTGTAAATAAGGGTCAAAGATACCCTAATAGTAGGATTATAGGTGACAAGAGGAAAATTTGATCCAATGTTATAAGTATTAGTTGGGGTAGTAGGTGTTTGGTTATTGGTTGGGATATTTGATAGAGTTTGGGGAGTGGTAGTAGGTGGGATATTAGAAGAAGAAGAGGCTTGGGTGATCATGGGTTGGGTTGAGGTGGAACCCACCAAAAGATGGAGAGGCATACCATAAGGTGGATCAATAGAGGGAATTGAAGAAAGAGAGGTACAATTAGATAAGGTGTTAAGGTAATGCTAAAGAGCCATGGGGTTGTTATCAAGGAAGGCAACAAAATATAGATCACCCTCAGCACTAATTGAAAGCTTGGTAAGAGTGGGAGAAAAATTAGGGGAACCCTCAACATCAAAATTATACTCCATGGAGTAAGAAGAAAAAAGTGGTTGTTGGTTGGTTTGATTCCTCAATTATTGTCTAGTAAAGACCATGAGAGGAATAAAAAAGAAATAATGAAACTCACAACTCAAAAAAAATCAAGCAAAAGGAAAATATCTCAAGGAAATCAAACATACACTAGAGTGCATTTAACAACCTAGGATTCTTTTTAAATCTCTTTTGGCTTATACCTTAGAAAATGTGAAAAATAACTTTGGTTTGTAGATCGGGTACTAAAGAGGAAATCTAAGGTTGGTTTTAGGTTTTGTTTAGGTGTTCAAGAGATAAAATCTATATTGATCTTTAGTATGTGGCTTAATATTGGGGCTTACCCCCTCAATTCACACATAATAGTGATAAGGGTGTCAGGTGCTTAGCCAAAATATATTGAATTTTAGAGTTTATACTCAACTAGAGAGTTGAGTTGGTTCTCCCCTTGGTAATGACCTCCAAGTAGGATTGTTAGGAAAGGGTGAGGTTTACCGCTAGGTGATGAAATCCTAGTCAGGCCTTGTCTCAATTTTATTTTGATGTATTGATTGGTTATGTGGTTTTGAAAAATATGTGTGATATAAGTGTGAAAGATATGATTAATTACTTTGATTTTAAGTTACTAAATGAACTAAGACAAGAAAGAAATCAATGTATGCAAAATTTTTATTTTAAACCCAAAAGAAATTTCAGATTTTATTGGATGAGTATAGAATAAAGGAATAAAAATGGATGTTGGATCCCATAAGGTGTGCCAAAATGTTTTTCTTAATTTTTTCTCATTTCTTAATTTGGAAGCAAGTGAGAAACTAATAAAAGGGGTGTGTAAAGGAATACCTAATAAAAGTGCACTTGTGATCCAGACGATGATGGAAAATCCTCTTTGTCTTGGAAGGAATAACCTATAGATACGAAAGACACTAGAAAAGGTGTTTATTAGTGAGATAGTTGAGTGGAATTCCTAGCGTGAGCTAGATCTAAGAAGCATATACTTGTTGAGAGGCTGTTAATACATTATTTATAATAATTAAGTTATTGTAGATTAAAAAATAATGCTTGCATTCAATAATATGAAATCAAATTTATGTAAGAAGAGGAGAGTAAAATGCTTGTTCAAGGAAAATGAATAAAATAGCAAAAGTGGGTCAATACTCATGCTAAGATAGTTGGGGTTAGGTTCAAAAAATTAGGGAAGTATTTGTGAATAGGTAAGAACACAGAAGTAGAGTTTGGTTGAGGTTAAGGGGTTGAACATAGCTTACTTTTATTTTATACCATAGTAACCATTGATAGTTGGGTGAACCGTTAGTGGTTGGACTAACCATCAATGATTGAGGTGACCATCAGTGGTTGGGATAACCATTAGTGGTTTCCTATGTGTTTATAAGAATGTTCCTTGTTCCTATGAATGTTTAAAAAAGGATTGACAAATAGGTGTTTGAATATGGATCTAGTTAGAAATAGAAGGTGGGTGAGCAGGTTTGATTAGGTCAAGGGATTTAGAAATGAAATATAGCTAAGCAATAAGTACAAAGTTACTTATAACTTGTTATATGGCCAATGTAGAGTTGAATAAATTTAGATAGAATGACATTACTTACGCCTTGAGATCAATATAGATAGAGGTTTGGGTCTCTACTACTACTGCTTGCTTATTGAAGGAATGTTGGACACCTATGTGTAAGAAGATTTGATAGTTTAGAAGCAAATTTATAGATTTTTCCCCCATTTTCACTTCATACTTCTCTCTTTTTATAGGATAAAGTTACTAATTATGTAAGAAGAAGTTGATAATCATGATGGAAGATAAAGTTTCCTATTATGATTTTTTAAAGCTTGTTAGCACCATATAAGGAAATTTGCTAAATTATGCCATGTTTATCTCATACATAGCTGGAAGTGGCTTTAAAATAGGTTGATGACTTGACTATCGATGTTCAATCTAATTATTGATAGTTAAGCTGACTGTTAGTGGTCAAGGTTCTAAGGAAAAATGGGTGAAAATAAGCTAAAAGAAGGTGAATTAAAAAGTTAAATTAGTAAATTAATAAATGGGTTAAGTCAAGTAGGTGGTCAACTAGTTTTAAGGTTAGGTAGGGTTTCAAGGTGTTTTAACATCTAAAACTATGCATTTTTTGAGTGTCTACACCTAGAAAACCTATTTTGAAGTCTTGAAACCTAGTCAAACATTAACAATTGAATTTTGATCACTCTCAGTTGTAGCAAAATACTATAAAACCCTAAACTAAGGATTTACCCATATCTAAGTTTCTAACCATTTAAAAAGGCCAAATATTTGTAATCTTACTAATTTACATGTTCTCTAATGGATTATGATGTTTATAGAGGGTGTATAGACTTAGAAGTATGGGTTTTGAAAGTTGAATGTGCATTAGTCCTAGAAAAGACTTAATTGAATAGGTCTAAAGAAAGAAATAATACTTAGAAGAAGAATTGGGTTTTCAAAATTTATACACTAGTGTATTTTGATAAGGTAAACAAGATTTAAGTATTGGATTTTCCTAAATGAATGTATCTTTTTTGTACAAGTCATTAGTGACTATAAAAAGGCTAGAAGGACTAATATGAACGTGTGCAGAGTTGTATAAAGATGCCTAGATGTATTTTAGAAAGTATAAGAGGAGAGGAGAGGAGAGGTATAAATGGAGTATGAAAAATAATATCTATGGTGCTAAGCATAATGATTCATTATGAATAAGTCTATCTCTATGGTTATATGTAGATGCAAAGGACTAATGTTAAAGAGTATGAATAAATTGAGTCGAGGAAGGAATTGAAAGTTGATAAAGGATTGAGAGGGTTTCAACAAGTTGTTTGAATATTTTATGTGGTATTGGAACCTAAGATAAATAAGGAACTAAGTTTAAGTCTATTTAAACAAATAGACCTAATGTTGGCCAACAAGATTTGCATGATTGTAATCAAGAGTAAGAAGAATTACAAGATAAGGCTATTAAATCTACATCATTTGGTATTAGAGCCATTTAGATGATCTAGGAATAACCATAAATAGTTTGAATACATTATATAGTGCATGTTACATGTTGTAGGAAATTATAGGAAGAGTAAACAAGGAAGCAGTTACAAAGAGTCTTATTATAATAAAAAGTTGAGATAGTAGTTCAAGAAGGTATGATGTATTTAGTGATTGATTATTTAGTTTGAATATATAATTTATAGTAAATAGTGAATGAAGTGGTGTCATCTCTATAGAAAAGTGAGCTATTAACAAGTTCAAGTGAGAGAGACAAACACATAAAGAGACCTTGAGAAGAGAACATAGTTTAAGTGTGAAGGACAAGTGTGAGGAAAGACCCAAGTGTGGTATAAAATAGAAAGTTATAGATTTGAGAGAAAGAAGAGGTGGTCCAAGTGAGGCCAAAAATAGAGAAGATAGAGAATGTACCTAAGCGAGGTAGTCAAAATGAAGATGAAGGGAGAAGTAGAGAGAAAAGTGAAGGACATGGTTGAATATGAAAGCCACAAAGATAGGATAATGGAAAAAGAGATGAAAGAGATGAAATATGTATTATCAATGATGTATAAAGAGCTGATAGATGTGGACTGTATATAGATTGTAGTGTGGAATTAGGATTAGGAAAAAGGTTAAATGTAGCTTCATAGAAAGGATGCAAGAGAGAGATAACTAGTGGATGATATAATATTTGGAGAGGTAGCTAAAGGAGATAGAAACACAACCTACCATGAAAGAGGAGAGAGAGGAAATAGAAGCCTCAAAGATTTTATTCTAAGAATAATGTGTCATGGTTTAATGCAGGTAATGAAGTGGAAGGTGAAAAGGATGATTAGAATGAAGGAGATGAATGAACAACAATCCATATAGAAGAAAAAGATAATGTATGGAAAAATGTAGGTGAAATTGAATATGAGGTGATTTTCCACCTTGAAGATGGTGAACTATTTGGTGGAGAAGAGTGGAGAGATGAAGAGAAGCAAATAACAGATGATGTGGAAGACAAAGACATGATAGGTAATGAAGCGTATGTGGTTTTTTATGAACATTTTGAAGAGGAAGATGATGTGTTGTAAAAGGACACCATAGGTTTGTTTCAAGAGTTCATATGATCAGCTAAGAAGTAGGAAGCACATAGAGTGCTTGAGGAAAGAGAAGAACAAGTAAAAGAAGATGAGATTAACTTACTAGTACATGAAGAGAAGATGAAAGGTGAAGAGGTGGATGGTTGGACAGTCAAGAAAGAATAAGAAACTATGATGAAGGAAAATAGGATATAAGGTGATGAGTACAATATTATGAACAAGCATGATACCTTAGAATGGTCAAAAGAGGAATATATTATGAAGTGGATCAGATATGCTGATGAAGAGGTAGAAGTGGTAATGCTAGAGGAAGAAATAGAATAAAAATGGCAATTTATGTTCAATGCCATGAAGATTGAGGAGGATAATGAGAAAAAATAAGGAAAGAATAATGATTTTAGGTAAACGCAGTAGTATGAGCAGTAGAAAGAGAGAGAGCAAAGGAGCACTTGGATGAAGAAGTAGAGGCATGGGTGTGGCAACAAAGAACACACCCATTTATATGAAAAATTGAATGAAGAAGAGTTTAGGGGGTCAAGTCTTTTCTCCACTTGGGATTATGATGAAAGGGCATCTCATAAATTCCAAAGAGTTTCTCAAGAATATGTTTTAAAGTCATGTGGGTGATTCAAATTTGAATTGGAGTCTAAAAACTAGTTTCCTTCCCTTTTATGTAGTTTGAATTTTCAAAATTAATAGTAAGAGTATAGTGATGTGTTTGAGGTATACAAGGGAATGTAAGGGAAATTTTGTAAGAATGGGTCTTAAAAGAACCTAATTGGATAATGTAAGTGTGTTTTTGTTTTTCATAAAATTTGGTGTTAAGTCAGGTTTGGTTGTGAGTTGACAGTTAAGGTATGAGAGGGAAGTCCACACCCTATGTGGGACTTAAAGTGATAGAATTTTATTAATTCAAGAAATAATTATTGGTTATGTTTTAATAGTGTATTTTAATATATATTGTGAGTGTAGCTCGAAGGAATAGCATTCGAATGATAAATAGGGAAAACAAAAAGGGAAAAAGAAGGTCTGGCAAGAAAGTTACATGTAGGACTATGTAAGTCCATGTTTTATGTAATGAATGAAATATTCATTTAATATACAATGGTGATGGACATGGTGATTCTAATGAGAGTTGAAAAATATTTACCTAATAAATAATTTTATTTCTAAACTAATGATAAGTGAATTCATGGATATGCCTGATCACTTTGTATATGTCTATAATGTTTGCATGAAGGATGATTTGGTAAGGACTGTGTCTTCAAATAATTAATGATAAATTAAAATTGACAAGGGTATTTAATGTTTCTTGAGATTATTATTGAATGTGGTTTATTTTATGTTTTAATGGTATAATAAGAAATCTACCAAGTGCTCAGACAAATTATATGTAGACCCTTGATTGGGGTGTTGATTCTTTTATACCTAGACTGTGAAGTTTCAATGATGGCATGTGAATGATATAGTCAAAATTTTTGGAAACTATATATTTTTTAATTTTATTTAAAGTATCATATAACCATATATAACATAGAATCCTTATGGTGTGTAAAAAAATATAAGAGACCCTTATTTACTGTTGAATTGATTGGCATGAAGAACTGTGCATTGAAGTTTTGAAATAAAAGATTAAAGAATTAATTGATAAGGATATGTAATGTTGTTTTAAGTTTAATATCATACACTAGATGTTTTTTAGTCTTTATTTTGATCAAGAAAAAAAATTTAGGAACCAATTTTGTACATAGGCTTGCATACAGTCTTTCCTTAACACAATTAAGCATGATTTGTGATAGAAAGTTAAGATAGTGAATTAGAAACACATAACCAATGCTTGGAGGATTTTTTAAATGGTAAAATAGACATATAAAATATATTTTAAATCCTTGAAACCTATTGAAACGTTCACAATTGCATTTTGATCACTCTCAGCTATAGTAAAATACTAAAAAACCCTAAACTAGGGTTTTACCCATATCTAAGGTTATAACCATTCAAAATGGCCAAATATTTGTAATCCTAATAATTTAAATATTCCTTAATGGATTATTATGTTTGTATAGGGTGTACAGACTTTGAAGTATGCATCTTGAATTTTGAGTTTGCATTAGGCCTAGAGAAGACCTAATTGAATAGGTCTAAAGAAAGAAAGAAGAATAAGGAGAAGAATTAGGTTTTAAAAATTTATACACTAGTGTATTTTTACAAGGTGAACAATATATAAGTATTGTATTTTCTTAAATGAATGTAATTTTTCCATACCAGTCATTAATGACTATGAAAGGGCTAGAAGGACTAATATAAATGTGTGCAGAGTTGTATAAGGATACCTGTATGTATTGTATAAAGTATGGGATGAGAGGAGAGGTATAAATGGAGTATGAAAAATAACATCTAAGGTGATAAAAATAATTATCCATTATGAATAATTATATATCTAATTTTCATGTAGATGCAAAGTACTAATGTTGAAGAGTATGCAGAAATTGAGTAGAGGAATGAATTGAAAGTTGATAAAGGATTGAGAGGGTTGAAATAAGTTGTTTGAATATTTTATGTGGTATTGGAACCTAAGATAAATAAGGAACTAATTTAAAGTCTATTTTGACAAATAGTCCTAGTGTTGGCCAACAATATTTACAAGATTGCAAGCAAGAATAAGAAGAATTATAGGTGAGGAAGATTAGCTATGCATCACTAATGCTTGACTAACAACCTTTGTAATCCATCCTACACATGTAGTTTTGATTTGCACTTAGACATGAGGTAACATGTCTTTGGAATAGTTTTAGTAGTGTAATGATTCTATATTAATCTAAAGGTATGTAAAAATGCTTTTCTTTAAAACTCTAAGGCACAAAACTTAGAATGAAATGGCCAGCGTAATGATGCCCTTTTCAAATAAGTTACATGCATATATACATACATGAAAGTTTGGACAAATGACTAAGGCAAAATGGTGTCAAATAAATGACATAATGTCTCTTAAAATAAAGGAGTGATATGAAAACATTACTCGTTTTAGATGTGGCTTAAATAAATAAACTATTTTCACTCAATAACATGTAAGTAGAAAGGATAAAATGACAAAAACACCTAAGTGTAACATCATAAATCCTAAAACTAACAAGGTAGCTTCATATTATTAAATTCTATCTATATAATTTCTATTGAAAGGATTTTAGTTGTTAATATAAAAATTAAAAGTGTATGAAAAGTAGGGTTTTTATGCCCCCTCTTCATTGAAGATTTCATATGATAACCTATAACTTTGGGCTACTCATCTTGCATCAATAATACGTTTACAAAAAGTGGTATTGTCTAAAAACTATAATTCTTATATGTTATAATTGGTCCCATATGGATGGCTAACATTAGGGTATAACACGTCATTTGGATCTAAGTCAACCATATTATTGTGAAAAGGTCTAGTCCTTTTTAAAACCACTACATTTGTCAATTACTTAGTATAATGTGATGTCTGAATTTCTCATACATTTGAGGTCAAGTACCATTAATGGAGCTTATTTTAACAATTCAAATCAAGCATCCCAATGAGCCACCCTCAATTTATATATCTCATTATGGAGTGGGGTTAAAATTATTTTGAGAGATGAATTCTTAGGTCAACACTTCCCTAGAGTACTCATGGGGAAGCAATGAACTCATACCCATGAGCAAAAATGTATAAAATATAGACAAGTGGAAGGACTTTAGGGTTGATTTTGGATCACCCGAATCATATAAATTTTGGGGAAGGCCTTAGTGACTTTCCTTCCATGATTTTAGACCAAATTAATACATGCAAAGAGTGAGCACTTTTGATCAACCAAGTTCCCTAAAGGGGATAGGGGAGAACATACATGAGATACTCATTTTGATTAAACAAATAATCTTTCAAAAAAAAAGAATTAAAAAAAATATATTAAGAGTATTTAATTAATTTGATAATTCATTTTATAACACAAAAATGAAAATATGTTGTGAATTTTGATCCCATTGGAATTTATTGTTGAAAACTTTGAAAAATAAAAACAACTTAAGCAAAAATATTTTTTCAAACACTAATTTTAAATGTGAAATTTGAAAATTTAGAGTGTTTTAAATGTCTTCTTGTTGGCCTTTGGTTTCTGAAAAACACATTAGGGGGTCCTTGTGCTTAAAATAAAATCATGAGTGGACAAATGATTTTCCAATTCTTACTCTTAGGTTTTTAAAATTTTACATAGAGTGAAAAACTACAAAAATATAATTTAATAACATGACTTTTCCTATAAAATCATGACTTTTAGGATAATACCACAACTTGCTTATGAATAGAGTATTTAACATAATATCACTACTCTAAGCATAATAACACATAAATAAATGAAATATCATGAACTTATAAGTAATAACGTAATTGGGCCTATAATATCAAATGATTAGTGAGTAGACCACTAGTGGTTTAAGCAATATCATATAAGTTTTTTTAATATCACAACTTTCATTGTCTTGATAGTGTAATATCACAAAATTTTAAGCGATATCATGACTTATAAGGTCACAATATTGAAATACCATGATTTCCCCTGTAAACACAAACACACAGTCAGAAATATATAGTGGTTTAGAATAGAATCATGAAAATCGGTGAAAAAATATAGAAATAATGACAAAATCATCATTGTGAGATTAGCGATATGTACAATATCATAATTATATAGAGAAAAATAATGACTACACAGAGCAACTTTGCAACTTCTAAAAAAATGTCTTTGAGCCTTCAATTTTCACTTGTTTTGATTAAAAAGTTAGAATTTTAACAAAGAAATTGTTAACAGGGTGTCCTAAAATACCTTGAAATAACTTTGTGGGGTGCGGGTCCAATCAAGCTACCATAATGTGAAAAAGGAATCTAAGAGGGGAGGTTAGTCTTTGTATTAGTCCAAGAAATAAAACTCAAATAAACATACTAACATCATAACACCTCTATCCTAGACACTAGAGAAATCATAGGTAATAATATTGCATATGAAACACAACTAAAACATAAAATAAAATATTCTTTTACCTTCCTTGGAGATCCAAAATGGCTTGTTGAATGGCTTGCTTAGTTTGTGCATCAATGGAGGTTTGTTGGCTTCACCTTTCTTTAGCACCTTACCTTTGATGGCTTAGATTAATATTTAGGCATAGTAACATTAATTATATTGGGATTATGGATTTAATCCTCCATAATAACTCTAAAATATTCAATCTTAGAAATGAAGGGGTATGGCCTTCTATTTATAGCCTCAAGAATTAACTCTCACCCAAGTTGAGTTAGGTTATGGTTAATCATGGTTGAACTCAAACTAACCCTAGGTGAGTTTTATCTAACTCTATTCGAGTTAAGGAAGAGACATAAAATTAATATTTTGGATAGAGAACCCATTTTTGAAGCATGGCTCTCCATTTTTGAATTTATCACTTTTGGGAGATATTCTTAATTCCATTAACTTTGAGGATGATGACATCATATTTATTGAAATTTCCTTTTTGTGAAAATTATTTTCACTAATTAGAAATGGAAAATTAAATTAAGAATTTAATTTTGTTTGGTTAATTAATTAATTTTTATTAGAATTATAGAATTTTAGGAATTATTCAAGTGCCTCACTTAATGTGTCCATAGGACAAACTACTAGTTATTAGGTCACAAGGTGATTGGAGATGAATTCGTGAGAGGTTATTTTGGAATATAGTATAATGCACCAAATATAAATGCCTCAAAAAAATTTCTAAACATTATCAAATTATGCATGGATGAAATTGGGATGTTCAATGATTCCTAAGCTTAATTTGCAATGATTGATAGTAATCAGTCTGAAGTCTAGTTTGAAGCTAGTTGTGGCTAGAATGGGGTGTCTATAGGGATAAGCCCTCAAATCAATTAAAAAGTTATTTTAATCTTGGGTGAAGAATTTATGTCCCTACATTCCCATTTATATATCTCCCAAGATGATACATGATCTATTCAAGTCACTAATTTGGGATAAAAAGGTAGTTATATTCATTTCTTGTTTAAGAAGCCTAATTATAGACCTATGGAGGATTATAAAGATATTGATATCAATTGGAAAATCACTAAGATAATTGGTTGATTCTATTTATATCCTCATAATATTATAAAAAGTACTAATCATATGGCTAATGCTTGAGCATGATATCCTAGTATATCATTGAATTTTTTTTGAGAGAGGTGTAGTGAGATTGATGGGTTTATAGACATAATAAAACATGATTACCAATACAATATAAGTATATATAAATATAAAACATATAAATGGTGTCAAGGAAAAGAGAATAGGGTATTTTAAGGTGATTTAGATCATCAAGAATGCCATTTGTCACTTATAGATAATGAAGTGAGTAATTTCAATGAATATTTATGAGTCACCAAGACAATCAAGGAAAATAGAGCCTCTTGTATGCCAATAATTTATAATATCATCATAAATCAACCAATAAATTCTAAAGATATGGATGAAAATAATCTTATATTCTCCTCTTAGACTATAGCTATCTTAGAATAAGTGACACTTGTCATTGGAGTTACTCCTATGCCTCTCTTCTCTCTCTCTTTCATTTATCCTACATATGCAGCCTTGAATGGATTATAATGGATCCTCCACCTGAGTATGGAGAAGCCATATGCCTTTGATAAATAATAATACTAGTTTTACCTCCTTATATGATTATAGTTAGTGTGTATATATGGATATTTTATCTTTCTAAGTGATTTTCTTAATCATACTTGACATGTTATCCTATTCTATCACCTATATGAAGTTTGAAAGATTATCCTATAGGTTATGTGAAGTTTTCAAGTGAATTTTAAGGTTTGAGTGTGTTTACCTATTAATTAGTGTCATTTCAGACCTCTTGATTAGTCCTCCTATCCGAATCATCTATCACAACTTCCACATTAAAATACTGATGCAAGAGATTTAGATTGGGAGTAGTGTATGTTCATATTAGTGTCATGGTCTACATGTGAAATTATAGTTGGTTGGTAGTGATAAATTATTTTGGTGCATCACCTCCTTAGTTATGTTAATTTTAGTATTATTACCCTTTTTCTTTACAATCCATAGGTCTAGTAGTAGTTTTAAGGTGATAGCGTCAAGGGAGCTAGCCCTATATGAATATTTTCCTCATTTATTAGGCCACTCATAGCATATATGTGTATCCATGATATCACTTAAGTGAGGATGCTTGAACAACCTCCTAAAATGTACATATTTTGATGATAATAGTTTTGGCATGTCTAGTGGGACTAGGATTGCTTCCCATTAAATATTTCTTGATGTTTTTCTTCAACACATCAGATTTTGGAGGCATGGACATAAGAATTTGTGGTGACTCCAAGTGAATCTCAATTGGTATAAGTAGTCCAAGTGTCTAAAATTAAAAAATTGGTATGTATCTTAATCATTCTTTTGGTCTAGATGTATATTTCATGCCTTCATATTCTCCATATCAGGTTGATTGCATTCATGGATTTACCCAAAGTGGATCTCAAGAAGTAGAATGTCAACCTTACCAAGGTTGTCATCAGCCTTATGTGCCCCATTTGAATCCAACTCAGCCTCCTTAGTAACCTACTCATTCCTCTATTCAACCTTATCAATGTCATTTTGCTTCTATTCTTAATATCTTAGACTTCAAACAAACTATTACAAGTTTGTAAATACAAATGAGGTAGATTGATAAATAAATAGAGCTTGGCTTAATTATATATGACCCTTATAGTCAAAATGAAAATACTCAAATGATGAACAGTCTTGTGCATTCACTTAAGATTGGGTGTGTAGCTTTTGAGAAATAAAACCAACATTTTTTAATTAATGATGTGATATCAATAAGATGTTTGATTCATTGTTTAGAGAATATATTGGTACTTGATTATAGGTAATAGATGCAATATGTTTAGTATTATATGCCTCCTCATACTTCAAATCAACCTTTTTGTGTTCCAAACCCAGCCCAAATTTCAATATTCAATCAAGAGAGGAATATGCCTAGGCAATCTTCATTCACACTTCCTAAGGAAGCCTAAGACCATTCCATATTGTATACCTTCATGGACAAAGAAGCCTACTTATATCGTCCCTAATTTTGATAAATATACTTCTCCCATTCCTATCTAAAGTAAAGAAGAGAAGTGTATAGAAGTCAATTCATGAGACCTCTCAAGTTATTCAAGTTCTTCATATATTATTCAAATTTCATCCATACATGAAGTTCAAGACACCTCTAGGTTTGATAAATAAATTTAATACTAGAAATATATGAATACAACATACTCAATTCAATTATCTTTTCCATCCCTTCAAGAACATCATAATCTACCTAGTACCCCCAAAGTCCCATGTTAGAAGGACACTCTAGTAGGTTTTAAACAAGTCAAAGAAGCCTCTTTCCTCCCACCCTCTAATTTTATGATGGATAATTATTTTAATTAAGGTTAGAAGATGTGCATTGAAACATGAAAGAGAGATTACCAAAACTAGCTGATGAGGTAGAAGTCCTTGAAAAGGAAAATAAATCAGTTGCAATTAAATCTTAATAAGGTGATGAATAGAGTGTCTCTTGTATATATGATGAGGAAATATTTCTTGGTAATCCTCTTTGTCAAAAAATAAATAAATCTATCTTTTAGGATGATGAGAGATATTATATTGATGAATGGGTGCAAGATAATATTTCAACCACCTATTGTCAAAGTGATTGCATTGAAAAGAGTGAAGAAAAAGATCTTGATTAGGCATGGTATTAGTTATACCATAGTTTCATGTAAGAAATGGACTTACATGGAAAACATATGTTCCATAAAGAATAATAAGGTTAATGTCAACATGAAATTGGTGAATTTGGAAGCCTCTTAAAAGAGAATGAATTAAATTTAGCACAAGAGATACATGATGAATTGAGTCTTAAATGAGAAAATTAGCTTTAATTATATATGGAGGAATAAAAAGACCAATCTAGTTATCATGTATTGATTTTTGATGAAGATAAAGGTGACTATGCAATATTTGA
Organism: Torreya grandis; assembly: GCA_037957365.1. Taxonomy (NCBI): domain Eukaryota; kingdom Viridiplantae; phylum Streptophyta; class Pinopsida; order Cupressales; family Taxaceae; genus Torreya; species Torreya grandis. Next base: position 1,677,171 of record JARHVA010000263.1, on the reverse strand, counting down.
GTAGGTTGTAGATGAACATGAGGCCAGTCTTCTTGAAGATACATTATCTATTGATATTATAAAACCTCATGGGAAAATGATAGAACTTGAAAAATATAACTTACATCCATGTCATGAGTTTATTTAAATTTTTACAACATTTTAATAGCCTTTGATATCTCAAGATAATGGAAATATTGAAATTTAACCTAGCATGATTTTAAATAACCCAAGAAGAAATGACCTTTTAGGAAGATCTAAAAAAAATTGTTCTAGTTTGGATGGTGAAACTATAGCCCATGAGGAGATTGGTAATAAGTTTGTCTTAGCCAATGAACATGATCAAGAGATGCATGAGAATTAAAGAGAACACCATGTTTTATGACCTTGTTAAATATCATGAACAAGTTAAAGGAGTTATTGATGACATGTGGTAGTCCTACTTGGACATGTTCAATTAATTTGAAGAGTTTGGAAGGCTTTCACCTAAAGAAGAACAATAAAAATTTAATGAAAAATACAATGTTTCTAACTCTTTAAAAAATCCTATTAGTTATCACCAACAAGATCAAATACATGGTGTAACATGTTATGATGAATATGTCACTCTTCAAGATGAACATGGGTGGAATTTTAGGAGCTAATAAAACATGAAACTGATAATGGTATTTTCATTATGAATTAAAACATAGTCACTTTGGATGTCTCTAACATTGCCAAAGATGGACAATAGTATGAGGTAGAAATTAAAGATCAAGATGAGTTTATCTTTGTTAGATATATATTTGTTATTGTTAGATATATGTTTATTATTTTAGATCTACTTGAGTTCAATCGAAAGAAGGTGATGGCTAAAGGAGCTGGTCAAGTAATAATTAGGTATGATCAACAATCTATACATAATTATTTATTATCACATGAAGGTGACTCAAAGTGTTTTCTTTTTTAAATAGGAGGATCACTTATGATAGGTTAGTTTTACTTAGTATTTCTTGTCTTGTATTTCCTCTAAGTGATTTTTAACACAACGTGTTTTTTATTATTTCTTGTTGTGTGTGTAGATTCAATTTTGAGCTAAATGGATTTAATTATGTAAATACATCAAAACACCCAAAATGTCAATCCACAAATTGAGATCTAGATACATTAGGATAAAAATGCAAAAATAAATGAACATTCATATTAACACTTTAAATAATAAAGCTAATTACTCCAAACAAGGATTAAATGATAAAAGACTAAATGATTAATGGATGAAAATCATTTACCATAGATTCAGATTTGGTAACATGATGTTGGCTTGATGAATACACTTGGATTACATGGATTAATTAAATTTAATACTGGAATGATAATATGGAATCTCATGGGTTCATTGGTTAGTTTGTAGCTATTTTGGCCATGGAGGAGTGGCTTATTTAAATATATTAAGGGAGGGAAGATCGGTGGTCACCATTGAAAGTTGGTTGCCATTAGATCAAAGGTGGAGGATTACCCAAGGAATTAAAAATTCCTTGGAAGCCTCTAGAATAGAGGCTTCTAAAGAGAAAGGGGACAAGTTAGAGAGGATTATAGAATTTGAGAATTATAGAATCCATTTAGTGGTTAAGTAGGATTAATGAGTGATTGGATAGGTGATTAGGGGGTTGTAGATATTATATAGGGGTAGGCTTATATGAAATCCTAGGAGTAGGTAGGTAGGTGGGCCATGGGAATTTTAAATTCCTAAATAATGGACAAGTGGTATTAGTTAGTGGATAATATGCAATTAGGTGGATTAATGAGTAAGTGGGGTAGGAATAACGTTAATGGATAAATAATATTGAATGGGGATGTTAAAAAATTTAAAATAAAAGGTGATATTAGAACTAAATTAGAAATAAATGTGATTATATGAAATAAGTGGAATTAGTGTCGACTAATAGAAATATTTTTGATGAATAATGAAGTGAGATAATTTAGGTGTATACATGTTTCCCCTCTTTGAAAGGGAATTTTGAGTTGGATAAATTGGGAGGAGTAACAGAATTTCAAAGAAAAAACCATTTGATGAATTGATGTTAGTAGATATGATGCCCCCTCGAGGGGAAATGCGGGGAAGGGTAAGATAGATGGCCACTCGAAAGAGGAAATGAGGGGTGGGATGTGACAAATAAACAATGGTATGGGATGTGATATGTAAAATAAAATTTATGTGAAAAGAGAGATATATATGAATTAGGCCCATAGAAAATACATATACATAGGGATCATAAATGATGATGATGAGGAGAAGGTAAAAGGCCGTAAGCTTTTGATGTATCCTAAGAAAAGATGCATGCAAGGGAAAGTTATAGGCCTAAATAAGATAATGATTTAAGAAGGTTAAGGTTAATTTTAACTCAAGTCTAAGGTAAAGTGATATGATTAAGGATATGAGAGAAAATAAGTGATATGGTGACCCAAAGATGAAGCTGAATAATGAGACTACATTTCATCAAATCAATGAGACATAATGTGATTAATAGCGATGATGCCCCTATCAAGGAAACAATAGATGATAATAAATTCATTATCTTAGTCATGCCCTAATAGAGGGAATAAACTATAAAATTTAAATTATGAATTAATCAATTAGTAATAATGGATGACTAATTAAAGAAAAGATGGATATTGTGATATGTCAAGGCCATTCGATAGGTGCAAATGATTGATGAAAAGGTTAGGCATATGATTACAAGGAAGATTATTGATTAATAGATTGATTGAGTAATGATTGATATTATATCTCAAGTATTTTTACTGATGAAATATGTGAAGGTGCGAATATGATGAGGGACAAGATATATGTGATGACAAATGATGGGGAAAGAGTGGAAAGTGGCTGAGATGACCTTAGACATGTTATGTGATTAAGTGTTACCCACATAGTCTGAAAAGACCTCAAGCTAATGTAGTTCAGACTAGATTAAAGGATGATGATAATGGATTATATTTTAGACATGGTAGTTATTAGATATAGGATGTGACTCAAATGTTAAATGTGAATATAAATGACTAGAATAAATGATGAGAGATAATATGATACATGAGTAAATAAAAGATATAAATGGGATGATGAGACTGATGATGGGATTAAAATGATTTGATATACTAGAGGAAATGATCAATCCATCATTTTTGTAATAAGGCTCATCATAGTCTAAGAAATCCACTAAATATATCACTTGGAATTATGCCCCATGATATAAGAATGACCAAGGGGAAGTTGTGCCAAAGTGCATGGTAAAAAAGTGAACTCTACATCATTGATGGCACCTAAAATCATTATTATAGCCTTTTTGGTGTCATCATCATTATATATATATACATATATATATATATATATATAACACAAGACTAAAAATAAACAAAAATAAACATAAGAAAATCAAATGTAAACATGATAAAATTCATATAAACAAATCAAACAACACAAACAAGTATCCACATGTAGTGTCATAATGTATGGTCTAATGGTCTGGATTAGAGATGTCAGGATGATTGATTAGGTGATAAGTTTGAATAAGTTGATCATAATGATGATTATGTGATTTTGGATTAAGGCTAAGAACTTGGTATAGATTTTGAGAAGACCAGGGACTAGGATACAGATAAAAATTTGGATATGGAATTATACTAGATGAGAGACTAGGATTAGGATAAGGCTATAAAGGGAAAATATGACAAGATGACTAGGATGATAAGATGATTTAGGATATAAGATAAGACAAGATGATAAGATGGATAAGACATTAGATAGGATGATTGGGATATATAAGAAACAAGACACGATGACATAAGATAAGATAACTTAGATGTTTTTGGTTTTATATTTTATTTTATAATTTTTAGGGTTTTGGAATATATATGTACACTATATAAATGGGGTTACTAGAAAAGGGAACACCAAACCTAGAAACCAAAATAAGGTTGGATATAATGATAAATGGATGTGGATAATGCTTAAATAAGTTGATGGATAATGAAAAATGGACTAGGGAATGTCAATGACCACATTGTGAAGGAACTAAATGTTTAGGTACCCAAGTGTCCATTGGAGGATATGCCAAGATGATTTTAAAATATTTATCAAGACATGTTGTACTCCATTATGAAGGTTAGTATAGGAAGGAAGGATGGATATAATAAGATGTATGATATGGTAGAATATGAAACGTAGAAGGTGATATGGATGGAATTGATGGAATGGAGTTTTCCCCCAAGTATTGAGGTAAAATGCAAACAATAGATTATTTTATCATGATGCTAAAAATTGATTTTCATCATGGTACTTGCCCAAGGTGATGGAAAATTGGTTTACACCATTGGATGAATGATTTTTATTTTATTTAATTTTTTAATTTTTTAATTTTTTAATTTTTTAATTTTTTAATTTTTTAATTTTTTAATTTTTTAATTTTTTGATTTTTTGATTTTTCATATTGATTTATTGGATATGGGTATGAGATGTAAGAATGATGACACTTATTATATCTTTGGACAATACCTATTATAGAGAGATGTTAAAATAAGATTATGTTGTCACTATTAGATGTATTGATGTACATGTGAACTTCATTAAATCTCAATTGATAACCATCCAAACATTTAGAGTAGGTGTCTTTGTCACTCCTATGAGAGACAATGTTACCTGTGAAGGTGATATGAGGTGTGTCTTGGATGAGATCTTGATGTTGATGGGGCTATGTATGACATAAATGTATGATAGGAACTAATTAGACTGTGATATCATGATGGGAATGTGTAATGGGTTTTTGAGTATTATGACTAATAGTCACATACATCATTAGAGATATTGGATATTCCACATTTTATTGGTGCCATGTGATAAAACAATTTAAAATATCTGAGATAATTTGACTGTGTAATTCTTATTTGATCCAATTCTTTGAAGTATTATTGGCCATGTTAATATTGTTATTAACATTATTTTGATTTCTTTATTCGATTTTAATTTGACACCCCCTGGTTCCTAATTTTTGGATTCACCAGAGGAGATTGATATTTGATTTGATGGATGATGATTATTTTAACTTTGGTAGTCCCCTAGTGCCTGATATTGGATTCATTAGGGAAAGACACTTTTTTATTATGCCAATGTCTTGAATTTTCTTGATTTTTAATTGTTAGATCAAAGGTGATTTGATCAATATGATTGAATTTATGATCATGGATCTTTGTATTTGTGGCACATATTATATTGCTCAAAGAAGGATCTAATGATGTGTGTTCTTGTTTGTCCCTATAGAGGGAGGTGATTGAATTATCATTGATGAGAATTAAATGAACTATGATGGATGATGGATGAAGGTAGTGGAGATGATATGATGAGGTCAATGAGTATTGATTATACATCATGGTCCTCATAGGTGTTCCTAGGAGACCTAGTTTTGACATTATATAAAATTTCCTCAAGATTAGTAAAAAGATCACTAAGACTAGTTAGAATATACGTATCCAAAGTAGGACCATATTCAATCTTAATATCTTAAATAGACAAATGTTTTTAAAACTCTATTATGACTGATTAGGATCAAAATATATGCCTAGTGATTTAGTTTTATCCAAATTAGAGGGATCTTCAAAAAGGTAGGCATAAGCAACATTTATTATAATAACAATGAAGGATGATGCTTCTGATGAGGAATCTAATTTTGGTATTGGTGTGGAACATGATCATGATGTAGATAAGACTTGTATTTATGTTGATGTTGAATCTAATGTACAAGATGAAATGGTGTGAGAAAAAGATTCATTTTTCACAAGTGACCTCTCAACATAGGGTTTTTGAGAAGGTGATGGATGGATAATAGGTTCAAAAAATATAGGCCCATGGAAAGACTCATGTGAGATGGGAGGACTTGGTTCATGGGAAATAGATTAATCTATGATGAAGGATTTATCAAAGATGGGAGACAATAGAAGATAGATGTGGTGTCTTTACCTTGGATTGAAAATAGAAGGGCTTGATCATGATCAAGAATGGAATCTTGGCATTCCTCTTCTTACTCACCCAATGATGAAGACTCATCTAATTCATTGTTGATTTAAATGTCACCATGGTTGATGAGGTCTTTGACATATTTTTGGAAATTAAAAAACTGATTAATGGTATGCCCTCAGGTTTGGTGATAGACATAATAGTAGTTGGTGTTATACTAAGAGTGCTTAGGTTTGGTGGGATTAAGATGTCATATGGTTGGATATACCATCATGTCATTGGTAAAAATCTAGTGTAAGAGGGATTATAATGATATAAGAATAATATTATAGGGGCTTTCTTCAATTTATGCTTTAGATATAGAAGTATTGGGTTTTGGATTAGATGGTTGTTGACATGATTTGGTTGGTAGACAAGTAATAGGTGAGGTGGCTAGGATTGGATTCCTTTTGATAGTGTAAGAATGGATAGATGACTAATTATGACTAGTGTATAGAGAGTTTGAATGGGATTGGGTGCTATGAAGATGAGGAGTTGACTTATGTGGATGGATTTAGACTAGAGGTAAGGTTGAATGGATGGGGTCAATGTTTGTAAGATGTGGAGTGCTCATCTCAAGGAGTCATGAAAGGAACATATCCTTATTGGCCATGAAGTGTTGCTCAATCAGGGTATTGACCAACTTTGTCTTAGATGTCATGGATCAAGATGGCATAAGTTATAGATGATGTGGTTTTTTGACCCCAATCGATAGGTACAAGGGATTGAATGGAAAGATTAAATGATGAAGATGGGATGTGTGGAAAAAATTTAGACAAAGGCTTGGTTTAGTTTTATATCAAGTTTGATTTAATATTTGACATGATGTTATGTTTGATAGGATAAGATGACATCAATTAGACAAAATTAGGATGTGAACTATAATTTGATGATTTAGACTAGATTTGATTGGGTGACCTCTAATAATTTCTAAGATTTGATATGGGATAGACTGGCCCAAGAGACATGATTTTGATTAAGGATTGATTGGATTAATATTAGTTCAAGATAAAGATGATCAATTCAAATAAGACTAGATGCTTTGATTGATAGGTTGATAATATTATGACTATGATTCAAACTTAATTAGACAAAAGCAAGCTAGTGATGACGCCCCTAATGAAAAGAGTTGTTTGCCCACTTGGATGAAGATCAAATTATGACTATATACTTGACAAGAGGACTAGTATAGACAATAGGATTAGTTAGGTTGGAATATAATTAGGATTAGGCTGATAAGATGGTGGATAAGGTAATTATGCAAACAAGGTCAATCTAAATGATCATTTTGGACTAAGGGATAAAATAAGTCAAGGTGATGTGTGAACCATTACAAATAAGGTGGAATTAATTATATGCTAATATGGATGATTAAGGATAAGTGACTATAAATCTTAGACTATTAAAATGTGTGATGAAGGGATGAAAAGAATTGATGAGGATATATAGGTGATGTGGTATGACTAGTGATAGGTGGGTTAGATTAGACTATAAGATAATATGCAAGATGAGATAAGCTTTAAAATATATATACAAATGTGTAAACGAAATATGTATAAGAGGATATTGATAAGTATGTAAAATATGATATAATAATGAGATAAGGGTATATGATATGTGGTGGAGAATTAGATAGGTGTGTGTAGGTTTTGGTGAAATGTTGACATGGCTCATAAATAGCAGAGGTCTAACAAAACACTCACCAAATCAAACAAATAACAAACTTAATATTAGGAAATTTATGGGTGTGTAACCTAATGACTACACTATCTAAAGGCTTCATGGGTGAAGATGTAGGACAATAAACTATTATAGAATCTCCAAAACCTTTTTAACCCCATTTTCACATGATTCTAACTTGGGAGTTGATACTAAATTTGGTAGCAAGTCACATATTATGGCTGAAAGGTCCTATGCTAGGATGAATGACCACTCTAGGGGCATCCCTAATATATGTTAGGTATAGTGGGGCCCAAGTCCATTTATAGTGTTATCTAATGCCTATTTTAGATAATTAATCACACTTATCCTAATAATAGTTATCTCTGATATTTATACTCCATAAAAACATAGAGTGTGGATTAGTGTGTGGTGGTGAAATACATGATCACTATCCACCTAAGACTATGGCAAGTGCATGGGTGTTAATTACACATCATGTATCTACTATAAAATATAAATGGAAGGGTTTATTATTGGTTTATGATCCTATAAGAATAACTACAAGGATGCAAGGAGGAGAGCATACATCACTATAGCCCTTGGGTGACACACAAGTAGACAAAATGATTTATTAACTGATTAATTAGATATAAGATCAAATATATACAAGATATACACAAAAGAATTAAGAAAAAATGATTTAAACAAAGTGATTAAAATTATTAATATTCGTAGACAAATAAAATGTTTTTTAACATGCTAAAATGTCTTTGACAAGCAGCTTGTAAGAAATCAATTAGTAGTTTCATATGGCAATCTTGAGAGGGAAACCTGGAAGACAAGATGTTAGATAAAATATATGACCTATAATGGAAGATTTTATCAAGTCAAAATCACTAATATATTCACCCTTAAAAGAAATAAAATGTTATTCTAATAAGCCTTATTAAAAACTATTAAAAAAGTCATGATTTGGCTCTATAAATTCTTTGGGTGAGGATGGCATGACATAGGGGTTTAGGGGAGACAAACCCTAGTGGGGTCACTAAGTAGTTCCCCTTATCGTGTTGGGGATCAACCAACAAATTTGATTACTATTATGTAAGCAACTAAACACAGAATTATACCAGAATGATAAGTAACTAGAATCAGAAATAGCAAAGAACAAGAGATACAAGAAACGACCTTGAAAACTTGTATTAAACTCTTTACAAAAGGAATACAATTGAAGAAACTTATTTTCTTCCACACCTCTCTCAGATGTACAGATATCTTACCAGATCTCTTTCCCTCAAGAGTTCTCTCTCTCAATTACAATCAACTCCAACAACCTGGATTGATACACATATACAATTATACTATCCAATTCTACAGTAAAATGTCCAATAAGCTATGAAGATCTAATCCTATATATAATATTAGAAAACATGAGCATGCATTCACAACCATTAGATGAACCTCTTAATCAAGGGCTTAAAACATTCCTACTAAAGATAGAGATGGGGACTTAAGACTAACACTTAATCCTATCATGCCAACATTATGTTCTATCCACGAAAATAGATTCTGGACACATAGGTGACCGACATCGGTCCCTTCCTGTCTGCCCCTGATTGACATTGGCTAATCCATGACTGATGCCAACATCTCCCAGTTGACTCCTGATCGACATCAGTCACTCCTGACCGATGCCGGTGACTATGTGACTCCTGCAACTTTTGCACTCGCTCATTTGGTGAAGCTTTTAGCTCCACAACTCAACAATCTCCCACTTGGAGATAAACAGCTACACCAGTACCTGTACAACAACATCTTCTAGCTTCTCCATCTTCAAACTCAATCATGAAGACCAACAAAAGTTGAATGAAGATTCAACTTCTCCTTTGTTACCAGCTTGGTTAACATATTAGTAGGGTTCTTATCTGTATGGATCTTTTCCAGCTTCAACTCACCATCCTCCAATACCTATCTTATGAAGTGGTACCTAAGCTGTATATGCTTGGTTCTTGAATGAAAGGCTGAATTCTTAGCCAAATGAATTACACTCTGACTGTCACTATTCAATCTACAACTCTCTTGCTCCTTTCCTAGCTCTTCCATGAACTGTGTCATCCATATCATCTCTTTCCTAGCCTCTGTGACTGTAATGTATTTTGCCTCTATAGTAGACAAGGCAACAACCTTCTGTAACTTTGAAATCTAGCTAACCACCATTCCACCAACAGTAAAAACATAACTTGTTGTGCTTCTCCTGCCATCCAAATCACCTGCCATATCCGAATCTACATAACCATGTAGAGAAGTGTTTGAACCACCATAGCATAAATGCCTACTGCTGGTCCCTCTCAAATATCTGAGAATCCACTGAACTACTTTCTAGTGCTTCTTCTCTGAATTGGCCATATACTTACTAACAACTCCCACTACTTTGTTAGGTTGTGGAGCTAAAATCTTCAACTCTTTGCAAACAATAGGAATAGAAGGTTGCTGAGATCCAGGAGCACCAGCGTCAGCATCAGGACCGACGTCGATCGTGACCAGTGCAGAAGGCCACCAACGATGGCAGAGAGTCGGCCGACGTCGGTAGAACTAGGCAAGCAGGGACCGGCGTCGGTCACTTGTGTGTTCTAGAACTATTCATTGCACAGATAGTTAGTTAAGTGAACAAAGAGTTTGCATGTAAAGACCAGTTAGAGTCTTGAGATGCGAGGATAATTGTCTAAATTAAGAGTCTAAGTTATTGTTTAAGTCTGGGATCTATTTATAGACCCATTGGCATGTATTGTATAAGTATGAGATAGAAAGGAAGGCAAGGAGTTCCTTCCATTGTAAGATCATTGAGTTACAAGTTGTTGCAAGCTCATAGGGGATCTACATGTAAGTTTGGTCTGTTGAATTGTAGGTTGCAGGTTCATGAGAGATCAACTTGAAGTGCTATAGAGTGCTTGGTGTACCGGCAGGGTTATTGCTGACTAGTTGGAGAGGTGAACACCAATTCTGTGTGTGAGTTGGTTGTTGGGACCATTTTTTGTGTAGGAGAGTGTTGTGAAGAAGAATTACTATACACTTGAGGTGTGGGAAACCTCTGTAAGGTGGAAGAGTGTGGCGGCTCTTTGTAGTATTCTTTTCTGTAAAGTGTTAATACAAGTTAGTGTATTATCTCTCATATTCTGTGCTATTGGTGAATTCTAGTTACTTGTGTTTCTAGTTATTTGTGCATATTTAATTGCTTATATTTGGTAATCATATTGTGCTCTTTTTGAGGAGCAAGATCCTAACAAGATGAATCAGAACAGGTGTGTTTGTTCTTGGATTCCCCCTACAACTGGTATCAGAGCTTTTGGTTGGGATACTAATAGATTGGTTTAGATCTGGGTAGTGTGTTTTGATTATAGGTTACTCACAAGGTTTCTGTTTGAGTAGGAGTTGAGCAATGGCAGAAGACAGTAAGCTACGAATGGAAAAGTTTAATGGCAAGAACTACCAATTATGGAGGATGCTGATTGAGGACTATCTGTATCAGAAAGATTTATACTTACCGTTGGGTGGGGTTGGTTACAAACCCTCGAATATGAAGGATGAAGAATGGGAGGTTCTTGATCGGAAGGCTCTAGGATCTATTAGATTGAGTCTTGCATCATCTGTGATTTCTAGCTTATCACAGTGTAAGACAACGGTGGAGTTGATGGAATCTTTGGCAAATTTATATGAAAAACCCTCAGCTTCTAATAAGGTATTTCTTATGAAGCGTTTATTTAATTTGCAAATGTTGGAAGGTGGATCTGTTCATAGCCATCTTAGTGATTTCCATGGTTTGGTAAACTAGTTAAGTTCAGTCAATATTGTATTTGATGATGAAATTAGAGCTCTCTTAATCTTGTGTTCATTACCTGAAAGTTGGAAAGGTTTGGTAATGGTAGTTTCTAACACTGTGTCTGCTTCAAAAGTCTTAAAAATGGATGATGTTATGAGTGTGATCTTGAATGAAGAGATACACAGGAAAAGCACAGGTGAATCATCAGGAGATGCTTTGAGTGTTGAAGGCAGAGGAAGGCAAAGAGAGAAGATAGAGCCTGGGAGATCAAGGTCAAAGATAGGCAGTAGATCCAAGTCCAGGTATGGCAGAATAACCTGCTGGAAATGTGGAAAGCAAGGGCACTTAAAGAGAGATTGCAGATCAGGTGAAGATCAGCATGAATGACATGGAGAAGAAGCAGATGTTGTGGATTACCTTGCACAGAATGCTCTGGTATGTTCTTCGGATAAAGTAGAATCTTGGGTTTTAGATTCTGGTGCCTCTTTTCATGCATCCCCATATAGGGAATTTTTTCATGAGTATGTCCAGGGAGACTTTGGAGAAATTTGTGTAGGGGATGGTAAGCCTTGTTAGATTGTTGGCAAAGGAAAAGTGAAGCTGAAACTGCAGACAGGTGACACATGGGTGTTAAAGGAGGTTATGCATGTCCCAGTTCTAGAGCAAAATTTGATTTCTATTAGAAGTTTGGGTGATGAGGGTTGCACAGTAACTCTCACAGTGGACTCTTGGAAGGTTACCAAGGGTACACTTATTGTAGCTAGAGGTAAGAAAGTAGGTACACTTTATCTATCTACTTGTATTACTGATTCTCTTTTTGGGTTATCTACTTCAGTTGTAGATTCAGAGATGTGGCTTAATAGGCTTGGTCACATAGATAAGAAGGAGATGCTTGTTCTTGAGTCAAAGAGTATGCTTTCAGATTTGGAAGGCATGGATCATGGTTTTTGTATGCAGAAGAAGAAGGTGAAGTTTCTTGAGGAATCCGATGTTAGTGACAAGAATAAGAAAGCCTTGGTTTTCAAGGAGAAGGTTACGGACAGAGTTCAGCACAAGGTGCAGAGGAATTCTGAGCAGAGCAAGGGTGATTTGGATAAGGGTTTGATCCAAAAGGAGCTCGCGGGAAAAAGTTAGGTCTCACTAGAAAAACATAAAGACTGACGTCGACAGGAAAATCAACGTCGACGTCCAGACAGGGACCGACGTCGGCTATGTGTAGCCCGACGTCGGTGACTCGAGGCAGACAATGACCGGTGTCAGCCAGGGGAAACTGACGTTGGCAAGGTGGCAGTCGTAGGGAACTGACATCGGTCAGATGCAGATTGAGATGTGACCGGCATCGGTCACTGAGATGGATTTTGGGTGGACAGCTAGCTATCATGGAGTCTCAAGCACCCATATGGAGGACTGAAGGCATAAGTAAGTTCTTAAATTCATCATTTCCCTTCTTTGCACTACTTGTTGCTCACTTATGGTATAGAACTAGGAAGTTGTTAAAGAAGCAGAACAGGTAGATCCAGGAAATAGTGGGAGCTTGGCATGGATGAAGATGTGATTCCTTAGAGGAGAACCAAACAGGTGTTTTGGTTAGAGTTGCTAGCTAGAAGTAAGCACTGAGAAATGAATGGATGTTCAGGATGAAGAAGAGCAGAAATGGATACGTGAGATAGAAGATTAGGGTATATGGTCTTGTATTAGCTGAAGGGAAATGGAGGTTTGATCATTGTGTTTCTCTTTACCAAGTTGGATAATATTAGCTACATTATCCTATTTCTGTATGATGTGCTTGTTGCAGGGTTACATATACAGGTATTGTTGAACTAAAGGTAAAGCTAGTTCAGGGGTGTGTCATGGAGAATCTGGGAGCATCAAGAGTCTTTGGCATGAGTGTGTTCTGGAGACATGGAAGGTCTTGTTGACTTTGTTTCAGGATGATTGTGTGAGACTGGTTAGCACGCTGATGGTTGGACAGTTCACAGAATAGGTGTCTTGATTCACATAATAAGGTTGAGTGCATGGTATGTACTAAACCTGAGTTTTCCCAAGCAGTGGGAGTTGTCACAAGTTTGGAGTCAATCTGGAAAAGTAATACTAAAGGGTAGTTCAGTGGGACCAGTAGCAGGTGCACATGCTATGCAGGGTCAAGTTCTTATCTACACGGTTGTAGATGCGGATGTGGCAGGTAATTTGGATGACAGGTTTTGCACTACAGGATTTGTGGTGGTCGGTCTTCAAGAGTAATCTTGAGGAGGGATACAAAGATAAGGGAACAAACTAGACAGAGTACAGGTATAGGTACAGGTTGCAGCTATTTATCTCCAAGTGGGAGATTGTCAGGTTGTGGAGCTAAAAGCTTCAAATCTTTGAAAACAGTAGGAACAGAAGGTTGTTGAGATCCAGGAGCACCGACATCAGCATCAAGACTGACGTCGGTCGTGACCAGTGCAGAAGGCCACCAGTGACGACAGAGAGTCAGCCGACGTCGGTAGAACCAGGCAAGCAGGGACTGGCATCAGTCACCTGTGTGTTCCAGAACTGTTCATTGCACGGACAGTTAGTTAAGTGAACGAAGAGTTTGCATGTAAAGACCAGTTAGAGTCTTGAGCTGCAAGGATAATTGTCTAAATTAAGAGTCTACGTTATTATTTAAGTTTGGGATCTATTTATAGACCCATTGGCATGTATTGTATAAGTATGAGATAGAAAGGAAGGCAAGGAGTTCCTTCCATTGTAAGATCATTGAGTTGCAGTTTGTTGCAAGCTCATAAGGGATCTACATGTAAGTTTGGTCTATTGAATTGCAGGTTGCAGGTTCATGAGAGATCAACTTGAAGTGCTATAGAGTGCTTGGTGTATTGGTAGGGTTATTAATGACTGGTTGGAGAGGTGAACACCAATTCTGTGTGTGAGTTGGTTGTTGGGACCGTTTTTTGTGTAGGAGAGTGTTTTGAAGAAGAATTACTATACACTTGAGGTTTGGGAAACCTCTGTAAGGTGGAAGAGTGTGGCGGCTCTTTGTCGTATTCTTTTCTGTAAAGTGTTAATACAAGTTAGTGTATTGTCTCTCATATTCTGTGCTATTGGTGAATTCTAGTTACTTGTGTTTCTGGTTATTTCTACATATTTAATTGCTTATATTTGGTAATCATATTGTGCTCTTTCTGAGGAGCAAGATCCTAACAAGAGGAATCAGAACATGTGTGTTTGTTCTTGGATTCCCCTACATGCTTGGGCAATATTCGGTCTAGTACATACCATTTCATACATTAAGCTCCCAACTGTAGAAGCATATGGAACTCTATTCATATACTCTACCTCATCATGTGAATTAGGACACTATTCTTTGCTCAACTTGAAGTGTCCAGCCATACATGTGCTTACCGATTTTGCATCCTGCATATCGAACCATTTCAACACCTTGTTCACATAATCCTCTTGAGACAAAATCAACCTGTGATTTTTCCTGTCTCTCTTAATACTCATGCCAAGGATTTTCTTTCCTACTCCCAAATCCTTCATGGCAAATGTGTGAGCTAATTTCACCTTAAGCTCAGAGATATCCTGCATGTGTGATCCTGCAACCAGCATATCATCTACATACAACAATAGAATAATATATCTACCATTATCTAATCTCTTAAAATACACACAATGGTCAGATTGACATCTACTATAGCCATACTCATTCATAAACCTGTCAAACTTCAAATACCATTGTCTAAGAGCTTGCTTGAGGCCATACAAGTTTTTCTTCAATCTGCACACAAGTTTCTCCTTACCTTTGACCTCAAATCCTTCCGGCTGATCCATATATATTTCTTCATCCAAATCTCCATGAAGAAACATTGTCTTAACATCAAGCTGCTCAAGATGCAAATCCTCAATAGCAACTAGAGACAATACAGTCTGTATAGAAGTCATTTTAACTACAAGAGAAAAAATCTCACCAAAATCAATACCTGGTTTATGTGTAAATCCTTTCACTACCAACCTAGCCTTATATCTCATCTATCCATTCTCACCTTCTTTCAATCTGTAGATCCATCTGTTCTTTAATGTCTTCTTTCCCACTGGCAACTCAACCAAATCCCATGTTTGGTTCTCTTTCAAGGAATCAATTTCCTCATTCATGCCTAGCTCCCATTGATTCTTGGATTCCACCTGTATTGCTTCATCAAAACTCTCTGGTTCTCCACCATCAGTTAGCAATAAATAGTATAATGAAGGAGAATATTGAATTAGAGGTTTACTTACCCTTTCTGACCTCCTGATGGGTGTTTGAGACTCATTCACAACACGTTATTTTCCCAAATTCTTTGACAGTGACCAACCTCAGTCACCTCTAGGCCTGTAACTGACCGACATCAATTCTACCTAACCGACGTCAGTTCCTATCTGACTGACGTCAGTCACTGTCTGATTGACATTAGTTCCTATATTGCCAATGTCGGTTCTTGCCTGACCGACGTCAGTCTCTGTGTTTTCCTGTCTGTGATTATTCTTTCCTACGAGCTCATTTTGGACCATCACCTCATCCAATTCAGCATTGCTCTACTCATATTGATTCAACTTCTTTAGTTGATCACTATACATCACTTTTTCATTAAAAACAACATCACAGCTCCTAATTATTTTATTAGTTCCTAGATTCCAAAACCTGAATCCAAAATCATCAGAGTCATAACCAATAAATGTGCACCTCATAGACTTAGCATCTAGCTTCTTTCTATTTTCCTTATCAATGTGCACAAAGGCTTCATAACCAAAAACTTTGAAAAATGAGAGATCTACCTTGTTACCTGTCCATGCCTCTTCTAGAATTCCACCATCCAGAGCTGTAGAGGGTCCTCTGTTAATTAGGTAAACTACAGTATCCACAACTTTTGCCCAAAACTCTAAGGGCAAACTAGCATGCAATCTTATACACCTTGCACACTCCATTATTGTTCTATTCATCCTTTCAGTAACTCCATTTTGCTAAGGTGTCCTTGGAACCATCCTTTGCCTATGTATTCCATTCATATAACAATATCAATTGAACTTATAGTTGCAGAACTCACCACCATTGTCATATCTAAGGCACTTCAATCTCCTGCCTATTTCATTCTCAACTAAAGCTTTTCAAATCTTAAAAGTGTCAAACACATCAGATTTCTTCCTTATACAATAGACCCATACCTTTCTTGTAGGATCATCTATGAAAGAAACATAGTACTGTGATCCTCCAATAGAAACAACCTGAGCTGGTCCCCACACATTTGCGTGAACAAGCTACAACTTGTGCTTCTTCTTTATTGACCCAGTCTTGAGAAAACTCACTCTCTTCTATTTCCCAAAAATATAGTGCTCACAAAAATCTAGATCTATGCTTTTCAAATCTGAAATCTTACCTTTTGACTTAAGAATAGACATTCCCTTCTCACTCATGTTGCCAAGTCTCAGGTGCCACAACTTTGTATTTACATCTGAAGTAGATAATACAAAAGGAGAATTATTAGTAACACAATTACATAAATAGAGAGTACTTACTCTCTTACCTCTAGCCAATACAAGTGCACCCTTGGTAACCTTCCAAGATTCAGCTGTGAGAGTTACTGTACAACCCTCATCCCCTAACTTTCCTGCAGAAATCAAATTCCTCTTCAGGATGGGAACATGCATGACATCTCCCAACACCCATGTGTTTCCATTCTGCATTTTCAGTTGCACTTTTCCTTTGCCAACAATTTTACAAGGCTCATCATCCCCTAAATAAACTATTCCAAAATATCCATGGACATAGTCATTGAAATATTCTCTATTTGGGGTTACATGAAAAGAGGCACTAGAATCTAAAACCCAAGATTCTATATTATTATGCAAAGAGAGTATAAGAGCATCTTGTGCAACAATACCTGCAACTTTTGCTTCTTCTTACCTTCATGCTGATTGTCTTCTTTAGGCTTTGACCAGCAATCTTTGCTTATATGCCCTATCTTTCCACAATTCTAGCATTGTGGCTTCCTGCCATTTATGGATTTAGATCTACCTCTCATCTTTGACTTAGACCTTGATCTCCTATGCTTGCCCTTCTCTTTTTTCCTTCCCCTGCTTTCAAAACTTAAAGCGTTCCCTGATGTTTCCTATGTGCTTTTCCTATGAATTTCTTCATTCAAGATTACACTAACAACATCATTTACTTTTAAAATATTTGAAGCAGATGCAGTATTACTAACTACCATTACCAAGCTATGCCAGCTTTCAGGTAAAGAGGATAAGATTAATAGAGCTTTAATTTCATCATCAAACACTATTTTGACTGAATTTAATTGATTTACAATTCCATGGAAATCATTCAGATGATTAGATACAGATCCACCTTCCTGCATTTGCAAATTAAATAACTGCTTCATAAGATATACCTTATTTGAAGTTGAGGGTTTTTCATATAAATTTGCTAAAGTAGTCATTAACTCTACCATTGACTTTGCCTGTGATAGATTAGATATCACAGTAGATGCCAGACTCAATCTTATAGATCCAAGAGCCTTTCTATCAAGAACTTCCCATTCTTCATCTTCCATGTCTGTGGGCTTCTTTACAGCCCCACCTAATGGTAAGTATAGATCTTTTTGATATAGATAATATTCTATCTACATTCTCCACAATTGGTAATTCTTGCCATTAAATGTCTCCATTCTCAGTTTCTTTTCTTCTACCATTGCTTCTCCCACTCAAACAGAAACCCCTATGAGTGATCTGTAATCAAAACACACTAACCAAATCTGAAACACCTGTTAGTCAACCTGAGCTCTGATACCACTTGTTGGGGATCAACCAACAAACTTGATTACTATTATGTAAGCAACTAAACACGGAATTATACTAGAATGATAAGTAACTAGAATCAAAAATAGCAAAGAACAAGAGATACAAGAAACCACCCTGAAAACTTGTATTAAACTCTTTACAGAAGGAATACAATTGAGTAAAATTTGTTTCTTCCACACCTCTCTCAGATGTATAGATCTCTTACCAGATCTCTTTCCTTCAAGAGTTCTCTCTCTCAATTACAATCAACTCCAATAACCTGGATTGATACACATATACAATTGTACTATCCAATTCTACAGTAAAATGTCCAATAAGATATGAAGATCTAATCTTATATATAATATTAGGAAACATGAGCATGTATTCACAACCATCAGATGAACCTCTTAATCAAGGGCTCAAAATAGTCCTACTAAAGATAGAGATACGGACTTAAGACTAACACTTAATCCTATCATGCAAACTTTTTGTTCTGTCCATGAAAATAGATTCTGGATGCACAGGTGACCGACATCGGTCCCTTCCTGTCTGCACCTGACTGACATCGGCCGATTCATGACCAATGCCAACATCTCTTAGTTGACTCTTGACTGACGTCGATCGCTCCTGACTGATGTCGGTGACTGTGTGACTCCTACAACTTCTACACTCGCTCATTTGGTGAAGCTTTTAGCTCCACACCTCAACATATCGGGTCAAGGGTAATTTCCCTAGATACGCTTCCTATTTTAGTATAGGGAAGGGTTGAGGGGTATTACCCCCAATGTTAAACATAACTTAGGACTTGCAGGATGATTAGAATGACTCAAAATTCAACAAAATGTGACTCTAAAAATGCACTCAAAAAGTATATTTTTGAAGAAAAAAAATGAAGAACAAAATAAAAAATATAGAAGGTGAAACTAGGGATACATAGTCATTGAAAAATCAATATCATTTATAGAAAGTGAAACATTGCAAATTTTTTTGCAATATCATGATTTTAAGGTGATATCAAAATTTTTATTACAAAACCACAATTTTAGAATTAGTAATTTTGTGATACGATAAAAAAGATCAAAATTTTGATAGTTAGACCTAAAATAGAATAATAGATATATAAGGATTAAATATATTTATATAAGATGAAACAAGATTTGATATGTTTTAAACTAATGCATATTTTATCCTAAAATCTTGATCTAAACAATATCATTTTTCAACATGACAAATCACTTAAATTATGCAAAATCACCACTTTGAGATTGATAATTCTATAGTAGAGGGAAGGAGTTTTTTGGCTCAAACATTTGATAGTGATCTAAGCATCTTATTCTCCTTCTTTCAATAAAAATGACACTTAGACATAGATATAAAATGGATTAGAGTCGACAGTCAGGGATTTTAGAATATAGTTTTTATTCCCATGATAAAACTATGATTCTATAGGTCAATATCACCATTTTTATGGCAAAACCAAACCTATTAATCTATAGATTTAATCAACATAAATATACTTCATATTTTAATCTTAACACTTTTAAACTCATCCCTTCAAGTCAAATTATTATAACAAATATACAAAAAATCTCAAAGGATCCTATAGAAAGCTAATTTTATAGTATAACTATTATTTAACTCAAAATAGCTACTTTATAGACAAAATCATGACTTTAAGGTCAATATCATAGTTTAATAATTTGTAATTTTGTGGAAAGAGGATGACCTGATAGGGAAGAGGTTATGCCTTAGTGGTTTAGGTGTGGCAATCAACATAAAATTGTGACTCTTAAAGGTAAAACCATAACTATGTTTTAGCAATTTTACAAAGTAAAATCATAGCTCACCTAGGCATGACAATTTGACAAAATATAGATCCTATTCTTCACCTAGTCAATCTTAAAAGTGATAAAAAGTTATTGTAACAAGCAATAAGGTTATATTAAAGGTGAGGTCCCATCATTCTTGCCAAAATGTTTATTAAATTTTAAGCTAAATGGATTTGACTGTGTAATTACATCAAAACACCCAAAATGTCAATCCACCAATTAAGATCTAGAGCCATTAGAATGAGAATTCAAACAAAAATGAGAATTCATAACATCACTTTAAATCTTAAAGCTAATTTCTCCAAACCAATATGAAAGGATTGATATATAAATATTTCTTACCCTAGACTCAGATTTGGTAGCATGATGTTGGCTTGATGAAGACACTTAGATTGTATGGATTAGTTGGATTCAAGACTAGCATGATAGAATGGAATATCATGGATTCATTTGTTAGTTTGTAGTTATCTTGGCCATGGAAGAATGGCTTATTTAAATATATTTAGGGATGGAATATTAATGGTCACCATTCAAAGTTGGTTACCACAATATTAAGGGTGGAGGATTACCTAAGGAATTATAAATTATTTAGAATCCTCTAAAATAGAGGCTTCTAGAGAGAAAAGGGGCCAAGTTATAAATTATTCTATAATTGGATAATTATATAATCCATTTAGGGGTTAATTAGGATTAGTGAGTGATTTTATAGGTGATTAGGATGATGACATACGAGGGAAAAGGTTAACCACTAGCAATTTAGGTGTGGTCATTAACATAAAATCATGAATCTCAGAGGCAAAACGATGAGCATCTTATATAAAATTCTCCTTCATAATCACTAAGCTGCATGATCAATGTCTCCATGTCCTTATTATAAAAAGAATCATCACTATCAGATGTGTTTACTTCTTATCTAGATGAGTTACTATCTTCTTCATGGTCAAGGATCTTACTACCTTTGTATGATTCCTTCTTTCCATTTTTCTTACTAAAAAACTTTATATACTTGATAGAACCCTCAAATTTCTTGTGTTCATCCTGTATGTCCTCATCCTTGTACTCTATAAAGAATAATTTGACCCATTGAACAATGGTTCTTGCTTTGTAGATAAACCCTACATCTTTTGACTTGACATATGCAACTTAGATCACCTTCAAGTGGTTAAACTTATAATGAAGGTCTTGATCTAATACCAATTTTTAGAGGTATAATCACTAAAAGGGGGGTGAATCAGTGAGGAAAGATATTTTAAACTTCAAATTCAATCCTTTCAAACTCTTGATCAATGAAATAATCATTCATAAAGCATACAAGATATTTATAATAATGAATAACAAAGATGAAGTACGATCACACATATAACACAAGATCTATGTGGGAAACCCTCTTGGGGAATAAAACCCACTCTCAACCCTATAAACACATGGACTACTTATCCTATAATATGATTAAAAAACATGAGATATTTTAGTGTAGTACCCCCTTAACAAAGATCACCCACCCATAAATGAGAATAAGCACCCACTCATTCTACATGTTGAACACCCACACAAGACCTTATTAAATCAATAACTCTAGAATTCTAATTTCAGACCAATATAATTAGATACAATGTATAGCACTTTTGTTTCAATTCATCACACACACATAAAATTTCTCATAAAATAAATGCATCCAAAACACCCTTTTATATCTCTCTAGTCTTCTTCACTCATCCTTAATTAGTTCTATACTTTAGTCCATCCACTGATCACACTCTCTATGATCTCTTTCCTTTGCCTTTGCCTTTGTCTTCTTTTCTCTCAACACATGCACACTTAAGTTTAGAAATAATTTCCTTGGTCTAGACTATTTATAGATTATTCTTGAATATCACCATATAAAGTGGCCATAATACTTGTCTTAACCATTAAGACATCTTACATAACTAAATACCATACTCATAGGTTAGCCATATCAACTATGGGTCACACATAAGCATTTACACCTTTCAACTAGGCTTTATTATCCCTTATAGGTCTCATGAAGGCCTATTCACCCAATTAACACTTAATTGAGAAAATTAAGAACATAATATCACTTTCAAATATATGGGTCCATTCCATATGACCTCTAATACATCCTCAAGTGATTTATCCTACCAAAACACTCTTTTACTAAAGCACAAATTTCTCAAACAACATTTTATACATTGTAGCACCATTAACGAACAAAAATTCAAATTTTAAGCTCCATAAATTTATCTATATAAACATTTAGACCTTTTAATTAGGTTCTCTAAATTCACATTGAAGTCCTATACAAATTTATTATTTACACCACCATAAAATTATGTATATATAAAAATTTATAGCACAAACACTAAGCACTGGTTTTCCCTCATAAATTCAAATATTTAAATTCCAACAGTCTGTAAGCATATGTTAAACCTTAGCCACATTGACCTCATCTCATTCTCCCTAGAAAATTTGACTAAATATACACCATTTATCTCTATGGATTAACTAGGTCTTTATCTTGTAGTGCTCACTATTGTTATAAGCTCTGAACTCCTATGATTGTGTCATTTGATAGCTCTATGTACCTTATACACATTTGACTCTTTGACTTTGACTCACACCATCAATTTTTTGATAGTATGAATGTCCATGAACCATTTATCTTATTTCCAAGCTCCATAAATGTGACACATGTCACTAATTCATTCATTTTTTGACATATTGACTTTTATACACACCATTGGATCAAGATCTTTGATTTAATGTGCACCATTAGAGCTACTTACTAGTTGACCTCAGACTTCAACATAGATAAAATTTATGGTATTTGGCCCATCATATTCTACAAATAAACTTTTAAGGTTTATAACTTGAGCTAGAAAACATTTTAGGACTCTAAATCTTCAGGGTGCCTTCTTGGTGCTATAGCTAACATCTCCATGAAATCCTTTGACCTTGGTTGACTTTTTGAGTAAAAAAAATACATACACAAACTTATGGTTCATTCATGTATATATGATGTTCTATGATGGTCTATATTCTCTTAATCTATAAGATACTTGTTTCTCATTCTAAATGACCAAGTGAAATACCAAAGCTTTACTAAGACATATACGGATGCCTTACAACTTCTTATTTGTCCTTACATACTTGAAAATGTGCCATCTCTCTCCAAGCTATCAAACACAACCTCTTTGTCATTCATGTACTAGAATCACATGATCTTTTTGACATCAATGACAACCTAACACCAATGACCATTTTAAATAATCTCTCACTTTGTCATTGATGGCAAAACACCCTCAGAATGACTTTGTTTATACAATGATTTCATTTTGATCTTTCTCCCCCTTTGACATTAATGACAAAGGGTCTCTTCCTCAACATGCCAAAAATATTTTCTCAACATCATATATGCATTCAAATATTATTTAAGATGCTCAGTATACTTATATACTTTCAAGCATATGAAAAATTTATGCCCATTTATCATGTATTAATATAAACTTAGACTTGATGAACTAGCCATAAAGCTAAGAAAGCTCCTCCTACCATCATACTCTATCTCATGTCATTTTTTCTTTGACAAATACCAATATGAACTTGTGCTTCTCCAATCCTTAGACCTATCTACCTATAGAACTCATAATATTTATTTTTCTCAAGCAAGAATATTTAAAACCTTGTCAAAATACATGACTTGGTTTGATCAAGTCATCATGTCAATCTTCTTGAATTAAAAACTATAAAAAATATCTTAACACTTCTATCATGACTAAAATATCTTCACATATTCCCCCCCTTAAATTATGCACATCTTATTCAAGCTACTAAATCTAACTTATTTAGCTCCACCTTAGCCAAACACTTCTTACATAACAAAAAATTGAAAAGAACATACCTTTGTACTAATTTTGCATTTTGATCATAACCTAGAGTGCACACACTTGCTTCCACACATGATAGATGTCTCTTAATAGGCATAGGTAGAGATACCCACTTCTCATAGAGGGACTAAAGATTCCAAAACTTAGAATACTCTCATATCTCCATGCTCTTACTTGACTTGAATTCCTTACTCATATTAAAATTCTCTTGAAATGAGTTTTTCATCTTATTATTTTCTTTTATCTCAGGATCCTACTTGATTTCCTTATCTATTTGGGTATATAAGGCTTGTTTCTTAATATTTGAACTTGATTACTATTTTTTCATGTAACATAATCCATTTTGAGCCTATTTTTCATTTACCTAATTAATCCTCCATTCATTATGACTCCTCTTCATATTAGGATTGATAATCTTTCAAGTAGAATACTGATCATTCTTGCATAACCTTGTTATGTGACCTCTCTCATGACATTTGAAACAAATAAGATTTCTCATAATATACATACATTATAATTGAGACATATGATGATTCATTATAGTTTCATGAATTCATTCATGTACTTGATCATTTGGTCTCCTGATGAACATATTAAAAAACTTTACAATATGACCAAACCCTTTTTACTTGTAGCAAAAGATGTCTTTCTTTTCTTGTGAAACTATTGATTATTTTGAGTGATGATTTTCTTCATTCTTACCATTGTCTTACTAATAATTCCATGAAAACTTATTCCTTGATAATATTTTACAATATTTTGATCTATGACCAAATTGATTACAAGACTAACAATGTCCATTGAAATTTACATACCTCATAGCATTTAGTGGTCTGATTTGATTTGTCTTAATTTTTCCAATTCTTTCATTCCTTGAATAATGATTGATATTCAAATTTTAATTTTCCTTGTTCACATCATCCTTTATTTTTTCTTGAGTTGCATACTTTTTTTTCTTCTTTGTATCCAAGACTAGTTCTATCACTTGCATGCTTTTGACTACTCATAACATTTTCAAGATTATTTGAGCTCTTTTCAAACATCATAAATGACTTCACCTTACAAGATGTCTTATCTAACTTAGCTTTTAATGACTCAATTTTAGTTACATACCTTAAGTACTCATATTTTTTGTCCTTTAGGCTTGTAAGCATAGTTTTCAATTGACAATTGAAATGCTTGATAGTATCTTCATGTGCCATAGTGTCATCATTCATTATTTCTTCAAACACACTAAATTAATTTTTTCCTTTAGATACTTGATCCTAGTTTCAACCATTTCTAGTCTTTCCTTTAAGTCATCTTGTTGTTTTCTTATTTCAATTTATACCTTAAATCTTTGTATTAACTTCTTGTAGTGAGTTTCATCATCACCAAATTGTTCCTTAAGAAAATGTAGGAGGTCATCATTTTTTACAGGTGTGGTAGTTGAAAGATCCACATCAATAACTTCTTTTGTTGTATGTGTTTTTGTAGTGGGTATTGTAAGAAGAATCTATTACATAAGGGTGACAAATCTAGAGCATAATCTACTATAGGTAATTATGTGTTCAAGGTAGATGAAGTTGTTATAGGTTCCTTTATGGAAGCTACTGTAGGTTCCTCTAATAACCCATCTCTATCCATAGAAGGTTGTATACAATTTTTTCCCCTAGAAGTGTTTCAATGCCTCTCTTACTTTTTTAATTATATAATATAATTATTAAGCCTACATATTTATTTCATAAATTGTTTGAATGTTTGGAACTCTTAAGCATGAGGAAATATCCCTTGTTCTGCTTTTTTTTTCATAGTCTCTTCTTCAGTTAATTATTCTTCTATTGCAAGCTAATCTGCCATCCTCAATTATTTTCCTATAAACCTAATGTGTTCAAGGAGATCAATATCTTCCTCAATGAATCTGGATGGATGGGGTGACTATTCTTCTTCTTCCTTGGCAAATTCATCATCAATAGACCATTCTTCAATTTTAAACCCATCAGGGGTCTTCCAAAACCTAGGTTCTTTCAATAGATTTTTATCCTCACTGATGTCTATAGGTGAGGAGACTATAGTTGTCTTTTATTTCTCAATTCTTTGACATATCCTAGGATGAGGTCTCATTCTTCTTGATATAGTGGGTTTCTTTTCTTTATTTTTCATCTTCCTTTTAGGAGGGGTGGCTAATGGAACTTGTTCTTCTTGTGTAGCAGTTGAAGGAAGAACTTCCTCTTATCCTAAAGGAACTATTGTGGAAGAATAAATCTATGGTGAGGAGAGAGTGGGAAAAGGAATATATTGTTATGGAATTCCCTTCTTTGTGTCAGGAGGTAAGACTAGTTTCCTTCTCTTTCTTCTACCCATAGTAGTTTTAGATGGACCCTCAGTAGCTATGAGCTGACTAGTAACACTAGTGCATGCAACATGTTCTTATATAATCTATTGGGCTTGTTTCTTAGGGGAGTATTTATCATTATTACCCTCTTCTTGATAGGATTCATTATTCCCTAAGGCTAAAAATTGTTCCCAACTCAGATCAAGTCTAATAGAGTTTATTCCATGTTTAATTATCAACCATATTAGGCAACGATGGGATAGGGATTTTTTAATACCCTTATAGTACTCTTTGGACATCCTTTCTAGAATGTTCCATAAGTGATTTGGAACATTAATGGTTATATCATGCCCTAAATGATTTAGAAACTTAAACTAAAGAGTATAAATTAGGATATACCTCCTTCATAGGTCATATATCTGATGATGTATGATGCTATCTCCCTCCAGGTAGAAGGTAAGCTAAGTCTCTCCACACCATATTTCTTAAGTACTAATCTATCATCTCCCTAATAAAACTATTATCTTTCTTATTGACCATTAGTTTTGTCTTACCAATTCTCTCCTATACTTGGTAGCCTAGTTACCTAGCTCACCATTTTTTTAATGATTGAGAATGCGATGCCATATACAATAGCTTGGTCTCTAGTAAAGGATCTTGCAAATTCCCTAACAAGAAGTTCTGAGAAATGTTGTAATTTCTCAAAATAACTTGTCCAAATAGATCTATTGAAGATAGTCTAGCTTGCTTAGTCTCCATAAAGTTGCCTATGATCAATGGGTTCTCTCCACACAACTGACCCTCTTATTCTGTTAAGTTTAACTTTTCTATCAATCCTTTCAACCATTAATTGGAAATACACATTTTTTGGCTTATTAATATTTGCCTATAACAAAGTAGGGTTTATTCAACAATGGTATTTTATGGTTGCAAGTTGTAGGGTTGTAAGTTATAGCATGATTTAGCTTTGTGTGAATTCTTATACTTACAAGGGAAAGAAATGAAATTGATTATTTTCCCTATAGGGTATTATGGATTTATTATGAAATATAATCCCACACATATGGATCTTATAGTTTGTGATATTCTCACTCACAACATCCTCCCCCCACATGAGCTATCACATGTCTGCAAGTGATGTGGAGTGAATAGGATGGAAGGGATAGAATGGGGTCATAATTAGGGGTATAAGTGTCGATTGAGACATCATATTATGGGTTTAAATATGAGTTGAGAGGTATTGATGAATTTCTTTTTTCATGATTTAATATTCTTTCCAATATCGTACATGTTATATTAAAAAAATGAATACTTTTCAATGATTAAAATATATGGTGTACTTTTTAATAGTTTACCTAGGGTTATATCAAGGATTTGTATGTGAGTGTTTGAAAAAATGCAATGATTGTGAGTATAGTTTTAATTAGATTGAATTAGGCCAATTTGGAGTAGTTATGAGATCACATGATGGTAGGATTATATGGTTCCCTCAATGCGTCTACATGTGATTCATGATAGCTTGCATGGAATTGGAATATGCATCTTAGACTTGGGTAAAAGATTATTTCTCTCCTACCACATGGTGGTTATTACAAAGGTGGGTCATCCAAGTCAGGTGTTGCATAAACATTGAAGAGGGTAGCTGAAGGTGTTGTTTCTTTTTTTATCTTCCTCTACATGAGCTTACATGATTTGCCTCTGTTGTCTTAGTACCTATATATTCTACCTAGTGAATTTACCTTGTTATTCAGGGGTAAGATTGAGTAAGGTTTTGACTTTTCTACTCTAATCCTCCTTCATTCCTCCTCTGACTAAGTTGGTGTCTTCCTTGTATGCTCAAAATCTCATAGCCAAGGCCATAGCTTAGAGTTTGGGAAGACCTATTTTGTATGTACTTAGAGAAATGTTAGGGTATGCCTATAACAACTATAAATGGTGCCCATAAAAACTACAAGGTTATGCCCAGCTATGGGAAAAGTGCCTGTAGTAACTATAGAAAATTCCATAACAACTAAAGTAGGTACATATAGTAGCTATAGAAGATCTTGTACCAACTAAAGGTTGTGCCTATAGCAGCACAAAATAACCCTTGGTAACTATAAGAATATGAATAGTTTGCTCAAAATGATTATTAATTTCTTATTTTTGTTTTTACTCCTAAATATTTAGCAATTTGGTTTTCAATTTTTACCCATTTTACAATTCTATGTAGCCAATAGGTTAGTTTTCTACCCAAAAACTACCAATAATGTCAAAAAATGTTTTCATTATTTGGTTTTTTGTTTTTGACTCTAACCATTGCCTATAGTAAAATATTTATTCTGAATCCTTACCAAGTTAATAGTGATGGTGACTAGTCAAGGACCAAGTGAAGGTCTCAATCTTAATGCCATAGGAGGGCTTGGATGTCCTCCTCTCCTTCTTCATCTATGTTTTGGCTAGTTCTCCCTTTGTCTAGTGAGACATCATGTTGATCCAACACATCATTATATTCATTTTGTAGTTTCATGTGTGTGCTTAGAAAACTCCTCTTAAGTGAGTGGATTTTTGTACAAATTTTATATTTGGATATTGATCAATAGATGAAATCTTAGCAGATCAATGGTTTGGAGTTACACTACTCCATTTTCATAAACATGCTCAATCTCAAATAGACCAAGCCATCTGGTCTAGAGTTTTCCCTTGTGATCCTTATATTTTGAATCAAAAAGAAGGTCCCAATCTTCTACATTGAATTACCTAGTCTTAATGTATCTATCATGTTATCTAATTCGTTAGTGTTGTACAATTTTTATGGTTTATATTCATCTAAGGTATTCAATTGCATAAGCCTTTCTTTTTGTGCTTTAGATATATCCACCCAAGTGTTAGTGTTGTTTGTAAGGCCTTATGCTCAAATTCTATTGGAAAGATAAGTTTATTACCATAGACCAAATCATATAGGATAAAGCCTGTAGTTGTCTTCCACATGATTCTATAAGCCCAAATAGCTTCAAGAAGTCTAGCCTCTCAATCCTTATGAGACATACTAATAGACTTGGTCAAAATATTTTATAACTCCCTATTGGTGACTTATACCTATCCATTAGACTATGGATGATATTAAGTTAATTTATTATTCCTAATCTCATACTGTTGGACCAAAGTATTAATTAAACTAGAAATGAATTGGGGTCCTTGATCAATGACTATTTCTTGTGGCACACCTTATCTTTTGAATATTTATTCATAGAGGAAAGTTCCACCTTCTCATCCCTGGCATGTGTAAGAGCCTTGGCTTCCACCCATTTAATGACATAGTATATATAAAGGTGTACTCTTTTTTATTATATTTTGGATCAAAATGTCTTACAAAGTATAGGCCCCATATTTCAAATGGTTCAAGCACCATTTGAGGCTGCAAAGGTATCTCATCTGAACATGTAGGTATCCCCATCCTTTGACATCTATCACAATGAGGATTATACCTTATTGCATATTTATGGAGTGGGGGCCAATAATATCCTATATTCAAGATTTTTATTGCTATATGATTATCTATAAAGTTCCCTATATAGAGTTCATCATGATAGGCTTTAAGGATATTTGTAAATTCATCTTCTCTGAGACATCTTCTAATGATGGAGTTAGGCCTAATATAGAAAAGAAATCTAGACAACCATGAATACCTACCACTTTTTTGAGTCAAAGCTCTTTTTATTTATGGAGAAAGTGTTCTAAGAGTAACCCTGTGGTAAGGTAGTTAGCAATATTAGCATACCAAGGTGTGGTAAGGGTGAGAGAGAATAGGTGCTCATCTAGAAATGAGTCATCCACTATGGTATCTTCTTTAGGATATTTTAGGCATGATAATAAATTGGTGATGATGGTATCCCTACCAGGTTTATCTACAATGGTGATATTACATTCTTGTAATAAGAGTAATCATCTTATCACTATGGCTAGGATCGATAGTTTATTCATAAGGTATCAAATGGATACATGATTTGTATGAACAAATAATTGATGCCCTATGATGTAGTGATAAAAATTGTTGATAGTGTAGACTACTGCCAGGAACTCTTTTTTAGTGATTGTATAATTTAATTTTGCTACCTATAAGTTCTTACTTATAAAATAGATAGTATAATTTAGTTCTCCCTATGTTTATCCTAGTATAGCTTATAAGGTAGTATCTAAAGTGTCTATGTGAATATGGAAGGGAAAATTCCAATCAGGACAATGCATAATAGGGGTGGTGGTTAATAATTCCTTCAATTATTTAAAGGTTGTATCATAGGTAAGAGTCTAAATGAACTCAACATCTTTAGTCAAGAGAGTGAATAATGGTGTTGTTACTTTGTTCAAATTATTGATAAATCTCTTTTAGTAACTAACATGTCTTAAGACAATCTTGACATCTTTCTATTTCTAAGGAAGAGGGAGATTTTTTATGATGTTGATTTTTGTAGGGCTAACATTAATTCCTTCAACAGATACATGGTGGCCTAAGACAATGCCTTATATCATAAGTATGTAGCATTTCTTATGACTTAAAGACTAATAGTTCTCTTGAAAATATTATAGCACTTTCTCCAGGTTGTTTAGTTATTCATCAAATGTTTCCCCATAAATAGTGAAATCATCTATGTAAATTTCTACACATTCATTTGCCATATCTGCAAAGATACTCGAGATAACCCTATGGAATGTTGTAAGAGTGTTACATAGCCCAAAAGGCAATAAAACATAAGCATGAGTATCCTAGGGACAAGTGAAGGTGGTATTCTCTTGGTCCTTAGGAGCAATGCTAATCTGGTTATAACCACTAAGCCATCTAGAAAGGATCAAAGATGAGGTATATAAATCTAGTGGTTAGTAGTTTCTACAATCCCAATTTGACTATTGGTTGGCACTCTTCTTTGATATATATATATATATTTAATGTGTACATATTTCTAGGTTGATTTTGTGTATGTCGTCATAATCCCATGTAAAAGCATGTTGGTTTGTATGCAACATGCTGACTAGGTGCTTTTCCTCTTTTGAATCTAACGTGATATTAATAATCAATGTTTTTCCTTGAGAGATTTCAATTTTCCATGAGAGTGCTTTAATAATTTCTATATTGCTAACAGATCTAGTTTAGCTATAGCTATGAGGTACTAGTTAGTGGAATATTTATTATATAGATACATCAGATTTATCTACTTCCTAAAATCTATAAAATAGGCACTCAACACATTACAGATGGTTGAGATATATAGAATGAGTTTGGTAATTATTCTAGAGAATGTTGGAGAAAATTATATCATCTTCCTGATCAGCCAAGGTGCATACATGATTTATGGTGATTATAGTAATCTAGGGAGGCTATTATACCGCATCTTCTTTAGCCCATAACATATACATTGATGCCAAGGTTGGCTCTATTAGGGGATAAAGGACCAAATTCTTAGTGTGGTTTCCATTGGAGATCAACATGTAACCTAATCTACAATTAATGAAGACATCAACTATGGCAAGCCAAAGATGTCTTAAGATAAGAGGATATCCACCCAAATTAGACTTAAGCTACAATACAATGAAATCTAAAAGATATCCCAAGAATCTATAGTACTAACAAGATCTTCAATGATTCCTTCTAGTTTTATTATAGACCTTTCAGCCATTTACAACATTATAGATGTGAGATGAATATTATTCAATTGTATTTTGTGCATGGTTTTAGTTATCATTACATTTATTATAGCCCCCAGCTCTATCAATGTATTGGACATTTGTTGATCATAGATCTAGAATATTAATACTGGGTATCTTAGATCTAAATATTTCTTTGGTAAGGTGTTTCATTTGCCAATTGGCCAATCACATGCACTTTATTTGGAACCTTCTTATTCCTTCCAAGTTTATGTAGACATAAGTCTCTATCAGCTTTGGAATATATGGGAACTATTGTTCCCAAAATATGTCACTTGTTTTTTGGGATAACATATCAACTATTTTGGTCCTACAGGCCAAAATTCTCTCTTCCATTCTCAAAAAATGTTCTGAGCACTCAAGTTCTTCAATTATTCAAGAATTTTCAGTCAAGGGACTCATAGGTTCAACGCGTTCAACAACTTCAACTTGTGGGCTCTCATAAAGGAACAACTTCCAAACACTTAGGCATTTTCAAGGATGGTTTAATGCTAAGGTTCAACCAAAAGGTCCATCGGTAGGCTTCAAACAAATGGAATGAACCATTGAACCCCACTTCAGCAAGGTTCAAAGGTTCAATGAGTTCAAAGGTTTAAAAAGAGTTAAGCACTCAATGAGTTCAAAGAAGTTCAACGGCTTCGAAGAGTTCAACAAGTTTGAAGACTTTGGCAAGTTCAAAGGTTCAAAGACTTTAGTAGACTTAAAGAAAAGAAGACTTCGAAGAAGAAATATTGAACTGTTGAACTGTTGAACCTTGAACCAAAAGAGTTCAAAGTTCAAAGGTTCAATGAGTTCAATAAAGTTCAAGAGACTTAGAATAATAAAGGATTCGAAGAGAAAAGAATGAACCATTGAACTGTTGAACCTTGAACCAAAATATTTCAAAGTTCAAAGGTTCAATGAGTTCAACAGAAAAGAAAAGGATGCAAAAATTTTGAAGGACCAAAAGATTCAAAGAAAGAGAATGAACTATTGAACCTTGAACCAAAATGGTTCAAAGTTCAAAGGTTCAAAGGGTTCAAAGAAGTTTAAAGTGTAGAAAGGAAGCTTTGAGTGCATGGAAGAAGCAAAATAAGTTAAACAAGGAGTTCAACAGAAGGGTTTGAAGAATGATTGAACCAAAGAGCCAAGTGAATAGATAAGCCGATTGAACTGCCAACCATTGAACTACTTTGAACCATTAAATTAATGCACTCCAAGGTTCAAGGTTTAAAGTAGTTCAAGTGACTAAGTGATCATGATGTCCCCATAGATGTTAAATTCAAGGTAATAAAATATCTGATGATTTTCAAATATGGCACAGACCCTATGAACAAATGTAGTGACTAGCCAAAGAAGAAGTTGAAGGAGCTAGCAGAAAGCGAGAAGATAGCCTTGAGAGCTCAGATTGCCAAGGAAGGACAAGACATGGTGAGTAAAAAGACAACAACTATAGGAAATCTAGAAATATCTTCAGGAGAGTTATTTCTGGTAGGTGAAATAGTCTACCAAGTAAACATCAGAGTGTAGACACTCAAGGATGTGGCCTATTTTTCTCCATCGAGTAAAGGTAAAATGGACAGTTGCACACTTATCAGGAAGAAGACCAAGTGGCCCATACTTCAAAAAGATACATTTGAGATGAATTGACACACCACAGTTAAGGCCGATGACCTATTTTAGGATGGCTCTTTCACAAAAATAAATTTAAGGCATTGAACGTAGCATTGGCCATTTCCATGAGACAAAGTGCCCAAGTCTTTCTTAGAGTGCTATATATTGTAATCTCTTTTATTGTTTTAAAGGGGATCTCTCTTTTATATAATCAAAACTCTAACCAAATTGAAAGGCATTTCCTGAGACTTTGAGCTCAGATTGTTAATCATATTTCTTTATTTGAATGAGAAAAAAGTGACCTTTCAGACTTTGTGCTGGAATAGCTTGTGTTATTTAGGAAATTGTTCTTATGTCTCATTTCTAGAAGAATTCTTGTCCATTTAATTCAACAAGTAGAACTAGTGGAAGTAATCAGGAAGGTGTCCTGAATCTGACTGTGGAGATACTTTGTGCTACCACAACAGTCTTTATTTTGTTGTTTTCTATTTCTATGTAAAGGATCTTGGGATGACTTTGTGCCCACATTGTCCTTCGTATATTTTAGTCTTTGGTAGTTGAGGTGGAGACTTTGTGCTAAAATTCATTTTGCTATGTTACTATGCCATGTTTCAGTGAGGGAAGCAATGAAAGACTTTGTGCTTTCATGGGTTTCTCATGGTTACAATAACTACCAAGAAGGAATCTGGCTATTAACTAAATATTACTTTTGAAAGAAGAGAAGTACCTTCAGTAATTACCCAAGATTTCTCCTTTGATCTATGAACATCATCTCTAAAAAAAGAGAGATGGATGGTGTTGTCCTACCCCTGAGTGTTATTTTTAGCTTATATTTATAATATATTAATATATTAGTACCTTATAGTTATTGGGAACCTCCCCTAGATGAGAGGAGAGATTTGACACATTTTGATGTGGTAGACCCACACATTTTGGCCAATAAATCTCCTTATGATGTGGTTGAAATAACTATGTTTACCATCAATTAGCTAGTGACAAAATATTCACCAACAATTTTTGGTGACTCCACTGGGGACACAACAATTTTGCATAATTTGAAGCCTCAAACTTTAGATTAAAGCATCACCTGTGTCTTATCCATTATCATTATAGCCTTATCCATTTCATTATATACTCTGAGCTACAAAACCAGAGATGCTGGAGATCAAGCATTTCATTTCAAAAGTCAATTCTCTGGCAGCTCCATGACAAATGGAAAGAATGCGTAGTTTGAAGCCTTAAGCTTCAAGCTGAAGTAGGGCCAGTTCTTTTCCATTTTTATTCTTAAATCTAGAAGCTCCATGATATATAAGAAGCCAAAAATCTCAAGGTATTGTTGACCCTATTTTTGAGTTGGTATAGCAGAGCAATTTCAATTTGTATCCTCCACAACCTCACCTTAAATGAACTAGGAGTCTTCATCCTACCAAAACTAGGTCACCAATACAAGGTAGAGCTTCTTTTTCCTCTACTAGCAAAGCTTTTCCCATACATACCCCACCAAGATTTTTTATCCCCCCTTTCCATAGTCATACAATGGTAACTCAAGGCCCTTAGGGTAACTCTTTTGGTCCACTCAATCTAACTCCTCCTCTGCATGAGCTACCTCACAGTTCCAGGAATAATTTCCCCAAATTCTATGGTGATGGGAGAGTTCATCCTAATGAACATATTGCAGCCTTCAGCATATCCTGTGGCATGATAGGTGTGGAATACGAAGATATAGCAGTTAGGTTGTTCACAAAAACTTTACAAGGTGCTGTTGTAGACTAGTTTTATCATCTGTAGGCCTAAATCGTGACTGACTAGAACACCCTCAAAGCCAAATTTGAAGATAGATTCAAGCTTGCAAAATATGTGCATTCCCTATTAGCTCAGCTCACACAAATGAAGAAGGAGCCTCATGAACTAATGAGGGATTTCATCACCAAGTTTGACAAGATGAGGAACATGATTCCTACAATTGCTCAGCCAACAAATGAGAATCTCAAATGCTTCTTCATCAACTCTCAACTGCCTAAAGTGAGTTTTCTACTGAGACTTACTGGCCACATAGACCTTGCTACAACATAGGATTTAGCTACTAAGGTGTAAGATGATCTCATCTTGATGGGGAAGATAAGGAGAGATCCTAATAGAGGTAAATCTTTTTCATCCTCTAAATATCCATATACAGGCACCACTGATCTAATGGTGCAAAAGCTAGAAAATGAGTTGCTAGCTCTCAAAAAGAAAATGGTGCAAGGGATGTCTGTTCCTCCTTCATACTGAGATATACCAAGGAGGACATTCCCTAATCAGTCATACCAATGCAATGCTACCAGGAATCAAGGGTAGCCAAATCATCTTTCTCCCCCTCAAGGGAAACTTGCTATTGAAGTAGCTCCAGCCAACTCAACAATTGGATACCTTGAAATAGAATCAAATTTTTCTTTCCAATCTGAGTTGAAATAGGAAGATGGAATTTATCTCTTTGTGGAAGACCAAGATGAATCAGCTGGCAACTCCAACATTGGTTTCCTAAATTACCAGGATAAACCTAGAAGTAAAGGTGAAGCATTTGATGGATCATATGCTATATTCACTTGGTCCCAAAACTAGTCAGCCTAATAAGCTGATAAGGAAAAAATAGAGGAGCAAGCTCAACCATCAATTTCAATTGCTAAGTAGGGATCCACTCTGCCTTTTCAATCAAAGGACTTGGTGATCGCTAAAAAGGTAAGTACATCAATTTTTCCTTCATCTTTTGCTTCAAATTCATA
Source organism: Torreya grandis (assembly GCA_037957365.1). Lineage (NCBI taxonomy): Eukaryota > Viridiplantae > Streptophyta > Pinopsida > Cupressales > Taxaceae > Torreya > Torreya grandis. The sequence goes on along the minus strand of JARHVA010000263.1, from coordinate 1,640,838 downwards.
GACCAGTACCACCCCTCCTAAAAACTAGAATCAAATTTTTCTTTCCAATCTGAGTTGAAATAGGAAGATGGAATTGATCTCTTTGTGGAAGACCAAAATGAATCAGCTGGCAACTCCAACATTGGTTTCCTAAATTACTAGGATAAACCCAAAAGTAAAGGTGAAGCATTTGATGGATCATATGCTATATTTACCTGGTCCCAAAACTAGTTAGCCTAATAAGCTGATAAGGAAAAAATAGAGGAGCAAGCTCAACCATCAATTTCAATTACTAAGTAGGGAACCACTCTGCCTTTTCAATTAAAGGACTCGATGATCGCTAAAAAGGTAAGTACATCAAGTTATCCTTCATCTTTTGCTTCAAATTCATAGACCAGTACCACCCCTCCTAAAAACTAGAAGGATGAACTCCCTTCCTCTATTCCTAGTCCATTTCAGTCATTTGACATAATCAACCATACTAAGAAGACCAAAATTCAAATGACTAAGTTTGAATATTTGTAATCTAACCCTAAGCAGTTGGACAGGTTGGTTGAGTGTGTGATGAATAAAGCCATCCCTATAGGACAAGATGTTAAGAAGGTAACTCATGATCCCCAAAGGAACATGTCCATCCCAAACAAGCTTATCATTACTCCTCCTGCTACCCCTGGGAAAATAGAGCCTTTCGATGTTTCCCTGTTGATAAATGGTTACAAGCTAAGCAACTAGATCATAGACTTAGGCGCATTTGACAATGTCATGCTTGCCAAAGTGGTAGAATCTCTTTGTCTCACATTGACTAAAACTTTTGGAAGATGTTTCTCCATGGAAAACAAACAAGTCCCTTTGCTGGGACAAATCAAAGATGCCCAGTTTGCATTTGTGGCCTTTCCAGAAAAAAGAATTAAGATGACAGTCTTGGTGGCCGATGTCCTAACCTCCTACAACATCCTTCTTGGTCAAATTTTTTGTAAGGATGTTGGTGGATAAATAAGCATGGACCTGTCTAAAGCAAGGATCCCAGTCAAAGGCATCATGTAGAGATTGATCCTTGAGAAGGAAGAAAAATACATTGTCACTCAAACATCAGTGCCTGAAGCTTAAATTTTGTTTGAGTCTTTAGGCATGGGTAATTACTTCCTGACTATAGAGGATGTTGCTATCCAAGCTGATGAAACTTCTGAAAATGACAATCTAAAAATTGGTTTAGATGGAACAACAGAAGGATTTATAGAACATAGTACAAGCACAAAAGAATACTCCCCTCTAATTAAAAGAAATTTATAGGAAAGCACATTTCTTGATGACATATGTATACTAGAATTTGATGGAAGTTATTCTTCTACCAATTCTGGAGCCAGGATTGTTCTAATATCTCCTTTAGGAGATATTTTTCATTCTTCATACAAGTTACAGTTCAACAACACCAACAACACTGCTGAGTATGAATCTTTGTTACTTGGGTTAAAGGCTACTCAAGACAAAGGTGTCAAACTCCTTCATGCTAAAGGAGATGCTAAGCTAGTGGTTTCTCAGGTGAGGAACCTATATCAAACCAAGAATGGAAGATTACATCATTACCACAATCTAATTTTAGATAAAGTTGAAAGCTTTGATGCTTTCAGTATCTCTGTAATGCCCACAAAATTCAATGACTGAGCTGATACATTGGCTATTTTTGTGACCCTCTTGGTTCCTCACAAAGACTTTGAAGAGCAGAAGTACACTATCAAGCTGGTCCTTTGACCAAGTGTTCCTAACAATGCCAATCATTGGTAGATGTTTGATGCTGACAATCAAATCATGTGCTGGACTGATTGAAAAGAACAACAAATTATGGTAATGGACCATACTAATGCACATCAAAATTAGGTAAAGAAACTCTTATACAAGAGAACAAGGATTCATGATTTTTAGATTAGAAATCAAGTCTTGTTGTGGGGTAAGAGGAGAGAACCAAAAGGAATGCATAGAAAAGTTGATTCTTAGTGGAGAGGTCCATTCAAAAATCATTGCTTCTAGGGAGAAAATGGTTTCTTGCTGATGTATCAAGATGGCACGCCCTTTTCTCTACCTCATAGTGGGCAGCATCTGAAGGACTTCAATTCTTGAAGTATCAAATAAGTCTGATTGTACATTTGTATATTTGTTTAGTCTTTAGTTCTATTTGGTACTTTTCATTTTCATTTCTTTTTGGCACCTTTCTTTTTGGGTAGCATGACTCCATATCCCAATGGCATAATTAAAGGCACTGGAGATTCTATATTCTACTCCCTTTGATTGTTTTTACAATTGATGGAAGTTCCCCAACTGGGGCCAGCTGTTGTTCCCAAAATCTATCACTTGTTTTTGGGGACAACATATCAACTATTTTAGTCTTGTAGGCCAAAATTCTCTCTTTCCTTCTCAAAAAATGTTCTAAGCACTCAATTCATTCAATTATTCAAGCATTTTCAGTCAAGGGACTCACAAGTTCAATGGGTTCAACAACTTCAATAGGTAGGCTCTCATAAAGGAACAACCTCCAAACACTTAGTCATTTTCAAGGCTTGTTCAATGCTGAGGTTCAACTAAAAGGTCCATCAGTAGGCTTGAAATAAATGGAATGAACCATTAAACTATTAAACCCCACTTCAACAAGGTTTAAAGGTTCAACAAGTTCAAAGGTTTAAAAATATTTAAGTGCTCAATGATTTCAAAGAAGTTAAACCACTTCGAAGATTTCAACAAGTTCAAAGACTTCAGAAAGTTCAAAGATTTAAAGACTTCAATGGACTTAAAGAAAATAAGACTTTGAAGAAGAAATATTGAACCATTGAGCCATTGAACCTTGAACCAAAAGAGTTCAAAGTTTAAAGGTTCAACGAGTTCAATAAAGTTTGAGAGACTTAGAAGAACAAAGGATTCAAAGAACAAAGAATGAACCATTAAACCATTGAACCTTGAACCAAAAGAGTTCAAAGTTCAAAGTTTCAATGAGTTTAATAGAAAAGAAAAGGATCCAAAAAGTTTGAAGGACCAAAATATTCAAAGAAAGAGAATGAACCATTGAACCTTGAACCAAAATGGATCAAATTTCAAAGGTTTAAAGGGTTCAAATAAGTTCAAAGTGTAGAAAGGAAGCTTCAAGTGAATGGAAGAAGTAGAATAATTTTAACAAGGAGTTCAACCGAAGGGTTCAAAGAATGATTGAACCAAAGTGTTGAGTGAACAGATAAGTTGATTGAACCGCCGACCATTGAACCACTTTGAACCATTGAACCAATGCACTCCAAGGTTCAAGGTTCAAATTAGTTCAAGTGACTAAGTGATCATGATGTCCCCATGGATGTCAAATTCAAGGTAATAAAATATCTGATGATTTTCAAATATGGCATAGACCCTGTGAACAAATTCAGCAACCAACCAAAGAAGAAGCCTAAGGAGCCAACAGAAAGTGAGAAGATAGCCCCAAGAGCTCAGATTGCCAAGGAAGGATAGGACGTTGCGAGAAAAAAGAGAAAAACTAAAAGAAATCTAGAAATATCTATAGGAGAGTTATTTTTGATAGGTGAAATAGTCCACCAAGTAGACATCAGAGTGCAGACACTCAAGGATGCAACCTATTTTTCTCTATCGAGTAAAGGCAAAATGGATAGCTACACATATATCAAGAAGAAGACCAGGTGGCCCATACTTTAAAAGGAGACATTTGAGATGAATTGACATGCCACAATTAAGTCTAATGACCTGTTCCAGCATGGCTCTTTCATAGAAATACATTCAAGGCATTGAATGCAGCATGGGTCATTTCCATGAAACAAAGTGCCCAAGTCTTTCTTGGAGTGCTATATATTGTAATATCTCTTATTGTTTTAAAGGGTATCTCTTTGTTATAGAAGCAAAACTCTACCCAAATTGAAAGGCATTTCTTGAGACTTTGAGCTCAGATTGTTAATCATATTTATTTATTTGAATGAGAAAACAAATGACCTTTCAGACTTTGTGCTAGAATAACTTGTGTTATTTAATAAATTGTTCTTATGTCTGTTTCCTAGAAGCATTCTTGTCCATTTAATTTAACAAGCAAAACTAGTGGAAGTAATCAAGAAGGTGTCCTTAAGCTGACTGTGGAGAGACTTTGTGCTGCCACAATGGTCTTTAGTGTGTTGTTTTATGTTTCTATGTAAAGGATCTTGGGATGACTTTTTGCCCCCATTATCCTTTGTATATTTCACTCTTTGGAAGTTGAGGTGGAGAATTTGTGATACACTTCATTATGCTATATTACTACCCTTATTTTAATGAGGGAAGCAATGAAAGGCTTTATGCTTTTGTGGGTTTCTCGTGGTTACAATTTCTACCAGGAAGGAATATGGCTATTGAATGAATATTACTTCTGAAAGAAGAGAAGTACCTTCAGTAATTACCTAAGATTTCTCCTTTGATCTATGAACATCCTCTCTAAAAAAAGAGAGATGGATGGTGTTGTCCTACCCTTGAGTGTTATTTTCAACTTATATTTATAGTATATTAATATATTAGTACCTTATAACTATAGGGAACCTCCCCTTGATGAGAGGAGAGATTTGTCCCATTTTGATGTGGTAGACCCACACATTTTGGCTGATAAATCTCATTATGCTATGGTTGAAACACCTATTTTGCCCATCAATTAGCTGGTGACAAAATATTTGCCAACAGGAACATCTTTGATGGCATGGAAGAGGGGAATTTTAACATATATTTTTGAGTTGTCCTATGAAATCAAATTCAAGATTAATTACATGGCATTGAAGAGTAAGACATTCTAGAAATGGTGGGGCAATAGCTTTATTTGTTGGTTTAGAGAGTTCTACACTGGTTAGGTAGGGATCTAATTAAGATTGGGTGTAGCTTCTACATTGGGCATAAGAGTAGGAGGTTGTGGTTACTATTATGGAGAGAATCATCCTTGATAATTTCCCCAGGGCTGATTGGGTCTCTAGTGTTTTTTCCATGAGTTTGTGAAGGGTGGGCCTTGGGGTGATTTCCAAGCTTGTGTCTAAGGTGGGGATGCATTTTATGGAGGTTTCTAGGAGGTGGTGGTGTATCTTTCATGAGGTGGATACTAGTTGGAATTAGGAGGTGGGGATACATTTTATAGAGGTTTTTAGGAGATGGTAGGGTATCTTGTCTGAGGTGGATGCCAACTAGAAATAGGAGGTGGGACATTCATCCATGGACTAGTCTGGTTAGGATTAGTATTTATAAATTTTGAGTTAAAGGAGGTAGAATTTGAAAAAGGTGGATTTTGTCCTATACTTGGATAAGATGGTTATTGAACCCATGGATTTATTTGTACAACATAAAAAACCTAGTCTCCATCTCCTCCTATAGCATGTAGATCTACTATTTTTGGTTCTTCAAATGTGATGTTAACTACTTTATCCCAAACCTCATGACACCTACAATCTATTTTCCTCCTCTTACAATCTAGACAATATATAATCAAATCTTGATCCAAGGTTTCTTTCTTTTGCTTTGAGTTTAGGATGTCTAGTTAGGTGGACAAATGACTAATGATATCTTATTTCATGTCTTGTAATAGGTTACTAACTTCATATTTTGATAGGCCACTTACAACTATTAGTGGAAGCTTGTTACCCCTAACTTTGTTTATGGTAGACCTATAATAGTTCTTGCTCAATTATTTAATGTCTACAAATGGTATATGAGATATATCTTCCCCACTCATTAGGTCTAAGGATTTCAAACATTCTTCTCAGACTCCTTTCAGGAAGATGAGTTTTAAAGGTTCTTCTCCTAATGTACTTTTCTTGAATTTCTCTACATTGAATATGAACTGTTCAACATAGTATTCCAAAGATTCATCCT